>CM074954.1:1316695-1332410 GCA_037577455.1 Pangasius macronema | reverse complement strand
ACAGAGAGCTGCCACTCAGTAATTAGTGCTAACTGGCTGCACATGTGACTGGCCTATTTAATGACTGGGAACAGGTCACTTGAATGCTTAGTCTTGAGTTCTCCTTGTTGAGTGCTGTACTCAGACTAAACTGGTAATTTGGCAAACATTCTCTCAAACTGTTGTGCTACATCAGACCAAACCTCTTTGAGCTTGTCTCTTGGGTTGTTTTTTTTTTTTTCTAGCCTTAGGGAAAAAAACCTGTAAAAACTTAAGTTTATTTATTTCAATTTGAAGTCTGTCCTTTCTGGTGTTTTGCTTTTCCTTCTACTCTTCTCAAGCCTTTAGCTAGGTCCACTCCTAGTTATTTGTTTGTGCTGGTTGGTAGCTCACTGAGCTGCATGTTTGGTCTCTGAATCCTCCAGCCTGAGGTTCAGGCCCAGTGTGGGATAAACCTTTTGATTTTCCCTTCTTGGGACAGGTTCTTCACTAAATTTGCTTCCCAAGTCCTAGCTCCACTTCTCTAGACCCTACCTCTTTGTTAGTACCGTGTGCACATCCGTTTTTAGTTGGCTCAGCACCTGGGNGGTCAGGTCCAGTGTGGGATGAACCTTTTGATTTTCCCTTCTTGGGACAGGTTCTTTACTAAATTTGCTTCCCAAGGTCTAGCTCCACTTCTCTAGACCCTACCTCTTTGTTAGTACCGTGTGCACATCCGTTTTTAGTTGGCTCAGCACCTGGGTCTGTCCTCCATTATGATGTATTTCTATAAAAGTGAGATTGCAGACTCTGTAAATCAGTCAGCTGAAATGATTAGTTGATTATGTTGTGAAGGGCATCTCTTGTTTACTTCTTTATCTCCACATTTTCTTTTCTTTCTCCTGAATGTCTCTCTCTAAGCAACACATCACACTTCAATATTTCATATCAAACCTCTAATCTGAACAATGGTGTACTGAAACTGCTGACCTTTCTGGTGAAATTGGTCTTAAATGCAAAACAAAAGAGATGGTTGTCGAATTCAGGAGAGTACAGAGCGACCACTCTGAGCATCGATGTCTCCTCCATGGAGATCATCAAGAGCACCAAATTCCTTGGTGTTCAGCTGGTGGAGAACCTCACCTGGTCCCTCAACACCAGCTTTATAGCCGAGAAAGCCCAGCAGTGTCTCTACTTTCTACGAAGACTGAGAAAAGCCTATCTGACACCCCCCAGTCCCTCCCCGTGTTCTCCACATCATGAATGAACTATCAAGAGCATCCTGATGCATCACTGCCTAATTTGGAAATTGCACCGTTGTGGTTCACAAACACTGCAGCTGATAGCGAAGACAGCAGAAATAGTCATAGGAGTTTCTCTTCCCTCCATCACAGACATTTACACGACACATCTCATCCGTAAAGCCACCAGTGTTGTGGATGACCACATGCACCCCTCACATAAACACTTGACCCTCCTTCTGTCTGGCAAAAAGTACTGAAGCATTCAGGCCCTCACTGCCAGACTGTGTAACAGTTTCTAACACGGATGCACAAACACACACACACTCATACTGAACTGAACAACATTCCATTCCCTTTGCAATTTTTGCACATTTCTTTCTTAAATTGCTCCAAAAACACCATACACAAAATATTGTATTGATCACCTGTACTGCTGCTAACACTATTTGTTATAGTAAATACATAGTGTCATAGTATTATTGAATGTTATATTTACATTTACAGCATTCTACTATTATATTGTTATATCTTTTAGCACAAACTGCTACATATGGCACTCCATCCACTTTATTCACACTAGAACTGTGTACAGATAGGTGCTGCACTGTCCTTTACTGTGACTATTGTCCACTTTACTTGACCTGAATATACATAGCAATGAAGGACTTAAATTAAAGAAGAGTGAATCACAGGTATGTAAGATCACCTGTAAAGTTCCAGTGTGCGATGAATCCTCTTTGGTTAAAAGAGCCATCGCTGGAGAAAACCACAGTTAGAGTGTTCCTGCTCGAGCTGAATGTCTTCCTTCTGTATCCACACACAGTTCCCAATAACAGAGATGATGTGGACGGGCCGTCGTACACACGTACAGCGTCACACCTACAGCCTGAGCATGACTCGATACTGAGAAGAACACACATTTACATTTACAACATGCTCTTATCCAAATGGATTACAGAAGTGCTTTGTTATCTGCCTGAAAAATGTTTATTTCGTCAGTGCCCAAAAGAGGTAATATACCAAAATGCTAAGACTCTGCCAGAAACAGGATAGTTTAATTAAATATG
Source organism: Pangasius macronema (assembly GCA_037577455.1). Taxonomy (NCBI): domain Eukaryota; kingdom Metazoa; phylum Chordata; class Actinopteri; order Siluriformes; family Pangasiidae; genus Pangasius; species Pangasius macronema. The sequence goes on along the minus strand of CM074954.1, from coordinate 1,330,141 downwards.
TGCAGGGGTTGTATATGTAGTTGCCTATTGAAGAAGTGGGTCTGGGTGATTGCACTATTGTGATGCCATTTGGCCTAAATCATATATGTTTTTTTCTGAACAAAGAATCTAATATAATTTTAATGTGATAAGTATGCATTTAAACACTGAGTGTGTGTAAACCCATCTTTACGAGGTTTCTTTTCTTACAGTGGCTGCATTTTGCTCTTAAAGGAGTATAAGGCTTGCAAATTTTAACACAGAAATTACAAATATAAAATGTGAGGCAAAACTGCATCCATGCTAATGACATGAAGATATTAAGGACATTCCAATGAGTTACTGAATGAAGGAGTTTTTTAAATTAATTTAATTTTAATACCTAATGTTTGTAACAGTGTTGTTTTTCAAAGTGACTCTATCTGACAAACTCGCATTAATATACTTTTAAGATTTGCTTAAGGACGTGTAATTTATCAGCAAGTGAAAATGAAGGAAAGTAATTTCTTACTCAGTAGACATGAAGGTTAACGAAACCACCTTCTGCTCAGGGCTCAGGAGCCTCCATGTGCAATTTGTAGCCTCAGGATAATTATTGGGAAAATTGGGGCTGAAAAATTCCCCTTGTGACTGAGTCAGATCTCCACCACATGGAGCTCCACCTGAAAAATATCACACTTCTATCACAATATCAACATTTAAATGCTGTATCACTCTGCAGTGACAGCACAGAGGTTCAGTTATTTATTTATTCAAACTTATCTACACCAAGCATGTGCCAATAGACAAGTTTACATTGTCATAATTTCGCAGCACTGTGGGTTTATAGACAAGCAGGAAAACTCCACCTAATGTCCTTCACTTTAGAAAGAACTGTAATACCCATTGTATTTTTCTTCATTATTTTTTCTCTTCTTGTTCTCATGTATTAATTTCTTTTATTCTGTCAAATTGGGTTTTGTTTTTGTTTATTTTAAATTTTCTTTAAATTTTAAATTTTCTTTATTTTTTCTTCTACTTTTCTTTTTTCTTTCTCTTATTTTTCTTACTATCTCATCCTTCCTCTATTCTCTAAAATCACAAATTTAATAGGATTAAACAGGGTTTAGAGGTGGACAATGTCAGAGGTTTTTACACTTGTCTGTAAATATCAGATGATGTTGTACGGTATAATCAATGCCCCGTCCACGTTCTCAACCTTTGTCATTGACACGCTCTTAAGCTGCCTTCCACAGTTTACTTTTGACAAGCTGCACCATTTACAGTCAGACATTTGAAGGACTCCTCTGTAGTGAGAGAAGGTAATGACTTTGCCCCTTCAAAGGCTGCCACTGAAATACTAATAGAATGCATTACAGCTACAAAATTGCTCTGAGGACAATGTTGCAGGCATACAACCTTCAGTCCTGCTTTTGGGCCTTAACCTGTTCAGGGCTCAGGGCCTCATCATTTTTCCCATCACATTTTCTGCTTCTTTCCAAGTCCATGCTGCTTCTTTCCAATGAATCCTCTTCAGTTAACAGAGCCATTGCTGGAGAAAACCAGTTACAGTGTTACTGCTCGAGCTGAATGTCTTCCTTCCATATCCACACACAGTTCCCAATCAGAGATGACGTGGACAGGCCGTCGGGATACTGCCATGTTTGGACATCTGGTTCAAGCTAGAGTCCCACTATGCCTACAGCAGCATGCACCCAGAGCTCTGCATCCCCCCAATTACTAACATCTGCATATCATGTTCAGTGGCGATCATCAATAATTTACATTCCTCCTCCTAATATCTGTTATGCTAAAGCCTTCCACTTCCCAAGTACTCATGTCTGCACTACTCTCTCTTACATCCAATTTTTTCTATTGAAAAACATGAGGAAGACACATTTTTGCACTGAACTGTCCATATACAATACGAATGGAATTATAATGAGATTAAATAACACTTGAAACCTATGAAAGCCCATTCTGCTCGAAAGCCTTTTCGAGTTGTGCTCTCATCACTGAAGAAAATGACAGTCATGTATCTGCTGCTGGAGTTGAATGAATTTGTCTGATTTGCAGTCACAACACCCAAATGTGGTTTCTCATCAGTCCAACCATCGTACACGTGGACTGAGTCCCAGTGTGACTCCAAACTGAAGAAAGAGCGGTAAAATAAGGGCAATATAATGTTAGTAAACTGGCTAAAATCAAACTAGCATTTTAGTGAATAATAAAATTTTAGTAAATTAATCATCAAATAAAAAGGAAGTAAAATAACTTCTTACTCAACAAACGTGAAGGTTAATGAAACCACCTTCTGCTCAGGAGCCTGCAGCCTCCATGTGCACTTAGCATTATTAGGATAATTAAGGGGGAAATTGGGGCTGAAAAATTCCCCTTTTGATTGAGTCAAAATTCCACCACATGGAGCTCCATCTGAAAAATATCAAACTTCTCTGTATATCAGTTTATATTCACTGTAAATGCAGTATAACTGCCCTGGAAACACAGAGGTTTAATTATTCGGATAGGGACCTTTTCTGCACTATGACAGCAGGGATGTGCTGATGCACTTTATGTTTTTTTTTTTACAGTATCATGTTTTAAACATCAATTGTTAATGATCAATGAATGAACTCCTCAGGCTGAGCAAGGGCTCATTCATTGATCTTTAATAACTGCTTGATCCTGATCAGAGTTGTGGTGAATCAGAAGCCAAACCCACATGAACTCAGGGAGTGAGCACAGGGAGTGTGTTCATGTACAATACTGCACAGTACCCCAAGCTCAGGACCAAACCCAAGACCCTGGAGTTGTGAGGCAGCAATGTTAACTGCTGTGCCATCATGCCACCAGGAATGGTTCTGTCCACCATTTTTAACTTTGAAACTTTTTGCTTGTAATTTTTGAAAAACATTTTTTTGCTACTCAGCATCTTCCACTTTCTAGACTTTTGGTCCCCATTATATTTTCTCCACTCTTTCTATTTTTTCCCCTTATGTTTTTTTTTTTTTTACACCAATTCTTAACTTGCTGTCAAATTAGGCTTTGATTTGTTTGCATGCACATGCACACATGCATATATTTTTCTATTTTCTCTCTGTCATGTCAACACTGGAATCGCTAACAAACTCCATCAACTTATTTGTTAATAGCCTGACCTTCTGCCAATTTTTTTTTATGTTGCTACTGCTTAATATTTTGAAATTTTTTGTCTGTCTGCTATAACTAAAGCATAATTTGACACTCTCCTTTTGAAGTTTTCTTTCTTTGGCTTTTCCTTTCTTTCTTCTCTTCCATTATTTTTTACTTATTTCTCTTAATTTTTGCCCTTTCTAAGGATTGGCTTTAACAGATCTTAAAATTGCAAAAAAAAAAAAAAAAAAAAAAAAAAAGTGGAGTAAGGTGTATAGAAAAGCAATAATTTTTAAAATCCTAATAAAAATTAACATGACTTTCCTGAATAACAATCATTAAATAAATATTCAATAAGAAAACTGCACCTGATCTTGATCTTGATTCTTCTGTCTGTCCAAAATCTGTTTAAAAAAAGGTTTTCTTTTTATTATTATAACCACATTAAACAGGATACATTTCTAAATTTAACAGGATCAAACAGGGTCTACAATCAGTCATTCAACAGATTAATTCACATCACAGTGCTATTTATGATTTAGTTTTTAAAAATGGAACCAGAATGCATGTGCCGATTATAGGTAAATCACACTCCTCAGCCTCCAAGGGAAAGTCTATATGGTTTTGGAGAGGATACTCAGTCCCATACCATACTTCATTGGAGTATGGTAATCCAGATAATGTGTGTTGTATTGTAATTTGCTCCAACTTTTGTTTTAAGAGGTACTGCATAGTGTAGGGTATCCGGGTTGTTACTTTATGTGATCTGGTCTCTGTGTGTACAGTGAGAGTTATGTTATTCTACATTTATCTCTGTGGCAGCAATATTTTACATATGGAGCATTGGTAAATATTGGCACATGCCTATTGTCATGACAAACAAGCTAACCCACTAACTACAATTATTGTAAAATGTTGCCACTGCTAGTTAAATATGAGTTTTATAACTTTTTCTCATTGCTGTCTACACTGGGAGTCCATTAGCAGGAAAAAGAAAATTAACCTGAGAGCTAAGAACCTGATCCTAAAGTCTATTTAAAGGAGCTGTTGGGATGATTATTGGTTTGCCCCTAATAAACACACTGAATTTAGGCACTTATTTATTGTGTTTTATATACTACTACTACTAATAATAATAATAATAATAATAAGAAGAAGAAGAAGAAGAAGAAGAAGAAGAAAAATAAAAAGAAGAAGAAGAAGAAGAAGAAGAAGAAGAAGAATAGCACACTTTAAATACTTATAATCAACTCCAGAAAAACTGCCATGCCCATGTCTGCAACTACTGGAGGAGAGCACAAATAGTAAATGAAGAGATGGATACCAAGAGTTTGGAGAGCATTTGGGGCCACCAATACTTCCCTTGGAGGACTTGGTGTGTTTTGTGGGTGCCCAGGTGTCCAGTAGCAGGCAAGGTGTTCTCCTTGGGAAGTGTTGGGTAAAGGCATAAGAAGGAGTCAGCTTTCATGTTCTTGGATACTGGGAAGTAGAAGAGGGTGAACTCAAACCTTGAAAAGAACAGGGCCCACCTTGCCTGTCATGAGTTGAGTCTTCTTGGCTTTCTTCATGTATTCCAAACTCTTGTGTTCAGTGTCTATCACAAATGGGTGTTGGGCCCCCTCCAGCCAGTGATGCCACTACTCCATGGCTAGTTTTACTGCCAGAAGTTCTCGGTTGCCAGTGTCATAGTTACATTCAACCAGGGACAATTTCTTGGAGAAGAACACGAATGGATGAAGCTTAGGTTTCTCTCCAAACCTTTGTGACACCACTGCTCTCATGCCAGTCTCTGAAGCATCCACCTCCATGATGAAGGACTTGGAGAAATCTTGGTGTTTCAGGATGGGGCTGACATGAAAAGATCCTCGAGACATTGGAATGCTTGGTCAGCTAGGGAGTTCCACTGTAGTTTCTTGGGCCCTTTCTTAAGCACATCTGTGATGGGCATGGTGATGGAAATGAACCCGCTGATAAATCAGCAGTAGAAGTTGGCAAACCCCAGGAACCTCTGCAGCTACTTCACTGTGGTGGGGGTTGGCCACTGACCTTATGGTAGTGACCAAGAGCACCCTCTTGATTGATGTTACATCAAGGAATGAGATTGTGGTTGCATGGAATTCACATTTCTCCCATTTTATAAATAGTTGCTTCTCAGGGAGTCATGCAATAACCCTTCAGACATGAGTGACATGGTCCTGTTTGGATGGGGAATAAATGAAAATGTCATCGATGTAGGTGGTGATGAACTTTCTGAGCACGTCCCAGAGGAAATCATTGACAAGACACTGGAACACTGCTGGAGCACAAGATAGCACAAACGGCATGATGCGGTACTCGAAGTGGCCAGAGGTGGTTCTGAAGAACATTCTCCACTTGTCCCCTCTCACGAACCTAGACAAGATTCCAAGTATATGCACTGTGCAAATCAAACTTGGTGAAGATCTTAGCCTCCCTGAGTTGTTCCAGTGCCACTGGGACTAAGGGCAGCAGGTAACCATACTTGATCATGACCTGGTCAGAGCCCATCCTCCTTTATTTTCCACAAAAAAAAGTCTGCCGATGCTGGTGAGGTGGAAGGACAAATGCATCCTTGTTCCAGAGCTTCAGGGCCTAAACCTAACCCTAACCCTAGCTTTGGTTTTGCTAAAATCCTCTTTGAGTTTCTGATACTTTGGAGGTATTTCAGTGTTAGAGTTTGCTTCAGAACTCTTAACTGACCAACAAGCAGTTGAAGCAGTGTGGGGGGAGCAGTGGAGGATTTGTTGCTCATACCAGGAAATCTGTGAGTTATGGGTGTGCATCCAGGGGAACCCCAGTGTGATGGGAAATTTCTTGGTTGTGATGAGGAGGGAGATTTGTTCCTGATGGAGGGCACTGAATACTATACCCATGTGAAGCATTGGTGTTGTACTATGGGTTATGGACCCATCTCAGGATGGATCCCGACAGTTCCCGAACCCACACGTCCCCTAACACCTCACCAACCCAACCACTTAAAGTAAAGTACTACCTTATCGAAAGTATGAAGTTACCAGCTGCAAAATTTTGCATAAGGAGCAAAAACTCTTGATAAGTGATATTTTGAGGAGCACTCATTTGTTGGAGCGAGAGGGCTGGTCTGCTTGCTCTGAAGTGTTCTAAGAAGGCTTGGTCTTGGGATGGATTGGGCATAATGCAGCTGAGTGCTGAGGACTGCTGCAATAGAAGCACAATTTGAGCTTATGACGCCTTTGGTGTTCCACATCCATGAGATTGTCTTAGTTGCATGGGGTCAGGTACTGGGCGTTCCATCATTAATATCCATAAGTTAGTTGTGGTTAACTCCTCCAGTTCCTTAGCAGATAGTCGAGACGGATGGAGAGGTCAATGAGAGAGTCAGTGGATGCTTGGTCAGTGGATGCTTGCTCATCATGGCCTGCCAGTTCCATGAGAATATCTTGGTTCAGACCCTGATGATAAGCAGCTTTCAGTGTTGCCTTGTTACAGCCACTGCCAGCAGCTAGTGTGCAGAATGTTATTGCATAAATTTCCCTTCCTTTCCCTTTGGAGAATGGTTGAAAACTCAATGAAAGAGTGCTAGGAAATGCTCATAGGTGGTGGTGTGCTCTCCTCCTTGGGACCAGACAGCAGTAGCCAAGGTTAATGCCTTGTCGGTGAGCAGATTGATGAACTAAGTGATCTTGGTTTTCTCACTCACTCCCTCTTAACTGGAAAAATACAAGGAGCACTGAAGCATGGAACCACTACATGAAGTGGGATCTCCTGAATACTTCTTGTGTGACAGGTAACAGAGCAGATTGAGAGGGTCCCACCATAGTAGCATGTGTAGGTGCTAGCGTGCTGGTTAGCTGCGCTATATGGGTGTTGATCATAGCAATCTGCTGTTGTTGGTCACTGACAAGACGGTTTTGGGAAGCCAGAGCCTGTCACCACTTTTGGAATCCTGCTGCCTCCAATTATAGGCAAAGGCGTTGGAAACGGTTGCAGTTGAAGGTTAAGAGGTTTTATTGTTAGACAAGCAAACAAATCCAAAATGTGAAGTAGAATCAAATTAAAAATACAGGCAGAGGCCAGGCGATGTACAAAAAAGTTAACTGGGCTAAAGACAAAGACAAAAACAAAAGAGCCATAATTGTCATCATAACCATAAGCATGCTGCAGTGTGATGGCAGGCCTTCAGCCTACATACAAAAACCATTGCATGTTCCTCTTGCAACAGCCACCCGGGTGCTGAAGGGACAGCACCACTTCTGCACCATTATTGTGAATAGCACCACAGCTCACTCCTCTTTGGGAGAAGACCCTGTGGGCTCTTGAATGTGGCCAAAGAGGTGTTCTGCACAGTGGTCAAGTACATCCATGACACACAGGAGTGGATCAATCTGATGGGGCTGATTGTAAAACAGCACATGGAGGAAGCACAGACTGAGCATCAATGAATCTACAACTGGCCAGCTTAACCCTGTGAGTTCCAGCCAGGTGACCGATTGTTCCTCCTACTCCCAAGCCAGAACTGCAAGTTCCTGGCCCAATCTCAAGGCCCATACACAGTCTGGGCCTAGTGAACTACCTCCTGCAACAGCCCAGTAAGCAGCATGATGCACAATTTTACTATGTAAACTTGTTACAAAATAGATCGAGCCTGTGCTGGCTGCTTCTGTTGATATGCCCTCAGATCTTCCAGAGCATACTTTGCTCTAGAAAGGTGAAGACCTGACCCCCACAGTGACAGGACCTGATAGAGCTGATAGACCAGTTTGTTGAGGTGTTCTCATTGGTCCCTTGAAGGACACACCTGGTCAGGCAAACCTCATTGGAAGTTGTGGCTGGACAGCAGACCTGCTTTGTCCCTGAAGCCCTCCATCAGGCAATTGAGGAGGAGGTCAGCAAGATACTCTGAGATGACAACATTGAAGAGTTCACCAGCACCTGGTCCATCCCCACTGTGGTGGTCCCGAAGCCCATTGGAAGTCTCAGAATGGTACTGGTACATAGCCCTGGCCCCAGTAGCCAAGCCCAAAACTGTTTTTAGTATTTCCAGTGGCCATTGGCAATACCAAGTTCTCCCCTTCGGGCTCCATGGAGCACCCACAATGTTCAAACGCCTCATGGACATCATTCTGCGTCACATCAACAGTTCATAGCAGGACCATCTACACCACCTCAGGGGCTGACCAATGCACAGTACCTGGGGCAATGCATTGGCTGATGTCTATTGAAGCCACAAGAGAAGAAGATGAAGGCAATGAAGGGCATGCATGTGCCACCACCAAATGACAGGTAAGTGCCTTCTTGGAGTTGGCAGGGTATTACCAAAGATTCATCCCTGACTTCTCCTCTCTAGCCTTCCCCCTCTCAGATTTGACAAAGAAAGGCCAACCAGAGAAAGTGTGCTGGTCTGAGAAAGCAGAACAGGCATTTCAAGACCTGAAACAAGCACTCATCAGCATACAGATGCTCAGAAACCCTTATTTCAACCAGCCCTTCACTGTCCACACTGACGCGTATGAGACTGGATTGGGTGCCATGCTTTCCCAGAACCTCAATGGAGAGGAGCCCCAAGTATTGTACTTGAGCAGAAGGCCAATCTCCACCAAACGGCAGCATGCCACTATAGAATGAGAAGCCCTGGTCATAAAGTGGGCTATAGAGGAACTCAGCTACTACCTTGCAGGCCAACACTTCACCCAGCTGAGAGTTTCTACAGGTAGTTACAAGACACAGAGCATATGCTTAGCAATGTGATGTTGGAATGAATGTCCTTATATACTGTGGCTGTGATTAGGCGAACGTGTTTCGGCGGTCATGTTTACAGGCCGCTCTGAGTTCTGGGAGTTGTAGTCAGTGGCCATGTTTGTAGGTCGCTCTTTGTGAAGCAACATTAATTCCAGCTTTGATGTGACACATAGCTACATCAATTCAATGTTAAATATTAATATTCCAACTGATCTTGTTTCTGATACTTCTCTTGTGGCAGAATCTATTACAAATATATAACTTGATTGATTTTTTTAATAATTACCCAAAAAAGCCACATACATAAACATGCATTAACAGATGTTTAGAAATGTTTAATTTTGCTGAGTAAAATTAAACCCAAAATGACCAACAGCTTAATGAAGATGTTTGCAGATATAAATTAGGAACATTCAGAACTGAGGCCAAAAAAACAAGTTTCCAGTATTTAGACCTTGTGTCCAAAGTCCAATACTTCAGTAATAATAATAATAATAATAATAATAATAATAATAATAATAAAAATAGAAAAATTATAGAAGAAAATATTGTCAGAAAAGACCACAATATAAAATATAAAAATATACTGTATAAAAGAAAAATTCCACACAAATCTGATAATTAAAACAAGTAGTGTAAAAGTAGCATTTGTTAGCTTTACTTATAGTTTCTGAAGGCTGAATTGATTAATTCAGTAATTAATGTTTTTCTGTGTAAAACATTGCATTTTCCAAGCATAATCTATTACATTCAGTCATATTTAATAGCTGGGTTCTCTGAAACCCCAAACAGAAGTTATTTATACATTTTTTAAGCATTTTTTTAGCTGCTAAGGCTTTGGGGACTCAGGCACCCCAAACAGAATAAAAGGGTTAAGCGATATTTATTATACAAAATAAGGCTTAGGAAATTAATTAATGTTATTCACATAATGCCAATGAAAAAACAGTTTCTATATGTCAATATATGAAAATATCATCACATCCCAAAATGAGTTTATTAAACATAAATTAAATCAGCTGTAACCTTGCCACATTTTTTTTGACAGGTAGACAGTTAGAGACAGACAACCACAGGCAGACACTAATTAAATATAATTTGCAATAATTTCAATACTTAAATAATAACATAATAATATGGAATAATAATATTATTATTTCACAACTAATTTTAGAAAGAACTTACGTGTAGACCCACAGATGCAGCTTAAAAGAGCTAAAAATTGTGCTCTGAACTTCATCTTGTCCCATCTACTGAACTTTTGTTTCTGCGATGCTTATGTACAGAAGAAAAAGGGGAAAAAAGAGAGAAGTCTCGTAACTTCCTAATATTGATCTCCAGGGATCCAACCCTAAATTAAACTACCCTAACCTTTCTCTGAATCATGCATCCTGTGTGTGTGTGTGTGTGTGTGTGTGTGTGTGTGTGTGTGTGTGCATGCTTAACTTTCTATAAACTTTCTCACAGAATCCAAAACCAATAAAATAATTTGTCTTTTGTGTAATTGATTGTACTTTCTGTTTAAGTAAAACTTTACTTTTACTTAAAGCAGCCTGTGATTTTGACTAGTTTTAGTTTAATCACAAGACTGAGAATTGACTTACTGATCTTACTGAGGATACATTAAATTAAATATACAACTAAATAAATAAATGGTTTAAGCCTTTTGTTTAATGAATATACACTGTAGATATGAAGAGACATGTACTACACAAACACACAGCCAAAGTGTTTCTACATTTTTACTTGTCATACTTCATACATATTTGTAAAAAAAAAAATCCACACAAATGTCTAAAACATTTAAATGAAAGTATGAATTTTCTATCCTTTTTATGTTACTATTATGTGTCTTGATTTTTGAATCTGTGTAGTGACTTCTAATAGCTCACACAAAGATTTCAAGATTTTATTTATTTGTCACATACAGAGTTATATACAGTATATAACTTTCAGTGAAATGAAAACCTGGCCTACTTCTCCTTAGACTGTGCATTTAAAGAGAGATAGAGTTGTGTATCATCTGCATACTGATGGACGGAGATGTTATATTGTATAATTACACCAGCTGATGGAAGCATATATAAGTTAAATAACAAAGGACCCAAAATTGAGCCTTGAGGAACACCACAAAATATCACATGACATCTGGAGGTGTATGTACCCAGTGCAATATAGTATTCCCTGCCACTTAAGAAGGATCTAAACCAATCTAGGACTAAGTCTGATAAGCCAACCCAGTTTCACCTGGTCGACTGTGTCAAAAGCAGCCCTTCTAAAGCAGTCCTTCTAAAAGAACTAGAATTGACAGATTACCCAAGTCCTTATTTTGTTGCAGATCATTTAAAACTTTTAAAAGAGTAGTTTGTGTGCTATGGTTGGGCCAAAAGCCAGACTGAATGTTTCACTGAGATTATTAATGTTGAGATAGTTACTGAGCTATATGTACATGGCTTTTTCAACTATTTTGCCAAGAAATTGAAGATTAGAGATCTATAGTTTAGAGACCTATAGTTTAGAGGTCTATAGTTATTCAGCACAGATGAATCAAGATTGTTTCTCTTCAGCAGGTGCCTGATAATAGCTGTCTTAAAGGTATGTGAAAAAATCCCTTGCTGGAGGGACTGATTAAGAATGCTCAGGTAATAATGAATTTAAAACCAACTTGAGGAAGCTGGTGGGTAATGGGTCGAGAGAGCAGCTAGAATAATTCATAAGTGATATAACCAGCGCAAGCATATTAGGGCTGACCACTGAGAAAGAGGACATATTACATTTAACAGCAATAGGTGGAGAGTTAGAAAACATACCAGCAGGACAAGTGCTGGCTATGTTTTGCCTTATGGTAGTAATTATACCACCAAAGAAAGCTGCAAACTCATTGCACCTTTGTGAAAGGTTCTGATGATATTTGAAGCGAGGGGTTAAGCAACCTATCTATGGTGGAGAAGAGAATTCTGGGGTTGTCTTTGTGGCTGTCAATTAAACTTGAAAGGTAAGATTTTCTGGCAGACCTCAAACATTTTCAAGTTGTCTTTATAGATAGCTTGGTGAACCATAAGCTTAGTGTGCTTCCACTGCCTGTCTGCTCTTCTATAGAGAGAAAAATCAAATGTTACTACCATGATAAAGATGTTCCCCGTCGAAATTAATAGGATCTCTGTCAAAAACAAAAATAGATGATATTAGAAGGTCGCAGCTGTATCAGCAGTAAGATAGCACTTAGTGAAATGTCAAAGACACAATAGTGGTCAGAAATGCCAACGTCAACTATCTGTGTAAACTATATGAGATCACCAGATCCAGTGTATGTCCATGTTTGTGTGTGCATAAGGCCTAAAAGAGTTTAGTAACTCTGTGAAGTTAACTGTCGATGAATCAGAGATTACATGCATATGGATGTTGAAATCTCCAGAAAATTAACACACATTCATAGTCAGTTAATATCCTAGAAAGCAGTTCCCCAAAATCAAGAAAACCTTTGTTGAGTCTAGGAGAATGATAGATAACTAATAAAATAACAGATTGATCACCCTTGAGATGCATTGGAAGGTACTCAGATGTTTCAAATTCCCACACAGAAATCTGTTTGAAACATAAAGTTCAACGGTATAGACAGGCAACACTCCCATCCTTCTTATTAATTCTAAGGACACAGAAGACTTTAAACCCCGGGGGTTTTATGTTTCAAACAGATTTCTGTGTATGTGTCTGTGTCTTCTTCTTTAAGGCCAAGAAACATGTAATACAGTATCCTAGAAGATATCTCAATTAATGAAGGTGTAATAAGAGACAGGTGTGTCTGTTTTTTTTTTCTAAGCAGAGAATAATACAATTGTATCTTGTCATAGATGCATGGATCAGTTTTTCTGCTTCAGCAATTATTTTGATAAATGATAGAAAGCAGCCTTGGTGATTCCTTTTGCATGAATAATAAAACAAAATCCAAACAAAATCCTCAAAGTTTATTTTCATATTTTTATGAACCTGCACATTTCTTTCTTTCTTGAGAGCAATTGTAACATGGCAAAGCAATTTCCCCCTGGGATTAATAAAGTTCTTTGAATCTTGAATCTTGAATTAATAAATGATGATGTAACAGTTTGTCTTTTAAACCAGCGGAAACATTTTACAAATGTAAAAAAGGTTCATCGCAGAACTGAACTGTCAGCATGGGAATGATTAAACACACATACGGGCAGAATCAGTATGAACTTCCTATGTTGTATTTAACTTCTTTTTTTCAGATTATGACCGCTGATACATACTTTCTTCTTTCTGTTTGACTTCTTCTGCATGAATAATGGCATAAATACCATACGCACAGATATAAACACACACAGGAAGTGCTGCAGTCAGCAGTGGATAGAACCGGACTTCTTGCAGAAACTGTGATGAATTTATTGGTTGCACAATTGCACTACTTGTCCTTGTACCGCACAATAATAGAAGGGATTTATTTATAATCGCATCTGTTGCACCCAGATGAGAATGGGTTCCCTGTTGAGCCTGGTTCCTCTCAAGGTTTCTTCCTTTCTTCATCATAAATGGATTAACAAAAAATATATTATAAATATTTGAATTTATCACTGTGAATTTATCCCTAATGAGCAAGCCAGT
>CM074954.1:1275574-1289499 GCA_037577455.1 Pangasius macronema | reverse complement strand
ATACACAACATGTTAAGACAGTCCTCTCATGCCTCCAACAACACCAACTGTATGTCAAGGCAGAGAAATGTGAGTTCCACTATAATCAAACCACTTTTCTTTTACCATAACAGATATTAGGAGCAGGAATTTAAATTATTGCTCATCGCCATGCAGATATTAATAACCAGTGATAGCTCTGTGATGGGAAAATTGATAAGGCCCTAAGCACTGAACAGGTTAAGGCCCAAAAGCAGGACTGAAGGTTGTATGCCTGCAACATTGTCCTCAGAGCAATTTTGTAGCTGTAATGCATTCCAGTAGTATTTCAGTGGCAGCCTTTGAAGGGGCAACGTCATTACCTTCTCTCACTACAGTCCTTCAAATGTCTGACTGTAAATGGTGCAGCGTGTCAAAAGTAAACTGTGGAAGGCAGCTTAAGACGCTCTCATGCTGTCAATGACAAAGGATGAGAATGTGGATGGGGCATTGATTATACCGTACATCATCTGATATTTACAGAGAAGCGTAAAAACCGCTGCCATTGTCCACCTCTAAACCCTTTTTAATCCTATTAAATTTGTGATTTTAGAGAATAGAGGAAGGACGAGATAGTAAGAAAAATATGAGAAAGAAAAAAGAATACCATAAGAAAAAAATAAAGAAAATTGAAAATAAACTATTTAGCAGATGTATGCACTTTTGATCACATCAAAAACAAAACCCAATTTGACAGTGTAACAGAAATTAATAGATGAGAACAAGAAGAGAAAAAAAATAATGAAAGTTCTAAAGTGAAGGACATTAGGTGGAGTTTTCCTGCTTGTCTATAAACCCACAGTGCTGTGAAATTATGAAAATGTAAACTTGTCTATTGGCACATGCTTGGTGTAGATAAGTTTGAATAAATAAATAACTGAACCTCTGTGCTGTCACTGCAGAGTGATACAGCATTTAAATGTTGATATTGTGATAGAAGTGTGATATTTTTCAGGTGGAGCTCCATGTGGTGGAGATCTGACTCAGTCACAAGGGGAATTTTTCAGCCCCAATTTTCCCAATAATTATCCTGAGGCTACAAATTGCACATGGAGGCTCCTGAGCCCTGAGCAGAAGGTGGTTTCGTTAACCTTCGCGTCTGTTGAGTAAGAAATTACTTTCCTTCATTTTTACTTCCTGTTAAATTACATGTGCTTAAGCAAATATGAAAAGTATCTGGCTAGACTGTTTATTAGATGTCAGATGGAGTCACTTTGACAAACAACACTGTTACAAACATTAAGTATTAAAATTAAATTAATGTAAACAAACTCCATTCAGTAACTCATTGGAATGTCCTTAATATCTTCATGTCATTAGCATGGATGCAGTTTTGCCTCACATTTTATATTTGTAATTTCTGTGTTAAAATTTGCAAGCCTTATACTCCTTTAAGAGCAAAATGCAGCCACTGTAAGAAAAGAAACCTCGTAAAAATTTATTCGTTTCTGCTTGAGATTTGTTAACACACACTCAGTGTTTAAATGCATATTTATCACGTTAAAATTATATTAGATTCTTTGTTCAGAAGAAAAAAAAAACATATATGATTTAGGCCAAATGGCATCACAATAGTGCAATCACCCAGACCCACTTCTTCAATAAGCAACTACATATACAACCCCTGCACATATTTAATTAAAGTATCCTGTTTCTGGCAGAGTCTTAGCATTTTGGTATATTTACTTTTTTGGGCACTAACATTAACATTTTCCAAGCAGATAACAAAGCACTTCTGTAAGCCATTTGGAGAAGAGCATCTTCTAAATGGACTACATTTAAACATCAATGTAAATGTGTGTTCTTTTCAGTATCGAGTCATGCTCAGGCTGTAGGTGTGACGCTGTACGTGTGTACGACGGCCCGTCCACGTCATCTCTGTTATTGGGAACTGTGTGTGGATATGGAAGGAAGACACTCAGCTCAAGCAGGAACACGCTAACTGTGGTTTTCTCCAGCGATGGTTCTTTTAACCGAAGAGGATTCATCGCACACTGGAACTTTACAGGTGATCTTACATACCTGTGGTTCACTCTTCTCTAATTTCAGTACTTCATTGCTATGTATTGATCTACATTCAAGTCAAGTCAAGTGGACAATAGTCACAGTAAAGGGCATTGCAGCACCTATCTGTACACAGTTCTAGTGTGAATAAAGTGGATGGACAGTAGATAGCAGTTTGTGTTAAAACATATAACAATATAATAGTAGAATGCTGGAAATGTAAATATAACATACTATGACACTATGTATTTACTATAACAAATATAGTGTTAGCAGCAGTGCAGGTGGTCAATACAGTATTTTGTGTATGGTGTTTTTGGAGCAATTTATGGGAATGGAATGTTGTGTGTGTGTGTGTGTGTGTGTGTGTGTGTGTGTGTGTGTGTGTGTGTGTGTGTTTACATGCATGTTAGAAGCTGATACACAGTCTGGCTGTGAGAACCTGAATGCTTCAGTACTTTTTGCCAGTCAGAAGGAGGGTCAAGAGTTTATGTGAGGGGTGCATGTGGTCATCCACAATGCTGGTGGCTTTGCGGATGCAGTGTGTAAATTTCTGTGATGGAGCGAAAAGAAACTTCTATGATCTTTTCTGCTGTCTTCGCTATCAGCTGCAGTGTTTGTGATCCACAACAGTGCAATTTCCAAATTAGGCAGTGATGCGTCTGCTCAGGATGCTCTCGATAGTTCATCTGTATGATGTGGTCAAGACGGGGGATATGAGATAGGTTTATCTCAGAGTTTGTACAATGTAGAGACGCTGCTGGCTTTCTTGGCTATAAAGCTGGTGTTGCGGGACCAGGTGAGGTTCTCTACTAGCTGAACACCAAGGAATTTGTTGCTCTTGATGATCTCCACAGAGGAGCCGTCAATGTTCATTGTGGTCGCTCTGTGCTCTCCTGAAGTCGACAACCATCTCTTTTGTTTTGCGTATGTTTAGAGACAGGTTGTTGGCTCTGCACCAGTCTGTTAGCCGCTACAGCTCCTCTCTGTATGCTGACAAGTTGGGTTTTGATGAGCCTTGATTAGCCTCTTAAAGCACTTCATGATGATCAGTGTGTGATGAGGCTGGACACTGAAGACTTCTTCAGTATGGGGACGATGGTGGTGGCCTTGAAGCACATTGGAATGATGGCGCTGCTCAGGGAGATATTGAAGATGTAAGTCAGAACATCTGCCAACTAGTCTGCACATCTTCTGAGCCAGGAATATTGTCTGGTCTAGCAGCTTTCCATGAAACGGCTCTGTATAGAGTTTTCTTCACATCAGCCTTGGTAAGACACAGTATCTTATAGCTTGGAGGAGCAGTGTTTTTCCTTGCCATCACATCATTCTGCATCATTCTGCACCTCAAACCAAGCATAAAAGTTATCAGCACATCTGGAAGGTAGGCATCAGTGTCACAGGCAGGCGATGTTGTCGTCTGTGATCGTCTGGATGCCCTGCCACATGCACCACGTGTCACTGCTGTCCTGGAAGTGGCTGTGGATTCTCTTGGCCTCTCCAAAATTGTAGCACATTGCAGGCAGAGATCAACTAAAATTGCACCTGGCAAATGAAATCCACTGATAAAATGATGAATGAAATGAATTACTATGATGACATATTAATTGGGATGAGAGTTCCTCATAATCCTTTTATTTACAGTTACACTTTTCTACCACTAGTTGTTTTTGCAATACACATGGTGACGAATAGTTCTAAGTATATGCACATCCTCACACACAAGAATTACTTGACATATCACATTCTATTCATAGAAACTTGTGTGTTGTAACTGCCCAGGACAATAAGCCTCACCATCAACAGAGAGCACATAATTGTGGCCCAGTATTCGGAAAATACCAAAAGATCTTCTCACATGCAAATAAACCTGGTTACTTTCCAGCTCACTCTCTTCACTTTCAGTTTCCCTCTGCTAATGGCCACATATGCTGACACTCTTTTTAGGATTCTCAAAGGTCCAGTACAAAATGAAAGAAGTGAATGTCAGACACACATCATTTCTTGGTTTCTTATGACTACATTTGTACTGCATTGTATACAATTGTATATTTTGGCAACCAATTTTATAAATTATTGGTTTTAAACATATTTTGTTCTTTGAACAGATTCCCCATCCTGCAGGTATAACTGTGGTAACAATCTCAGTGTGTGTTCCTGCACCAGCGACTGTCAGGACAACAGAAACTGCTGCTATGATTATAATGGTGAGAAAAATGTCAAGATTTAACGATTGAAAAATATCCAAAGGACACACTCATAGATTCAACTCCTTAAGATAAAGTGCAACACACATTCATACATAAATTAAAAAAAACTAATAATGTTTGTTTCTTAATATGTTCTATCTAACAGATTACTGTTCTGCAACTGTCCCTGAAACCACACCACCACAATCAGGTACATTTATGTGAACAGAAATAAAATACATGGTGTGGTGCTATGATGAAAGTTGATTGTTTGCCTATAATAGCATTTGTCAAAGTGTTTTATTCAATATATGTTTTATTTAAACATAGCATGTCATGCTTTCTCTACATTTATAGTTACATTTAATGTTGTGGAAAATAGCTATAAACAGCTATAAAAAGTTGTTCCGTCACCAAACAGCAGCTTGTCAAGTTACTGAGAACCTGCAAAACTCCTCTGTTCTGAAGGTTCCTCCCATGTTTCTTACATAAAGATTAAATATATATCTCCTTACAGAAAACTTCACCAGCGTCTGCATTAAGTCTCTGTGAATGAGCTGTTAGAAACCACAATGTCTTAGCACGAGGGCATTTATATAAATTATGATTTGAAGCTACTATCAAAGATGCTGTTACAGAAAATTTAATTAAAATTAAATGGTCAGGTAAATGGTCAGGCAAGCAGCAAACAGGCATAAACTACATAAGACTAACTCTGTAAATGTGAAGCAGGCTATAGTCAAAACACTAATCAAAGCAGACAGAAAACAGAGGCTTGGATTAGCCACAGAAACAATGCTAGAGCATGACTAGTGAAAATTAGTGCTTGATTGGTGGTCATGGGATGAGTAGGTCTAAGGCCTATGGAAAATTCAACACTTTCAGAAATAGGCATGGCAGTTTATCTGGAGTTGGCTATAAGTAATTAAAATGTGCTATTATTATTATTATTATTATTATTATTATTATTATTATTATTTAAAAAACACAGTACCTAAGTGCTTTAACAACCAACCAGCAACATCTCCTATAAACAGATTTTGGAATCATGTTCTTAATTTAATTTTCTTCCTCCTGCTAATATACTCCCAGTGTAGACAGCAGGGATACAAAGTTAGACAGGTAATACCAAGTAAACAATCTCAACGTTGGTGTGTTAGCTTGTTTGTTACGACAAAAGATATGCACCAATATTTCCACAAGTACAATATTGCTGCCATAGACATAAATATCCTCATTAGCCTGGTTTTCCATTCAGACAGTGGCTTATTTCAAATCTGAGGGTACTTATTTTGGACAATTTTTAAAGTGTACAGATGACAATAATCATATACTAGGCCACAGATTCCAGATCCTCCTTGGGGACATTTCCAATGCGACTGGGAGTTATAATCTCTCCAGCAGGTCCTGGGTCTGCCCTGAGGTTTTCATCCAGTGGGACATGCCTAATACGCAGCATCCCTGTAAGGCATCTGAACCATATCAACTGGCTATTCTCAATTAGGAGAAGCAGCAGCCCTTCTCCAAGGCTTTTCTTTATTGTTGAGCTTTTCACCCTACCACAGACAATAAGCTGTCTGAGCCATGCCAAGCCTTTGTTCTATGTTTGATTTCCTGATTTCTTGACTTCTCTTCATTTTCGTTTTTTATTTCTTCCTTTGCCTAGTGTTCTCTTTTTGCTGATCGCCCAACCCACACATGTTTGTTGATTCTGATTCTGTCTGTTGTTCTTGGATTTGACTGTATGCCTCTCTTCAATTAAGCCTTTTCTGCATCTGCATCCATCTCAACCTGACTGCACCTGCCTTATGTGATAGAATACTTCACCACATGGATCGTGTCACACCATGATAACCATGCCAGTGCTTAACTAAATCTAGTTCAATCAGTGGATTTTTCTGATTCCCATGGAGCCATATGATGACTTGTTTGTGTATCTGAGAGTTCCCCTTCAGGAACTTGAGCTGCGTCAAAACACTATGGGAACGCCATCAGCATGAACACTTTCTGAATCACATGTGAAAACAGTCCAATGGATGGGCAAGACATCACGGGCAGAGTGACGTAGCGACCAGGAAGCTTAAAAACGCATTCAGTGGATACAGCTTTTTTTATTCAGCGCAAGGTATGTGTGTTGGTCCTTTTTAGCCACGGAATAGCTGAGGAGCTGTTGGAGGTGGTTACTCGTACTGTGGCCCAGCTGAACATTGATTGGCCTGCCGAGAAATGGGCTGAACTGCAGGAAAGCGGGCTGGGGGAATGCTTTCTGTGGAGTAGTCCACCACCTACCTTGCCTATTCCATGCCGGAACCTATCTTCCCCGACCTCCACACTGAGGTGTCAAGGTCATGGGGGAGGCTTTTCTCAGCCCATATTTTTAGTCCCGTCTCCAGTCATTATGCTAATGTGGAGGGACTGAGTGAGCATGGATACAGGCCGATGCCCCGGGTTGAACAGATGCTGGCTAGCTATCTGTCCCCTGGCACGGCATCATCCTTGAAGGTTCTGGCATTGCCCTCCAAGCCTCTGCATACCGCTGGTGGGCAAGGGGTACATGGCATCAGGCCAGGCTGTTGCTTGCCTGCACACCATGGTGGTGTTGCAGGCCTACCAATTTGGTCTGCTGAAAGAGCTAGATGAGGGTGGGGAGATTAAATCGGAGGATGTCTCTGAGCTCAGACAAACTGCTGATTTATCTCTCCATGCCACCAAGGAGACCTCCCGCACTATCGGCAGGTCCATGGCAGCACTGGTGGTGGCAGAGAGGCATTTGTGGTTGACCCTGTCCGATATCAAAGAGAAGGACAGGGTCTTCCTCATGGACGCCCAGCTTGCGCCTTCTGGCCTGTTCAGCGACACCGTCAATGTTGTCGTCGAAAGGTACCAGGAGGTTTGTACCCAAGCAGCGGCGTTTCAGCGGTTTCACCCTTGCAGCTCTCTAGCTCTTGGGGCTGCCGGGCAGGGGCAGCCCCCTCTGTGCACCAGCTCCTCACACTGGGAGGCATAGAAACAGAGACGCTCTGGGCTGGGGTCTCCTAGGGCGAGGCCAGATCTGCGGAACATTCTGCAGTCTAGGAAGACCTCATCCAGGAGGTCCTGACGCCTGCAGCCCAGGTCATCTGAGGGCAGGCCCCTCTGGGGAAGAGCGGTGTACACCTCATCACATGGTGCTCATCTCTCCTCAGTGCCCTCAGGGAATTGATCTGCCAACCCTGCCACCCATGGTGCTTCAGGGCGCAGCGGTCTCCAGCAAGCCCTTCTCTCAGTTTCCGCCCGGGAATGTGGCGGTACTGGGAGGCTTGCTACCTCTTTGGAGGTTCCCAGAACAGCTAGTTTGGCCATCCCCTGCTGGTTTGCCACTTCAGGTCACTGAGCTAGCTGCTCTCATTACACCAGAGAGACTGATTCCCTTAGTGGACTAATCAGCAGCGTGGGAACTTCTGCCAAATTTGTCTCAATGGGTCCTGCATACTGTAGAGAGAGGCTACCAAATTTGGTTCTCCACCGCCTCATTTCTGTGAAATTCTGGTGGGCCCCGAGCCGGCCCTGATAATGGAACAAGAAGTAAACACTCTCCTAGGGAAGGATGTCATCAAGGTAGTCCCTCCTCACGACAGAGAGTCCAGGTTCTACAGCCAGTACTTCATCATTCCAATGAAGGATGGAGGATTGCATCGCTTTTTAGACTTGTGTCATTTGAACCGCTCAGTCATGCCACCGAAGTTCAGGATGCTTACAATCAGACAAGTTGTGACTCTGATCAAGTCCGGGGACTATTTTTTCATGATCAATCTAGAAGACACATATTTCCATATTTCCATCCTTCCACAACACAGGCAGTTCCTGAGGTTTGCTTTCGGGGGCAAAGCTTAACGATATTGGGTTCTTCTGTTCGGCCTTGCACTCTCACCACAAAGTGTGTGGATCCTACTCTGGCTACTCTGCGATGCTAGGGCATCCGCACACTGAATTATGTTGATAATTGTTTGATATTAGTTCAATCAGAGCAGGCGGCGGTTTGGCATCGAGATGTCGTTCCCGCCTACATGAAAGATCTGGGGTTAAGACTAGACACCGAGAAAAGTGTGCTTTCTCCAGTACAGAGAACTGTGCGCCTGTATGCCTGTTCCCCAATTGCTCTGCTCCCGGGAGTTCCAGAGAGATTGCGCCGGGATGGGGTCCTTCTGTTGTTAGTAGTCCCATTCTGGCCAGGCTGAGTATGGTTCTCAGACCTGATTTTCCTTGTCAACAGCTCTCCATGGGAGATCTCCTCTTATAGGCAGGTTTCCACCCCCACCCGGAGTTGTGGAAGCTGTGGATGTGGCCTGTGAGGGGGCACAACTTGTAGCTACTGGCCTCTCAACCAAGGTTGTTGAGACCATTCTCCAATCCAGAGCTCCCTCTATGAGGAAACTGTACACCTTGAAGTGGAAACTTTTCACTTCTTGGTGCGGAGACCGCCAGTTCGACCCAGTTAACTGCCCTGTTGGTACAGTGCTGGAGTTCTTGCAGCTCCGATTCTCCCCAGGGTTGACCCACTCCACCTTGAAAGTCTATGTGGCAGCCATTGTGGCCTGCCACGCCCCTCTCAGTGGTCAGTCTGTGGGCAGACACCCCCTAGTTATATGTTTTCTCTGCAGTAGGCTGAGGCCTCCTGTAAAATCTTGTGTCCCTCCATGGGACCTGGCTGTGGTGTTACAGGCTCTCTGTAAATCTCATTTTGAGCCTATAGAGGAGATATCTGATCATCATCTCACTTTGAAGATGTTTTTTTCTTCTGGCGATTTCCTCTCTCAAGAGATTTGGGGATCTACAGGCCCTCTAAGTGGCCCTCTCTTATTTAGACTTTGCGCCCACTCTGGCCAAAGTGTTTCATCACCCTTGAGTGGGGTAAGTTCCCTAAAGTTCCCTCCTCTAGACTACGGCCTGCTGTAGAGGTCTCCCTGCTATTAAGCAGACCCTCAGCCGGTGGCTTGTGGATACCATCTGTCTGGCCTAAGAGTCCTCTGATCTCCCCTCTCCCTTGGGAGTCAAGGCTCACTCCACTAGAAGTATGGCGACGTCCAAGGCCTTTCTGGCAGGTGTCCCTATGCGGTATATCTGCAACACTGCGGGTTGGTCTGTGCCACTGACTTTTGTCAGGTTCTATGGCCTCGACATGCAAGCCACTTCCGGCTCTTTTGTTCTTTTGCCTTAGCTGTGCTCTTCCACACTAGGCAGGGATTTGTAAGTCTGATGGCATGGGCATACTCGTTCCCATAGCATTTCGATGCAGCTTGAGTTCCTGAAGGGGAAATGTCTCCAGGTTACATATGTAACCATGGTTCCCCAAGGGAACGAGATGCTACGTCTCAGGCAATACTTCTGGCATCCCTGCGAGCACTTGCTTCATTTTGGAAGCTGCCATTGTATCCACCGCACATGCTTTTAAGCTTCCTGGTCTGGACTTGGAGTGTTTACGTGCTTGATTCAGACCATGGTTATGCTGAGAGCATTCCCATAGCATTTCAATGCAGTATCTCATTTCCTTGGGAAACCATGGTAACAGACGTAACCTGGACACGTTTTCTTTTACAATGCCAGTTTTATTTTGAGAGCCTGGAGGAACCCTAGCTTGAACAGAAGCAGTGGCTGGGGTTCATGTTGTTCTGGCTCACCAGTGCAGCCTGTCAGTGGGCAGAACTCCTGATTATCCCAACAAAATGGACTAACAAATTAGCCCAGTTTGTGGAGCTTTTAGTTAATGTGTTTGTGCATCCAGAGTTCAAACCCAACCTTGGAATTTTTTTGGGGAGGGCCAGTCTGCTGGGCATACCTGTTTGACCAGTCTCCACCTACTATGAGAGGGAGACTGGAGACAAAGAGGATGATA
This sequence comes from Pangasius macronema, assembly GCA_037577455.1. NCBI lineage: Eukaryota > Metazoa > Chordata > Actinopteri > Siluriformes > Pangasiidae > Pangasius > Pangasius macronema. The sequence goes on along the minus strand of CM074954.1, from coordinate 1,279,416 downwards.
AGTCCACAGCCTCTGGCAGGCTGACAGGGCAGCCTCTCCAGCAGGGCTCCCTCCAGAGGCAATCAGGGCAGCCTCTTTCACTGCAGAGCTCCAGTCAGAGGCCAACGAGGTGACCTCCTTCTCTCCCAAGCTCCAGCCAGAGGTCAACAGGGCAGACTCTCCAGCAGAGCTCCTTCCAGAGGCAGACGGGGCTGCCTCATTCCCTGCAGTGCTCCAGCCAGAGGTTGACAGGGCAGCCTCTCCAGCAGAGCTCCCTCCAGAGGCTGTAAGGGTGACCTACTTCACTGAAGAACTCCAGCCTAAGATCAATGAGGTGGTCTCCCCTGCTGAGCTCCAACCAGAGGTCAACATGGCAACCCCATCTCCACAGCCTCTCAAGCCTGGTTCCTGCCAAATAAAGCTAGTGCTCATGTCCCAGCTCAGCCATCTGACCCCGGCAAACAACTTATTGACCACCTGCTTCCTGCCAGTATGCACCATGTCTACTTCTTGGCTTCTTGAGAGGAAGCTCATATTATAGTCATTGCCTGCCTCAGGACTTCAGATTGTGCATGGACATTTTACCTAGGGGGCAGGACCGCCTGGAGGATGGNATATTTGTTAGAGATGATTGTGTTGAGTACTGAACTGAGGTCTATGAACAGCATCCTTACATAGAGTTTAATATGTTTGCAATGCAGTTTAACATGTTTAAAATTTTTAGATTACAGTGTAATATGATGAAATGTGTTACCTATAAGAATAATTTGTGTTTTTGTGCATTTGCTAGTTTTTGTGTTACTCTAATATGAGGTTATTTTTTATTTTCCTCAGATACTGAAATGACAAAAACTCCACAAACAGAAGAAGGTGTGTTTTTTAAAATGAATCTAGAAAATGACAGACAGCACTCTTAAATAATGCTGAAACTATTCTTTAACGAAGAGGAAAATCATTCACCACAGAGAACATGGGTTGTGATGAAGTAACATATAATCTATTCTAACCTGCCACAGTTGATGGTGATGAATAACCCAGAAATGCTGGGTTAAGCCACACCATGATCTGATCATGCACTCTAGTACTCAACAATGCATGCATTTCCCCAGCTCATTTGGCTATAGCCATTCCAGCCAGATACAGAAAGTCTACTTATACAGTAGATAGCACATGCCCACCTTTCATTGTATTACTATTTTCATACTTGAGAGGGCATCAGGAAGGTTTGGTTGGCACCCTAATCAGGCCTCATATCAATAATCTCAACACTATCTGAAGGAGTCAGTCCATTCTTTTCATGATTGACCTTAAGTTCTAGGGATTCCACATTGTCAGGATATACCAGACTCACTTGTCTTGAAGGAGAATTGCTGACAAAAATGTAGGGAGATGTGAGGAACTTCCAATGTACATAGGTACTCACTGATAAAAGGTCTATTCCTAGTAGGTGGCCAGACAAAGAGTGAATGTGAGGCGTGTGGTTATATAGAGTGCTAATGAGTGTGGTGATTGGGGACAGGTGGTGCTGGTTAGTACTCTGGGGAGAGAGGGCATGGACTGTTGGTGACAGAGCCTGGTGTTCCTGTGATATTCCCACCAAATGGTCCACTCATGAGGACAGTTGACCTCAGCCGACCCCACTTACAAGGGCACTGGGGGTGTGAACAGTGGAATTCTGCCAGGAGGTCTGGGTCTAGTACATCCTCCATAGGTACCAAAGGTTGTTCTTTGGGCCTGTAACCTTTCCAGTCCATGAGGTATTCGAGGTGACCTCTGCATCATCGGGAGCTCAGTATTTCTCTGATGGCATATACTGGCTGGTCATCCAGGGTCATCTGGAGAGGAGGTTCATATGGGAGGATGATATGTGTTGGGAAGGGAGACATGGAAAGCAGGGTGAATTTTATATTGTGGGGCAGTTGTAAACAAAATGTGACAGGGTTAATCTGTTGAACTATGGGGAAGGGACCAATGAATCTTGGACTTTTTGCAAGGCAGGTGCAGTTGGATGTCCCTCATGGATAGCCAGACTTTTTGCCTGGTTTGGAAATTAGGTGTTTCACCCCTCTGGGCACTGATGTAGACCTTCTGACAGCATGCTGCCCATTCCAGGTGGTGATGAGCTGCTTCCCAGACCCTCTCACATTCATGGAACCAATGGTCAACCACTGGCACTGCTGATGGTTCCCCAGACCATGGGAATACAGGGGATTGGAAGCAGAGTACACATTGGAATGGGATTAGGGCCATGGCAGGTTAGCAGAGAGAGTTCTGTGCATACTCAGCCCAGGCGAGGAACCGGTTCCAGAAGTTCTGGTGGCTGTGGCAGCATGTTCATAGGAAGCAGCTGATTTCTTGGATATTTCTTTCAGGTTGGCCATTGCACTAGGGATGGTAGCCATGTGACAGGCTCATGGTCACACCTAGGAGTTTGAAAAAGGCCCTTCACACCCTGGAGATAAAATGGGGACCTTGGTCATACACGATATCTTTGGGGAGACCAAAGTTTCTGAACACATGGTTGAACAAGAGTTCAGCCTTGGAGATGGGAGGCCTTTTAAAGAAGAAGTCAACAGGCTTTGATAACTAAGATACAGGTATGACCATTGGAAGGAGGTAAGTAAGTTATAAAATCTACTCCTTAGTGTGACCATGGGCGATTAGGAACCAGAAGGGAAAGGAGTTTACCTGATGGCAGATGTCATGGGGTCTTGGACATGATGCATTCCTGGCATCTCTGGATGAACCTACAGTCACTCTCCCCTCTGAAGCTGCAATATTTTTTCCACCTCCCATGTTCACTCACTCTTTCTGTTCATAACTATTTCTATTATTTATTTAATTTATTCTATCTTGTCTGCTGTTTACATGTTTCATATTTATATATGGCATGTTCATATTGCACCATGGTCTCTTGCACTTCAGTATTTGTTTTACCCTTGTTATTGTGGCACATTTTTGTATTCTTTATCTCTGTATCTCCTTTGACTTTTTAATCTTTGATTCTGTGTGTGCACCTGACATCAAGACAAATTCCTAGTACTGTAAAGTGGTCTTTACTGTACCTGGCAATAAACTGCTTCTGATTCTGATTCTGATGAACCACTTGATGTCCTGTGCCATCCTGGGCCAACAGAATTGTTCTTGCAGCAGTGAGAGGGTGATCTTGATCCCAGGGTGGCCAGTGCCTATCAAGTTGTGGACAGAATTGATTAGTTCATTTTGTAAGGAACTGGGGACGTACCTGCGGTTTTTGGGGCACTCTGGCGGAGCTGGTTCCATTGCTGCTTCCTCTGCTATTTTCTTGTCCAGGGACCATTGTATTGGAGTCACTATTACACCTTGTGTAAGATGGGTTCCGGATCCTCTGGAAGGTTTCTCTGGTGCATGGAGATGAGACAGGGCATCTGCTTTCATGTTTTGGTCAATGGAAGATAAGAAATTGCAAAGTTAAATTGGGTAAAGAAGAGGGCCCATCTGGCTGGTCTAGGGTTTAGTCTCTTGGCCTCACGTAAGTACTCAAGGTTTCAGTAGTCAGTGAGGACAAGGAAAGGATGCTGAGCCCCCTCCATACATTGCCTACACTGGTTAAAATGATGGTAAAAAAAATAAATAAATAAAACAATGGTAGAACTTAGAGAAATCTAAGAAACTCTGAAGTTCTTTAATGATCATGGGTATCGGCCAGGTTTTGATGGCTTGGACCTTCCCCTTGTCCATCCAAATGCCTCTGGCACTAATTTGATACCCTAGGAAGGTTGTTGTGGACTGGTGGAGCACCACTCATCTCTGCTTCATGTGTCCAACAGGTTTGCTCTCCTCAGTGAAGCACCCGCTGAGAAACCTGAAAGAGCTCTGGTTAT
>CM074954.1:1233657-1244024 GCA_037577455.1 Pangasius macronema | reverse complement strand
GTGGCAGGGTTGGCAGAAAGATCTACTAAATCTAGAAAGGCCTCCCCCACGACCTCGAACACCTCGGTGTGGAGGTCGGGAAAAAAGGGTAGGCTCCGGCGTGGAGGTGGCGGCTCTTCAAAGAGAGCCTACGTTTTTTTTTTATATATATATTTATTTATTTTCAAAGCACATGCAGCGGAAAACAGACAACGCACAGACCGTGTGTATGCCCCCTGTAATACAGCGTGAGCAGGGAGAAACACGCTGCCTAAAATGCTGCGTGTTTTCGCCACGTTTCGTCTTTTCGCGAGCTTTAAGCACACCAGCGAAAGCGAAAGCGAAACCACATGAAAGGGGTGAATTATCACCGGCGCCCTCCACGTCAACCTCCTCGGAGGAAGACAGACGGAGCGCCGAGCCCTCACCCCGGGGGGAAGAAACCGCAGAGCGGGCTTCCGAACCCAGAGAGCGGGCAGCGGATCTGGAGAGTAAGGAAGGAGAAAGGGACTCGCCCGTCTCCATTCCCTCCTCCAGATCCATCTGCGAGCCCCATGAGCGCAACCGCGGCTCTGCCTCGGCAAAAGCGGGGCCGGCACCGCGAGGCACGTGAGTGAAGGCTCCCTCCTCGAAGAGAGCCTCCCGGGAGCGAGGCGCACACAGCGCAATGCGAGCAGCCGGCTCCCTCGAGAGCCGACTCAGCGTGCTCCGCTCCCAAGCAGACAACGCATAGACTGTGTGTATCCCGGCCCGTAATATAACACGGACAGGGAGGAACACACAGCCTAAAACGCTGCCCGCCCTCGCCCAAATGCTTAACTTTGTCTTTGGCTTATATATTTAGACAAACAATTGGACAAACAATATGACACAGAGCGCTTGCTGAAAGACAGAAAGCTAACGCGGGGCTCGCCGCTCGGGCTTTTATGCTCCCGGGTCGCTACGTCACCCCGCCCGTGACGTCTCACCCATCCATTGGTTGGATTGAACATGTGATTCAGAGCGCGGTCACGCGGAAGGCATTCCCATAGCGTTTTGACGCAGCTCGAGTTCCTGAAGAGGAACCACTTCTTTGGCTATAATATGCAGTTTCAAAGATCGTCTCGAATCTGCTTTAAAAATTACTTGTTGACAGGTTCTAAACCTTTTGTTTTCTCCCCTTTGTCAGATAGATCTGTCCATACTCTGAATGAAGTTTTTGATTCAGATTTTTTTAAATCTTAGACTATGGTCAGCTTTCTGAGCTTATGGTGTTCCCTGGGATACTCTGGTAATGAATCATTCTCTGCTTTAACATTTGCAGAGCCCTCATTCTACTCAGGGTTTAATATCTTATCTGTAGGATTTATTTAACAATTTTAAATGTCTGGCCTTTGGAGCAATCTCAGTGTGGCAAATGGAGCTTGATGCATTCAATATTAATTTAAACTAGGACTCTGAACAGAGTATTTTTGTCCTTGTGTTATGGATGTATTGTGTTGTGTCTTTGGATGTATTTAGTTGAACAACTCTGAACTTTCCATGGTTAGAAACTTTGTACATTAATAAATGTTGTGACAATGTGTCTTTGGCTTAATTTGTTTTGTATTTGAAATTTAATTATGTATCTTGTGAGTGTTATGTGCAGCCCCCTCCCTCTCTCTTTTTTTGTGTGTGTTTTTGTGTTGCTGTTTTTATTGGTTGTTATTGTTTATGGGAAACCAATAAAAATGTTCTTCACAAAAAAGAGAGAACCTTGTGGAGGCTTGCATGACCTCTCGTACTGCAAATAATAGGGTTTCCAAGCATACTCGTGCAAAAAACTTCCGAATCTTTTTTAAGGGTTTGATTAAACCACTCAACCAGGGGTGCATTTCCCAAAAGCATCATTAGCCAACTATGGTCGCAAGTTCTGTCGTTATCAACATAGTTCAACGATTTGGTGTTTCCCGAAACCAAGTTCCAACGAACATTCGCAAACTGCATCGCAAACCTGTGTGGATGGAACTACAGCTCTCTACCTGTGGTTAGAAGCATAATAGCTTCTTGTTAGTGTGTGGTGATGACATCACCAACTACCCTACAGCTGATGTGTAAACACTTCCCCAAACACTTTGAGAGATTTGGAAGTGGCTTAAAGTAGTGGATGATAAAATTTTACGTAATTCACTGTTAACATTATTTTTTAATATAAATTTGGTAGTTTGAAATGATATTCCAGTGTGACTATTGCAAATCCGAGTGATCTCTGAAAGCATTGTTTATACCGTTTGGAATATTTTTAATTAAATGCTCTCTGACTTCTGCGCCTGTAGTATACATTCCGTCTTGATCATCGTCAACAGAAACAACTTCTTCAACCTCATCAGAGCCAGCATGACTGCCCTCTTCCTCCTCAGGAAGCTGGACATTTTCCATGACTGCAATGTTGTGGAAAATCGCAGTAACCACAATAACAGAACAGCTTTTGGAGAGGTTCAGATTCAGGCCACCACTGTATTTGCTGATGCAGCGAAAACCTTGTTTCCACAATCCTATAGCCCTCTCCACTATAGTGCATGTCTGTCCATGGGCCTGATTAAATCTTTCCTCTGCAATAGTAGCTGGATGCTTAACATGTGTCAAGAGGTATGGACGAAGAGGATATCCACCATCGCCCAGCAGCCAGCTATTACCAAAGCCACCCTTTTCAGCCACCTGGCAAATTGCAGAACTGGCCAACACAACAGAGTCAGGAGTGCTTCCAGGCCTTTTTGCCACAATGTCAGTATAGATCCCCAGGTGATCACACACTACTTGCATATTAATGGCTGGATAATCCTTCCTACAAATGTACAAGTGCTCATTTACCACAGGTCTTGGACTGGGATAAGGGTGCCATCAATAATGCCAATCACTCAGGGGATGTTCGCAATTTTGTCAAACTACTGATTGGCCAGTTGGATTTCCTGAGGAGTTTTGGGGAAAGTCAGCATGCTCTTCAAAAGGTGTAACAGCAAAGTTGTAACTGCTGTCACAGCCTTGCTGACTGAAGACTTGCTGAGCCCCAGACCATCACCAACCTCCTCCATAAAACAAAAAATGGACTAAGCAAAAAAATAACTTGCTCATTTCCACGTTATACTACTGTATGAATACCCACTATATTAGAAAAGCACTTATTCAAAAGCAATTACAATTACACATTACAAAAGAGTATATTTGGTTATCAAATAGGATATTTTATTTTGTGTTTCAATTAAACTGGTGACGGCTTTTAACTTCTGTCACCAAATTGAATGCCATGTACCACACAACTTCACTTGTCCCGTTTGCTAGACCCAGTCTGTTCACACCTCCCATGACAAGGATGAGGGGTGCCCAACACTGTAGCCAAAAAAAAAGAAAAATTGGGATACGTCTATGGATCTGTGAAAAACAAAAATTCAAAATGGTTACAAAGGTATCAGCCACACATATTATTTAACTTTCCATATAGAGTAAAGAATAATGCAATTTCCACTTTCTGTCTGTTGGTAAAAACATGGTTAAAGATGGCTTGCTGGCCTGCTGCAAAACATCTAATTTAGCCCTCCTATATGCCATGACCTCTTCATGATGGCGGTCTTGCTGCTCCCTCAAGACTCTCAATTCCTCCCTGATTCCCTGGAGTTCAGCTATCTTCTTTTGTTGACTCTGATGAAGCTTCTCACTGCACTTACATGTCCCATGTTTCTCCTTTGGCAGGAGTTTACTGGACGGTGCTCAAAAATGTTAGGAGAACGTTGCTCAGCACAGGAGGGGCCCTCAGAATGAGTTGAACCAGGGGAAGAGAGCGAAAGCCCAGTACCAGAACCCATTGCTAATGTTGAGGGGCCAGGCTGGAGGGGGTCCGAATATGATTCTTCTAAATGTGTAAACTCAAGTATATGTCTTAAGCTTTATGCAAAGTACATGTATAAGACAGCTCGTTCATTATGTTTGCTATGTGTAGGTTTATATACACTGCTGTGTTGTTCTTCTTGTTTGTTTCTAAAAAACAAACAAATAAACTGTTTACATGCACTCACAAGTGAATCTCGAGTTATTCTGCCTGACAGTTAAATATATTCTAAATAAACTACATTTCTTTTGTCCTCACATTCTTTCTTGTAGCAGTTCTTTCTTGTAGTTTTTGAAGCAAAAACTATAGGCTACAAGATCCAGTCTACAAGTCTTGGGGACAAATGTTTTGAATGAGTTTTATGGCCTTATTTCAGTAACTTTTTTGTTGTTTTTTTAATAACCATGCATAACGTCTCTAGGTTACGTATGTAACCATGGTTCCGCGAGGGAACAAGACGCTGTGTTGAAGCGCTATGGGAACACCTGCCAGAAAGGTCTTAGAGGCTGCCACGCTTCTGTTGGAATGAGCCTTGACCCCCAAGGGCAATTGGTCCGTCCTTCTCCACAGGGCAGCTCTGTGGATGTATGTGTCCAGTGCTCGCACTGGGCACAAACAATTAAGCCTCCGATGGTCGGACTTCCGAAAGGGAGGAGGACAAAAGGCCTGCAGTATGACCGACCATGATGTTGAGGAGGGAACTTTTGGTACATAACCTGTTCGAGGGTATAGAAACGCTTTGGCCAGACCGGGCGCAAAAAGTCTAAATAAGAAGGGGCCACTGAGAGGGCCTGGAGATCCCCAACTCTCTTAAGAGAAGAAATAGACAAAATAAAGGTGGTCTTTAAGGTTAAACAATGGTCAGAAATCTCCTCTATAGGCTTGAAGGGGGGTTTACAGAGAGCCTCTAACACCACGGGCAGCTCCCAAGGAGGGACACAGGATCGCACCGGAGGCCTGAGCCTCAGCGCACTGCAGAGGAACCGTGTCACCAGTCGGTGTCTGCCCATGGACTGACCACCAAGAAGGGCGTGGTAGGCCGCAGTGGCCAACACATAAACCTTCAGGGTGGAGTGGGTCAACCCTGCGAAGAGACGGGCCTGCAGGAACTCCAGTACTGTACCAACTGGGCAGTTAACTGGGTCGAGCCAGGTCTCCACACCAGGAAGTGAAAAGTTTTCACTTCAAGGTGTATAGTTTCCTCATTGAGGGAGCTCTGGATTGGAGAATGGTCTCAACAACCTCGGCTGAGAGACTGGAAGCTATGAGTTGCGCCCCCTCAGAGGCCACACCCACAGCTTCCACAACTCAGGGCGGGGATGAAAGATGGCGCCCCCCACCTGTGAGAGGAGATCCCTCCGGATGGGAATCTCCCATGGAGAGCCGTCAAGAAGGGAAATCAGGTTCGAAAACCATACTTGGCCCGGCCAGAACAGGGCTACTAGCAACAGATAGACCCCGTCCCAGCGCACTCTCTCCAGAACTCCATAGCATCCAGGCCAAGAGGAGCTAGATGAGTCAGACAGAACCAGAGGGGACAGTGCAAAGTCTCCTGAGTCGCAAAGAGATCCACCTGAGCCCGGCCAAACACTCCATATCTGCTCCACCACCTCGGGGTGGAGCCTCCATCGACAGGGCGTTTTCTCTCATATTGAGATGGCCAGGGAGAGAGAGAGAGAGGAGTTTCCCCTGGGACCAGACAAGGATCTGGAGCACCAGCCTGTAAAGGAAGCGCGAACGCAGACCTCCCTGGTGGTTGATATAAGAGCCCACTGCTGTGTTGTCGGTGCACACCAACATGTGGCAATCTCTTAGGTCCGGGAGAAAGTGTTTCAATGCTAGAAACACAGCCAGCATCTCCAGGCAGTTGATGTGCCAAGTGAGATAGCAGCAGCTCCACAGACCGCGGGCTTAGCAGCCACTCATGACAGACCCATCCAGCGAGAGATGCATCCGTCGCTAGCGTTACGCGGCGACAAGGAGCTCCCAACACCGGGCCCTGGGACAAGAACCAAGGTTCCCTCCACATGTCTAAGGCACATAGGCATCGCCACGTGACCTTGATCATGCGGAGCGGGTTTCCCCTCAGGGAGAACCCCCTGGTCGTGAGCCACCACTGTAGGGGTCTCATGTACAGCAGACCAAAAGGTATCATGTTGGACACAGCAGCCATCAGACCCAGCAGTTTCTGAAACTGCTTTACAGTGAGTGACCAACCTTCTCTCACTCTCGCGACCGCTGTGAGGATCGACTCGATCCGAGCAGGAGACAGACATGCCTGCATCGTGGTCGAATCCCACACCATGCCCAGATAGGTGATTCTCTGTACTGGAGAAAGCACACTTTTCTCGGCATTCAGTCTTAACCCCAGCTCTTTCATGTGGGCGAGAACGACATCTCGATGCCAAACTGCCACCTGCTCCGAACGAGCTAATGTCAACCAAACGTCGATATAGTTCAGTATGCGGATGCCCTAGAGTCGCATATGAGCCAGAGCAGCATCCACACACTTTGGGAAAGTGCAGGGTGAGAGTGCCAGGCCGAACGGTAGAACCCGATATTGGTAAGCTTCGCCCCTGAAAGCAAACCTCAGGAACTTCCTGTGTTGGGGAAGGATGGAGATATGGAAATAAGCATCTTTTAGGTTGATCGTGACAAACCATTCCTCAGAGCTGATCTGAGACACAACCTGTTTGATCGTGAGCATCTTGAACTTCAGTCGTGCTTATGAGCGGATCAAATGCCACAGATCCAAAATGGGACCAGCCCTCCACCCTTCTTGGGAATAATGAAGTACCGGCTGTAGAACCTGGACTCTTTGTCATGAGGAGGGACCACCTTGATGGCCTCCTTCCTCAGGAGAGTGTTCACTTCCTGTTCCATTACCAGAGCCTGCTCGAGACCCACTCGAGTGTGAAGAATCCCGCAAAAAAGAGACAGAAGAGAACCAAATTGGATTCGCTACCCTCTCTCTACAGTGTGTAGGACCCATTGAGACACATTCGGCAGTGCGCCTCCTGATACGAGGAGGCGGCACATGGAGGGGGAATGACGAGGGACAAACCACTGAAACGTCTGCTTTGTGACAATGTCCATTGTTAAAAGTGCTATACAAATAAAACTGAATTGAATTGAATTGAATCTGCACATCCTCATCCAGCTCTTTAAGTAGGTCAGCCTGGTACACCTGCAGAACCGCCATAGTGTGCAGGCATGCACCAGCCTGACCTGCTGCTATGTACCCTTTGCCAACCAGCGCTGCAGCGGTCTGCAGCGGCCTGGAGGGCAGTGGTGGAGACTTCAGGGACGTCACTGCGACAGGGGACAGATAGCTAGCCAGTGTCTGATCCACCTGGGGCATAGCCCTATAGCCAAAAATCATCCAGCCCCGCCAGATTGGCATAATAGGAGGAGGCAGGACTGAATAAAGGGGCCGAAAAAGGCCTCTCCCACGAAAAAAGGACTCGCCCATCTCCATTCCCTTTGCCAGATCCATCTGCAAGCCCCACAAGCGTAATCGCCATTCTGCCTCAGGAGAAGCGAGGCCAGCACCACGAGGAACGCGAGTGAAGGCTCCCTCCTTGAAGAGAGCCTTCTGGGAGCGAAGCGCACAAAGCAGCAAATGCTTGCAATGCAAGCAGCCAGCTCCCTCGAGAGCCGACTCTCCATGCTCCACTCCCAAGCAGACAATGCATAGGCTGTGTGTATCCCTACCCGTTATATAGCTCAGGCAGGGAGGACAGTACTACCACAGACAGTAGACTACCACAGACAGTAGGGCAAATGATGACCTTTTTAGAAATGACAAAATGACTAAATAGAGGACTATGCAATTAAAACTGCACCTTTGAGGGCAATCATGAAGCAAGCAGGGCATCAGAATTTGCGTTCACCATTAGTGTGGAACAGTGAAGCACTGTTAACTTTTGAATCATTGAAAAAGGAGCTTCAGGCTGCACCAGCTTTAGCCACTCCAGATTATACCAAACCATTTCATCTGTATGTAGCTAATGAGCAGATGGATATGCGTCAGCAGTGCTAATCCAGGAAATATGCAGTGGTAGAAAGAAACAGCCTATTGCATACAGCACCAAACTAGACAGTGTAGCACAGGGATATCCTCTGTGTTATCAACAGGGACTAGCTGCGTTATACTATGCATATGAAAAAGCATCTACTGTGACTATGGGTTATCCAGTGATTATTTATACACATCACAATGTAGTGGAATTATAAGAACAAGGGAGATTTGTTCTAACTCAGGCTAGGTGCTTAGCCTATTCATCTCTTTTGATGTACCCAGACATCATTATTAAACACTGCACAACAGTAAATCCAGCTGACATGGTTCCTTTAGAACATGAAGGACAGCCTCATGATTGTGTAGCAAACTCAATGGCTTTTATTTGACTTCGACCTGACTTAGAGTCCTCACCTATACCAGAAACAGATGTTGAATATTTTGTGGATGGTTCTTGTTTCAGAGATACAATAATACAGTATCTGTATTAATTTCAGATACTCATGGCTTCAACCACTCTGGAAGAGGGGAGGTATTACGGAAAATAAATCAACAGCATTATTGGTCTCCATATTTACAGGCTATGGTAGATAATTTCTTATCTGAATGTGAAGTATGTGCACAGAATAATGTTAGGAAGGGAACATCAGCACCAATAGGGCACATACCAGTACCAGAAAGACCATTCAAACATCTGGTAATAGATTATGTAGACATGATAAGAAGTGTAGGAGGAAAAAGGTATCTGTTGGTGATAATAGATAGGTTCAGTAGGTGGGTAGAAGATGTGCCATCAAAAGATCAGGCTGCAGGAACAGTGATTAAGTTTCTGACAAGAGAAGTGATTCCTAGGTTTGGCATACCATCTCAGATAAGTTCTGATAATGGTTCAGCATTTGTTCAGAGAACAGGGAAAACAGTGTTGCAGCAGTTAAGAATAAAACATCATTTGGGTTGTGTTTATCACCCTCAGTCACAAGGAATGGTGGAGAGGGTGAATGGTACGCTTAAGGCTAAACTTAATAACATGCGCTGAAGTGCCGTGTCCAGTTGTTCCTGGAGATAAGGTATACCTAAGAGTGTTCAGACGAAAGTGGAATGAGCCTAGAAGAGAAGGACCATACACAGTGGTAAGAGCGACACCTACAGTGGTGCAAGTTGAAGGTAATAATACCTGGTATTCATTTGAATCACTGTACAAGGGTACCTAGGCTTAGACCCAGGAGACAAGAAGATATTCAAACCGTTGAAGAAGAGGGAGATTTAGTGACAGCCTTGCTAGAAAGCAGTCAGGGAGAAGGAGAGAGAGAACCAGAAGCAGGCCTTAGTCATGCAGGGGACAGCGAACCAAGATAAGCCAGCTGTTGCATCTGATGTTCCATCTGTAACTGATAAGCCTGCTGTGCCTGCTGAAGGGGAAGAAGAGGAGCCACTGTCAGCTCCAGCTAAACAGGATGGTGCAATTTAGTCTGGTGATCTTGATGAGTTTCTTGTTACACATACCGCAGACTCGGGCCCGTCCACTAGTTAGCAAGCAACATTCTCTACAATTGACTTCTCAGCCCTTAACTGGCCCTCAGGCCTTGACTGGCTCTGAGATGAGTAAAGGCAGTGAGAGACTAGTTAACCCTGTGTATCAAGAAGTTACACATGAGATGTTAAATGACACTGCAAAAGAGATGACGTATGATGCATTGTTACAGGTAGCGCAAGATAATAAGTGGTATAAGTGGTCTGAATACACTGCTGGTAGTTTGAATAAGAGTAATTGTTTGGTATGTTCGCCTTCTCCATTGAGCAGAGTTGTAGTGGTACTGACCCCATTTGATTATAGACATTGTGCAGAATACAATAGTCAATATAAGTCATATGGGAAACATGATCTGGGTAAATTCCAAGGTAACTGTGCAGTAATGTGGCACATGGATTCCCGCCTCTTTGGTCACATAGAATATATCCAGTGGTCTAAAGGTCATGCACTAGCAACAGTAACCACCAGTATGACAGTACAAACCTATGCTTGATGATGATGGACTTGCAAGTGAGTCTGCTGGCACTAGTTCAGTTTTAGTTCCCTAAAACAGAACGCCCGAGCGTTAGAGCGTAAATGGCACCAAACTAAACTTATAGTGTTTAAAACAGCATGGAAGGAAAGCATAGTAGTCTATAAAAAAGCTCTTAGTGCAGNCCCTAAAACAGAACGCCCGAGCATTAGAGCGTAAATGGCACCAAACTAAACTCATAGTGTTTAAAACAGCATGGAAGAAAAGCATAGTAGTCTATAAAAAAAAGCTCTTACTGCAGCTAGGTCTGCTTATTTTTCAGCACTTATAGATAGTAATAAAAATAATCCTAAGTTCTTATTTAGCACAATAGCTAAATTAACATCTGCAGCGTATGACAGCGACAGTTTTATGAAATTCTTTGACAGTAAAATTAAAAGCATCACGCAGAAGATTCAGGCCCAAAAACCTAATAGAATAGACTCTGAGGAAACATTAATTACAGACCAGAAACTAGAAAGCT
>CM074954.1:1189109-1200968 GCA_037577455.1 Pangasius macronema | reverse complement strand
TGACCAGCCTGTTTGAGTTTAAATGCAGTTTTCAGTAAATTGCCTACTCTCTATTTTTTGTCTCTTGCTCTTGTTTCATCTATTGGGAGTCCCTGATGGGTTAGTGGTTAGGCCACAGCACTCTCACCGCTGTGCCCCGGGTTCGATTCCCAGCCAGGGAACCTACCCCAGCCACTGGGGTTGCGTGCAACAGTGCGCTCTCAGTGCCGGTCCCTAGCCCGGAAAAATTGGGGAGGGTTGCGTCAGGAAGGGCATCCAGCGTAAAAACTGGGCCAAATCAAATATGCAGACCAATGATCCGCTGTGGCGACCCCTAACGGGAGCAGCCAAAAGAGCATTCATTCTTGTTTCTTCTTTTGGCATTTTGAAGAAGTACTTACAAAAGTGTACTTGCAAAGTGTTTTTTTCCTTGGACTTAAGATTTAGTTCAGGAGTGTATATTTTATATATATATATATATATATATATATATATATATATATATATATACACACACACACATATATATATATATATATACACACACACACACACACACACACACACACCTATTAATTGTTTAGTTAACTTCTGGCTTTTTAAGACTTGATATAATTGCTTCTAAATCTACAGAATCAACAGGAAGGCCACACTCCACCTAAAAAAAAAAAACTGTGTAAAATCAAAAGGTATATAAAATTATTTCAGGCACCATTTACCTAAATCTAGCACGGATTAAAAGCAAGCCAAGGTTAAACCCCAAAGCGGACTGTCGCAAATATAAAATTAATTTAAAACCGACAATTCGGCTAAAATTTAAATGTCCACAGAGTCCCTTCAAGATGTAGTCAATCAGTCGAGACATGTTTGGTGACAAGTTTGCTTCCAAGCTAACGTAGCTAACAAGTGGACGTTGTCCACTAAATGCAAAAGATTAATAACTACAGGCCAGTAGCACTTATGAAGCTCTTGGAGGTGCTCCTACAACATGGATCTACATGCTCTTCAGACCCGCTGTCAGGATGAGGTTCTTTGATTTCTGCTTCTCTGACTAGGGAACAAAATCGATGCCTCTATAGTGACTTGGATCATGGACTATTTGACCAACTGGCCACAGTCTGTGAGGCACCAGAACTATGTGGTAAAGGAGGTAGTGGGCTAGACAGGCAATCATCCTGATTTTCTTCCTATCAGACTTTCAGAACAACAAAATTTGGTACCAGAAGTTCTCTGATGGATCCTCCATTGTAGGGTGCATCCGCAATGGAGACAAGTGTACAGAGTACAGGAGGCTGGTGGAGATGTTGCGGTGCAAGAAAATGCAACACAAAAAAAGTGACTGTGGATTTTCAAGATTGTTTGACCTTTTACAGTTAGGAGAATGACCTACATGCTCTAATGAGCCACTGTCAAGATCATGTATTTTGATACAGGAGGCTGGTGGAGGTCTTGTGGTGTAGGGAAAAGTACCTGCAGCTCACCAAATGCAAGTCAAAAGAACTGATGATAGATTTTTGGCATGTTAAGAATCCTGTCAGGATCATGTTCTTTGGTTTCTCCTGTACCTTCAACAATATCCTGCCTTTCTGAGAAGGGAACAACCTTCTAACTAAAGTGTCTTCTATCTACAAGCATCTACAGTCTCCTGGACTGCCAACCATCTAGGCAACCATTTGTGAGGCACCAGAACTGTGTGTTAGAAGTGGTGGTGAGCACCATGGGGAACCATCGCCTCCCTTCTCCAGACTTCCAGAGCACCACCAGTTTGTACCACCAGCAGAATTGTCTGGTGCCACCTCCAATGCAGGGTGCACCCATAATGGAGACAAGTCAGAATACTTCAAGCTGGTGGAAGAAACCACATCAGCATCAGCAAGAAGGTTAAGGCGACACCACTGCTGGATAATTTGTACGTATACATTTAGAGCACCATGCTAAACTGGAAGCTATAAGCTTCTGGTATGTGTTGGCTAGCTGGAGCCGCGTAGCTCCAGTTCAAAAAGAAAACATCTCATTTGCTCATTTGACTGATGCTTTTAACCAAAGTGACTTACAAATGAGAAAGGATAGAACGGGGCACTTGAGAGTTATTGGTCTTGTTGAAGAACCCAACAGTGGCAGCTTAAAGGAGCTGGCATTTAAACTCACGACCTTCTAATCAATAACCCAGTGCCTTAACCACCACTAAGCCACCACTTCCCACCAAATGACTGACAACATCTTTGGTAAAAGAAGACACTGTGGACATTTGTGGACATTTTGTGGAACCGTCGCTTTAGAAACTGTTCAAGTTTTACATCTAAACACAACTTTATCAACTACAACGACCCATTCAATACAAGCCATGTGCCGATATACCTCCATACCACAATAATTACCTCAGCTTTTATCATGGCATATGATAAAACCATATCACCATACCATACGCACCTCACTACCATCATCTGCAACCCTCAGAAGCTCCATAACAATATCATGCATCCTTACTCTCATGAAGACTGATTATCAACACATGCCTTATTCAATACTTATAATCACAGTTCCCTTTGTGAGCTAGATCAGGGAATCATGGGTGTCCAGTAGCTGCCTGGTTAAACAAAATAATTAAAAAATCCACAAAAATCTACACAATGTACATAAAAGTTTCACATATGTAACTTCTTATAAACAGGAAAAATAGAAGAAAAAACAAGTTATAAATTAATTAGCATATACTTTTTTTTCTATTCTGATCTGCTCCTTCTTGATGTCCTACATCCTGGCATCTTTGAGGATAAAACAGGAACTGGAACCCCAGCCGGTCCCGTCCTGATCATCCATGCATGTGCTGCCCTCTAGTGAAGTGTTTAGGGTTTTTTTTTCTTTTTTTTTGTACAAAACACAATCCTGCATCCTGTGTGACAGCAGTTCAATCCAAAACAGGAAGTTCAAAGTGAAACCGGGAGGTGGGTGCATCAGTAATTTACGTTCTGTGAGCAATTTCAGTCAATGCCTACAAAGTCATGGTGGAAAAATGACACACCGTCCACACTGGTTCTGTCAAAACATTCTGAGCCTGTTTGTAAAGGTGAGGGGAAAAAAAAAAAACACTTCCTGTTTCTGATCGTCTGATTGGACTGTGCTGCTTCACCCAGGAAGCGGAACACCAGCTGCCTTTTTTTTTTTTTTTTTAACATAAATGGAATGAGAGATATCGGTGTATCCTTCACCAAATATGTCTCATTTCCCAGATCAGTACATAACTACGATATCCTACAGTAACGCTGATTGGAAAAACTTCCGGTCTCTTCCAAGTTCCGGAGATTTACTGTTTGTGCTGTCCTCGGGCGAAGTGGCAGGCGAAGTCGTACCTGTTCCTGCACCTGTGGCCACAAATGTTACACTGGAAGGGGTTTTCATAGCCATGGCAACCCATGTGAATGGTGTAGAGGACGTTATCGGGGAAGTAGATGTGGCAGTGGGGGCAGTGCTGGAGCAGCTGAGGCTCGTGGCTCGGGTTCGGCGTTCCCGGCTGGCTGTTAGTGCCGCTGTTACTTGGTGTGCTCGTCCGGTCGCTGCACTGCCCCCCGTGGGCCGCATCCCGAATGTCCGGCGTCGACGTGAGTGTAACGATGGGACAGGAGACGCTGCTGGAAATGGCAGCCGATGGTTGTATGAGGAACGAGGGTTTCTCTTCGGGTAGGGAGTCCGCACCGGGAGAAGCCGGGGTTTCCGACGGGAGGCTGGAAAGTTGTCCGGCCAAAGCGGAGAGCTGATTGAGTGGGTTGTGTTCTAAATCATTCGTTTTCTCTACATCTTTTGCAGCCAAGCTGACATAGGGACTGTGCAGATTGCTCCTCTCGTCGCTAGCACCAACGTTGTCTTCAGTGTCGTTTTTCCTGTGCAGGCCTAGGTCGACTAGGATACGGCGGCCGTACGCGAAAGCCCCGCCCCGTTTGGACAGAGCCGAGATTGTTCGGCGGTGGGAAGGCGGAGCCGAGCGGGTGCCCTTGCTGGGAAGGATTTTGTGGCGTCTGCGACGGTGGTGCGAGAGGTTGCTGCGGTCGCTGCAACGGAATGCGCACAACTCGCATTTATATGGTTTCTCACCGGTGTGAGAGCGCATGTGGGCCTCCAGGTGGCGCTCATACGCCGAGGCGAAGGGACAAAGATGACAACGATGAGGTTTTTCACCTGAGAGAGAGAGAGAGAGAGAGAGAGAAAGAGAGAGAGAGGTTAACCAATCCTTTACTGCAACGTTAAAAAACAAGTAGCCAAACCTCTTCTCAAAATTAACGTGTTGAGCCGTATTCCTGTCACCATTTTTTGGGTCTCCTCAGCACTTCATCCATTCTTATTTAAGAGATGCCCAAGCTTTGTGACACTTTATTTAATTGGATTAAATAATAAACGTTCTTCAAAAGCCCAATGCCCTCGCTCATTTACAGTCCTTTCCACTTCTAAAATGATCTTCCAGGCTTGTATCATTGACTTACAAAATGGTGTGAGCTCGGACAGACTCATCTCATCACTCTTTAATAAAAATATATGCTTGTCATGTCCCGAGGTCTGTTTTTATGACAGAGCAGTCTCTGTACTGCTTGAAATCTAAAGGCACAATTGTGGCTCTTGATATCCGCCAGGCCTTGGCCTCATTCTTGAATTGGTAGAGAAAGTGTTAAAGCATGTATCCAATGCTGTCCACTCCAAATCAGTTCATCAGGTGGTTCCATGACAATTACACCTTGCACCATAAAACAGAAGCAGCCGGATTATTCACCACCAGAACTCTGCCTCTGTATGACAAATGTTGTAATGGCCATTTCCCATTTAGACAATCGGGCTGACACCTTTTTTCCCCAATTAACTTTGGCTGTGGAGGCTTTTTCATACTGCTTAATACTTGCATTTAAAATTGCAATATCATTCTGCTCAGAAATAAAAACTGTTATATCATCAGCATGTGCTAAGAGATACACTTAAAAACTTTTTTTCAGCACCTGACATTGAGACTCCTTTAAGTCCTTTCCTAATCTTACACAAAAGAGGTTCAATAGCCAAACTATACAGCTGTCCTGACAGAGGACGACCCTGCCTAATCCCTCTTGGAATGTACTGGAACACCAAGTCCTCCACTCACTTCTACAATTACAGATACACCGTTATACAGCAATCTAATAAAAGATAAAAAGTTATCGCCAAAGCCAAAACTAAAACCTTCCAACACATTGAAAAGATCATTGTGATCAACCTAGTCAAAAGCTTTCTCTTGGTCTATTGAAAGAACGCCCAAGTTAGCATCATTAAGACGACCTAAATCAATAACATCATGGATTAAAAAAAGATTGTCTTTCTGGAATACTATATGTCTGATCCATCTGAATCAATGAACTTAAGGAACCCTTGAGTCTGTTTGCCAAACGCTTTGACAATATCCTGTAGTCCACACAGAGCAAAGAAAATGCCCTCCGGGTTTTTTTAAGAACCCCAGATAACCTTTTTTTTGGCACACCAAGAGCTAACTGGAAATATCTTACTCTTGAGGCATTCCAGTAATACTTCATGTTAATCCTTCCCCAAAACTGCTGGTAAAACTCAGCCGGTAACTCGTCTATTCCTGGAAAACGTCCATCTGATAGCAGCTTCATTGCCTCGGTTAGCTCTGGGAACGTAATTTCACCATCAAGGGTCTTTTTCTGTTCGGACCCCAGCTGTGGTAGGATCACAGTTCTCAGCGCTGGATAAAATACTATAAAAGTCCACTGCTAGTTCTCTCATTTCCGCTGTGTCTGTTGTTATTGTTCCAACAGGACAGCAAAGACGATGCATCTGCTTCTGATGGACAGTCTTTCTTTCCAGATTAACGAAAAATGTACTTGGGGCATCTATGTCCTTATGGAGCAAAATCTTGACCGTATTAAAGCTCCTTTTACCTGCTCCAACAAAGAAAAAGATCCAAGTTCATCTTTCTTCTTGTTTAAAACATCACTCTTTACAATCCTATTATTAATAAAGTCATTTTGAACTTATCAGTGTAGTTTTTGTGCAGTTGCCTTTATCCTTGCAGCAGGGAGAGACATCCCACTACTGACTTTTAAGATTTTCTAAACTATTTTTCCCAATTTTCCCACAACACTTTTACAAACAAAACTATTACAAAAGTGTCTGTGCTATAACACAAGTTTCATTTCATTAGAAGCATTTATTACTCTATTGCTCCATGTTCTGCCCATAATCTATCATAATCTATCTAACCTGACCCCACTAAGCTTATTATCCACTCTTTTAAGCCATATATATTGTCTTATTTCTATATTTCTCTCTTAATATATTTATTAAGCCAAATTCTTTAACCATTTTGGAGAGACCCGCACTCGATTGGCCACGAGCCTCCTCTCCATTCCTGTCAACTACAGACTCTATTTTCAACGAAATTTTGAAGGGCGTTTATCAGTTTGGGAAAAACCTCCACTCTTTCTGGCCCCCCGTTTGGAGCATAAACATTTACGAATGTTACAAAAACAACACCTCCATCCTCAATCCTGCCTTTTTCAATCTCCTCAATAGCCATAATATTTAAATTCATACGTTTAGAGTATGAAATGGCTACACCTGCACTGGTGTGTGATCCATGACTACATGCAAGTTTTCCTTCGCACCACTTGCCCCACTCCATCTCATTTTCATTCATTTTTGTCCTGTTTCTACCCCATTTATATACGGAGAGAAAAAGAAAAGAATAATGAGTAAATACAGCAGAAGACACAGTAAAAAAAAAAAAGTTATCCAGTGTAATTTATTCATTTAGGTGAAATAGGAGTTTTGTTTCTCCGCAATTTCGTTAACATCTTCCTCGGTCTAAACTTTTTTTTTTCTACTTAAAGCCTTGTAACTCGCGTATCTCGCTGTAACACTACCACTGACACCATACGTTTTTCTACATCTGGGGAAAAAAAAAAAAACTCTTTCACCTCTACAGTCTTCCTAAATGTTTCATTCAGAAAATCATTAATTTACTGCAGCGTATACAAATCATCACCTTGAGATCCTACTTGAGAGATATCAGAAAACGCACCGTCCTCTCTCACGTCTTCGTCATTCCCCACTTCAGAACGATGTGACGTGTGTGTTCCATGTTAACCTGTTCATCTTTTTTTTCATTCATATTTATTTGGTCAAACACTTCCTTATTTCCAATTACATCTGCTCTTACAGTATTCTCAGCACATCTACATTTCCTTCAATAATTATTTCTTCATTCCTCATACTACTATCGCTCAGCTCTGTGTCACTTCACCACTATTTTCCATCGCCTGAGATTTTTGATCGGCGTTAGATCGTTTAATTTCAGAAACCGCACTTGAGTTGGGTACACTATTCCCTGTAACTCCACTACTACCAGCTTTAAGTGGGCAAGCAAGCCGTTTATGGCCTGTGGCTGTGTACAGGTTACCTTCATTCTACACACACGTGTTTCAAAGCCGAGTTTTTACACCCAAGTGGAACCAATTTGATTGCACTTGCAAACTTACCAAAGCATGCGAGTCCCTTCTCAATTTCTTCACTTCTGATGACAAAAACATAAACACCACTTACCCAGACTCCGCTACTTATTAGGCGATTAACCAGAATTTCCACTGAACAAATATTTTCGTATCCGATCTGATCCCCCACTGCTACCGACACATCCCCCGCCGTCACGCCGGTTTCAGGTGCACAACTGACGCCATGACGGAGCGAGAGAGACGGTACACCCTCCTGTGGAGGGGACGCCATCCCGACTGCCACAAAAAGTCCGCAACTTTAAAATAAAACAAAGTTCCCGCTATGGTTTTACTTATTTTTAAAGATTTCCTTTTACATTTGAAAGGAAAAATAGAGAAAGAAAAAAAAGTTGCCCAAACGAATGCCCTCTAACCGTGTACACCTTCACACACACCCAAACGCTCCCAGCACGCACCGAGAGAGAGAGAGAGAGAGAGAGAGAGAGAGAGAGAGAGAGAGAGAGAGAGTGAGTGAGTGAGAAAGAGAGTGTGTGTGTGTGTGTGTGAGAGAGAGAGAGTGTGTGAGTTAGTGAGTGAGTGTCTGGTTCCTCTCAAGGTTTCTTCCTATCTCCATCTCAGGGAGTTTTTCCTTGCCACCGTCGCCTCGGCTTGCTCNCTTTTTTTGTTTGTGTAAAGCTGCTTTGAGGCAATGACATTGTAAAAAAGCACTATACAAATAAACTGAATTGAATTAGTGAGTGAGAGAGGGAGAGAGAGAGTGTGAGAGAGAGAAAGAGAGTGTGTGTGTGTAAGAGAGAGAGTGTGTGTGTGTGAGAGTGAGTGAGTGAGTAAGTGAGTGTGAGAGAGAAAGAGAGTGAGTGAATGAGAGAGAGTGAGTGTGTGTGTGTGTGAGAGAGAGAGAGAGAGTGAGTGAGAGAGAGTGAGTGAATGAGAGAGAGAGAGAGAGTGAGTGAGAGAGAGTGAGTGAATGAGAGAGAGAGAGAGAGTGAGTGAGTGACTGAATTAAATAGCTAAATAAATGAATACAGAGTGAGAGAGAGAAAGAGAGAGAGAGAGAGAGAGAGAGATACAGTATATAGGCAAACTAGCTAATCTTAGTGATGGACAGATGGCGGTTGTCATGGTAACATTATATTCTGACAGCTTTGTCTGACTAAATTGCTAGCTGTTAGCAAACCGGCTAGCTACGTCAGCTAATGTTAGTGATCTTAGGATATTAGGGATGTCATGTGGACGTGGGGTCGGATCCTAATTTGCATATTCATGTATATTCATATAGGCGGTTACCCGTGTGGATGCGGATGTGCTCTATGAGCCGTGCCGTTCCTCTGGTGGCGTAGTTACAATAACGACACTTCAGCTTCCCGTCGTACGTCCTCTCGAAACCGTCCACCAGCATGTTGGACCCGTCCTCCAGAGAAATATCCACGGGTGGGTGGTCCAGTCCATTATGTCCCAGATCTGGCCCAGTGTGGACACAAACACAAATTACAGTTAATAAGACAAAAAAAAAAAACACACACAGCCTGTCACGTTGCAGAGAAACACAAACTCCTCCTTCTGACCTGAAGATGTCAGAAAACGGTTGCTATAGAAACGATAACGTATCAGAACGAGCGCAATTATACAAAGCTGTGATCTGCGGCTGCGTTACTGTCCCAGCTGCTGTTCTAGAAAATTCATCAACACCTTCTGTGTGACCTGAACCTGATACACACTGGTGTTGAGTGTGTTAAGTGTGTGCGCGTGTGTGTGTGTGTGTGTGTGTGTGTGCGAGAGACAGAGAGAGACCTGCCGGGACGTCCTCCGTGTCCTTCACACCGCTGACGGAGCCTGAGATCATGTTCACATGTTGGGTTTGTTGGCTCAGATACTCCTGAAAGTCCTTCACGAAATCCAGCGTCTCCGGCTTCTCCTCGCCCATTGGGAAGATCAGGACCGGTTCCTGCTGTCTCACACACACACACACACACACACACACACACACACACACACACACACAGAGTTATCGATGAAGCTGTTAATCATTTTTTGCTTACATAAAACTTCACAGTGCGTAAAATTTACACTAATTAAAGCACAAAAATAATCGCCAATGAAATAACCAGTTAATCAAATTAAAAAGAAAGAAAGGAAAAAAAGAAAGAAAGAAAAACTATAAAGAAAAGATGTGAGAAGGGCAGAAAGAAAGAGAAAGCGATGGATGTGAGACAGAAAAAAGAAAAACGTCCAGAAATAAAACACAAATAAAAAGCGTGTGGATGAAGGTAGACGTGTAAAGTGCGACAGTCTTTACGACAGTAAACAATGTTGACATATTGGTACTTAAAAATAATTAAATTATGCGTTAATTATAATTATTTAATTAATTTAATTTAACAAATAATTCACATACACCGTTATTACTAGCTCAGATCCGCTCTCTTGGATATAAACCAGGTATCACTTGTTGTTGCTATGATGCAGCTTCAGTTTATTTAGTTACCGTATTTTCTACCGTATTCCTACACAAGCCCCGCCCCTTTTGCGCTATGATTGGCTGCATTGTTCCGTCTCCTGCGCTATGATTGGCTAACAGATAAGTCAAGCTAGCCAACAGGCAATCTATCCAACCAGAGCAGGCGGGCGGGGCTTGCCGGACTGTGGATGGGGAAAAAAAAGAAAACCTAAGACGTTAGATAGCATCTAGCTAGTCAGTTAATTAGCAGTAGTGTGTGTGATTTAGTTTAGCTTTTACTCACCCGTTCAGACAGCCGAGTCTCGGTGAAACAGAACAGAAAATAAACACTCAATCCGCGAGGGATAAACTCAGTCAGATATCCGAGTAAACACCTAAATGTCTCCCCATCTCTGACGATGCTAATGCTAGCTAGCTAAACAATTAGCTAATAAAACGTTCTTTTACAACATTGACAGCTTTGTAAATCCGCTCCTGAAGACGACGGACACTGTCGTTGGGTGTCAGAGAAATCGCACAGCCCAGCTAGCTAAGCTAAAATATGAGCCCGAGCTGACCCAAAACAAAAGGGAACTCTTCCCCAGGAAGTGCAGAACGCGAGTGCATCGCTAAATGTCTTCCGGCTATTCGGTTCCTTCTAACATTTGGTTCCTATGTTACTGTAGAGCAGGGGTCTTGTCTACATTCTTGAACAGGCCGTACTGAAGAGCTTAAATCTGGCACTGTTACAGGACCAGTCAGTTCCTGAAATTCTGCTCTGCTTCAATATGTGCACCCCTGACCATCTCACCCATATGTGGCTCTTCCTCAAACTGTTACCACAAAGTTGTAAACCACACAACTGTACAGAATGTTGTTGTACACTGTAGCTTTACAATTTCTCTTCACTGGAGCTAAGAGGCCTAAACCTGTTCCAGCATGACAATGCCCCTGTGCACAAAGCGAGCTCCATGAAGACATGGTGTGTGAAGGTTGGAGTGGNGCTCCAACATCTAGTGGAAAGCTTCCCAGAAGAGTGGAGCTCATTATAACAGCAAACACAGGGAATAAATCTGGAATTGTGTATTTAACTGGAACAGATGTGGAAGGTGAAGTCCAAAGTGGTCCCAGCGGTAAGAGGAGCATTAGGAGCTCCAACAGATTCCAGGTACAACATTTGAGGTCTCAGTCCACAAGAGTGCAGTCCTAGGAACAGCTAATATACTGGCCTGAGCTTGAGGAAGAACCCCCCCCCCCCCCCCCAAAAAAAAGGGGTAGAGATCACACAATTTATATATATATATATATATAGGCACAAGCAAAGAAAAACTGTAGAGCAAAAAGGACATTATAACATTATTTATGGATTTTACGCAACAGAACATGACATTTCTGATGCACTGTGTTGTCTTTATAATGCCGAAGTGTGTGTGAATGAGTGTGCGTGTGTGTGTTTAAACCGAGGTAATGTGTTGATATATAATAAAACCGACTCCATTAGTACTTTATTAAATACGAAGTGGCGGCTGTAAGCTGTGTAAACAGTCCACAGTCGGATGCCAGGAGCAGTTTGATGAGCACTTGAGGCGAATCGCATGACACGGACTAGCCGGATTGACTCATGTATGTTTGATGGTGTTGAATATTTCAGCAGCAGGGAAGTGAGCTGACGATCGCGTTGCCCCATTTGTGTCAGAGTTTTAGGAACAGCATTGAGGAGAGCGTGACAAATGAGCGGTTACACTGAGAGCTCTGGATCCCCTGCAGTGTAATGAGAGTCTCATTGTAACTCACACACCACGCTCAAGTAACTCTACTGCTGTACAGAGTATAACATCTCCACCCTGCATCTGTTAACATGGAGCATCAGAGTGTACCTTCAGAGGAGCTCTCCACCCTGCATCTGTTAACATGGAGCATCAGAGTGTACCATCAGAGGAGCTCTCCACCCTGCATCTG
>CM074954.1:1166740-1189011 GCA_037577455.1 Pangasius macronema | reverse complement strand
TAACATGGAGCATCAGAGTGTACCATCAGAGGAGCTCTCCACCCTGCATCTGTTAACATGGAGCATCAGAGTGTACCATCAGAGGAGCACTCCACCCTGTCCACCTTCACACTGCTGCTGTTTCTCAAATTCAGTTCTAAAATCTGTATTTATTCAAACCTACGTGGAGGTGTGTTTTATTTCAACTTCCCTTATGAAAAATTACATACACTATATGGCCAAAAGTATGTGCACCCCCGATCATCTCACCCATATGTGGTTCTTCTCCAAACTGTTACCACAAAGTTAAATTCATCCCATAGGCGGCCATCTTGGACAACAAGAATCACATTTATGACTATCATGATAACGATAATAAAGTTAGCACTTACAGCACATAAACGATATTTTACACATTCATTAATTTCAAAATGCAACTTCAAATTGTATTTAAGAAGATTTCTACACTAAATGGCCAAAAGTATGTTGACGCCTGACGTCGCACCCGTACGTATAGCTTCCTCAAACTGTTACCACAAAACAGGAAGCACACAGTTGTACAGAGCGTCTCTGTGTGCTGTAGCTTTACAGTTTACCTTCACTGGAACTAAGAGGCCCAAACCTGCTCCAGCATGACGAAGCCCCTGTGCACAAAGTGAGCTCCATGAAGACATGGTGTGTGAAGGTTGGAGTGGAAGAACTCGAGTGTCCTGCACANAACATCTAGTGGAAAGCTTCCCAGAAGAGTGGAGCTCATTAGAACAGCACACACAGGGAATAAATCTGGAATGAGACATTCAACAAGCACATATGGATGTGATGGTCAGGGGTGCACATACTTTTGGTCATATTGTGTATATTTCACATGTGATCATCTGTTTTTCATGTTAATGATGTGAGTAATAATCGCGATTTACTTTTTTGTAATACACTTTTTAATTTCATTTTTACGTATTTATTACACTTTTATTTAGTTAGTTTTTGATGATCTAATAATAATAAATAATAATTTAAAAACCATGTGATAATAAATAATTATAAAAAAATCACATGCTGATAAAAGATATAAATAAATTAATAAATAAATGTAAATAATAATATATTAATAATAAATCAAATAAATTATAAATAATAAATCATTTTAAAATGATAAATAAATTTCTCTTCATCTGAAGGAAAAAAATTACATGAAAATAAATGAATCATATTTTTAAATCATGTGTGAAAATAAAAACGCAAACGCCGCATGTGGAAATTGTGTGAAAAATAAAATATTTTGCTCCCTTTAATTAAATGTGTGTGTGTGTGTGTGTGTGTGTGTGTGTGTGTGTGTGTGTGTGATGGAAATGAAATCAGAGAAACATTTAAAGGTTAAATATAAAGCTGAACATTTGAGCAATTTCCATTAAAGAATTAAAATGAATCAGTAAGTTAAGTAGGATAATTACATCAGTTCATAAATGCACTGCACAATGACCTAATTTTTAATTGATTGATTAATAAATAAATGATACATTATAATACGTATTTATTCTCATTATTTCTTGCTGAGTTCTACATGAGAGCGACTTTAATTAAGTAAACGTAAAGATTTTCGGATTAAAGCTTTAATCTCAGATTGAAACCTGAACCTGAGACTCTCTGAATTTCCACCATGATGAATGTTTGCAGTTTTAAAAAAAGAAACAACAACAACAACAACAACAACAACAACAACTTATCTCAAACGGGTTTCTTTGTATATTAATTTGCTGATAACTTGCTTTTGTTTTGAGACGTAGAACCTTCAAGGTTCCTCCAGAGGAACATCCGGAGAACCCGACATGTTTTCAGACGCCTCGCTGTGCTTCAGGACCTGCCTGCTGGAATAAGAGGTTAAATATAATAACTCTTTTAATTAAAAAAGAAATACAGTTAAAATGAACTCATCAGTGATACTAGATTAAAATTAGGATTACAATTATTATAATCTTATAACTAATATTATAACATTAAGTATTATTCAAATATATAATTTTTAAAAATCTTAAAACTTTAATTTATATATCTTAAATTAAATATTATCGTAGATTTAATTCTACGTATTTCAAGCAAGGTTTAAACTTTAAATAGATGTTCAATAAGACTGAATCCAGATTAAAGTTTATATATATATATATATATATATATATTCATAAAAGTTATATGTAATAATATTAATAATAATAATAACATAAAAGAAAAGAGAGTCAGTTCTGTGTGTCGCCTCTAGATGGCAGATGAGCTCAAGCTTTGAGTAGAAAAGTAAAAAAAAAAACATTTCAGATGAATAAAACACTTATAATAATCATAATAATGTAATAAAATCTAATATAATAATCAGATTTTGTTTGTTAAGAGTCACAGATTGTTTTATAGTTCAGCAAAGTGAAGTGTAATGAAAATAGGAATGTTATTATTATTATTTATTCTACTATAATAATAATTTTTTATATATTATTTTACCTTCTGATTTTTTTTTTTTTATTTTTGGTCGTGTTTCGGTTTCTGTTTAAGGGATGAATGGAGGTGTGACAGTTGACCTCCGACCCCTGGAGCAGTCTATTAGCTCGCTCCCTAATGGCCTGTCAACACTAATGTTAGTTTATAGCAATTTAATTATGCTCAGGTTTCCTGCAGAGCCACTTCCCTTTAAATAATTCACACAGAGACACAATAAATCTGTCGGCCCAAAAGAAAAGAAAAGATTCAGAGCCTCTTTTTAAAGTGGAGCTCTGAATAATTAGATAGATAGATAGATAGATAGATAGATAGATAGATAGATAGATAGATAGATAGATAGATAGATAGATAGAGGAAAAATTCTTACTTTTCCTGTGAAGGAAAGAGACAATAAAATACTAAATTTAGGTATAAATTCTATGAAGCATTAAATCTCTTCTACATCAGCAGCAGGTTTTTAATAGTTTTGTTTTTACTTTGAGATTATTTAATAAATGTAAAAAAAGACACAGTAATGCTGTTGTTGTTGATGATGATGATGATGATGATGATGCTGATGATGTTGTTGTTGTTGTTAAAACACAAGTGCAACATTAAAGCAGCTTCTCAAAAATTAAACAGTGGAATTTTTTATTTCTTTTTTTTATTTTTATTTTTTATTTCTTTTAAAGAGCTATAACACACTGGCATGATTCCCCCAAACACTCCAACACACACACTCCAACACACACACACAGGAATAATATCCTAAATGTGGAGTAGGAGGTAAACACCTCGCAAAAATAAATAAAACAAAAAAATAAAAATAAAAAAGATCTCTTTATCTGTTTTTATTTTGTGATTTTAATTGATGAAAATGGAATATAATAAAATGTAGCAAACTAAACCAGACTTACAAAGAGAGAAAAACAAAAACAATTAAAATTAAACACAATATCTACTAGGAATGTCGTTGTTGTTTTAATTAGATTTTTTTTTTTTTTTTTACAGAACCACTGAGGTATCAATAAGCTTCAAAAATCAACCAGTTTGTTACAGGGCTGAAGATCCAGGCTAATATTAACCTTAAAACCAGTAAAACTTTATCACCATGTGCCACTTTCAACATCAATCTCTTTACAATAAATCAATAAATAAATAAATGATGTAATTAGCACTGTGGGACATGGCTTAAGTGTATGATAATAATAATAATAATAATAATAATAATAATAATAATAATAATAATAATAATAATGAATGTTTTAACTCTTAAATAAAAGACAGAAGAATTTGACTATACAACAAAAATAAACACTTAGGAAAAAAAATTAGGAATATACACGATATTCGTCCTGTCTGAGGGCCTTTTAGTCATTTTATTTGGATTGTGCAAACGAACAACTGCACTTTATATAACTCTAATTATATATANTTATATATAAACATATGACAATCTGCTGAAATGAAGAATAAATATAGAGAAAATATATATAAATATTTTCTTTCTGAGGAGAATCATGTGTAGCTCAGAATATTCTGTGTCTACATTTATTTACATTATTTATATATTTATATATTTATGGAGCTTTTTCTTTATTGGTTGTGTGAAAATGTAAACATTTAATAGCCTGAATTTTCTTTTTTTTTAAAACAATTCTGTGTGTGTTATTGCTTTATGACAAAGTTTCATTTATTTATTTATTTATTTATTTAATAATTCATGTCTGTCTTTATCTGTGTGCTTCTTCAATTATTTATTTATTAATGATATTATTTATATAAGACTTCACTTCTTCCTCCATCACTTCTTCCTCTTCTTAGCTTTTTATCCTTCTTCTTCTTCTTCTTCTTCTTCTTCTTCCTTCCTTCATTTATTTATTTATTTTCCTTCTCCACCATCTCTTCCTACTTTCTCCTTTCCCTTCCCTCCCTTGCTTTCTTTCCTTCCTCTTTTCCCTCTTCCACATTTGCTCTTTTCCCATTCTCGGTTCTTATTTGTCTCATTTTCTCCTCTTCTTGTCCTTCTTTTTTCTCTTTCCCTTTCCCCTGCTTTCTTTTCCTCCTCTTCTCCTTCTTGTCTCTTCTTCTTCACCCTCTTGTTTTATATTATTTATATAACTGATTCACACAGTCTGCTTATTTCTTTTATTTCATGTTAAATAAAAAATTATATGTATTCTAAGTGTTATGTATTTATTTATTTATTTATTTATTTAATCCTCTACATAATATAATTTATAATAAAATTATAATAATAATATAATAAATAATAAAACTATTATAAAATACCGATAAACATTATAAATGGAATTGAATATGAAATGAATAGTAAATAAAGAAGTTAAATATTCTGTGTATGGAGTGTGTGCTAATGAGGGTGTGTGTGTGTGTGTGTGTGTGTGTGTGTGTGTGTGTGTGTGTGTTTAATGCTGCTCTCTTCTCGCTTTAATTCGCTTTTAAGCGCTTTTCACTGAGCTGCTGATTTATGCGCCGCTTTTGTGGTTTTATTAGCGGCTCGGAACCATTCATTCCTCTGCCGGCTATTAATGATTATTTGTGTGTGTGTGTGTGTGTGTGTGTGTGTGTGTGTGTGTGTGTGTGTGTGTGTTAATTATTATTTGTAGGGGGTGGTTGAAGCGTTGAAGCCCTCGAGCGCTTTTTTTGAAGAGAGGAAATTCATCCTGGAGAAGAAAAAAAAACCTTCCGAAAGAGAGAAAGAGAGAGAGAGAGAGAGAGAGAGAGAGAAAGAGAGAGAGAGAGACGCCATCTTTAATTCCAAAGTGACAGAGGGATAAAAAGAGAAGGAGGAGGAGATGGAGGGAGGAGGGTTTATTCTGCACTCTTTATTACCGCAGACCTCCTCCATCTCTCTCTCTCTCTCTCTCTCTCTCTCTCTCTCTCTTTCCCCCCAGCACTCGACACGGGGCGCGCGAGAGAAAAGAAAGAGAAAGCGGATAAAGGAAGCGGATCTCTCCGCTTTTCACTCGCGTAATGAATGTAATCGGTGTCTACACTGACAAGCTCACTGTAAACCATCACACCTCTCCATCCTCCCTCCATCCCTCTCTTCCTTCCTCTCCATCCTCCCTCCATCCCTCTCTTCCTTCCTCTCCATCCTCCCTCCATCACCTCCTCCTCTTCCTATCCTTCTTTCTCCTCTCCATTCTTCTCCTCCTGCTTCTTCTTCTTCCCGTCTCTCTTTTATCATTTTACTCCTCCATCACTTCCTCCTTTCTTATCCTTTTTTCTCCTCTCTTCTTCTTCTTCATCTTCTTCTTCTTCTTCTCTCTTTCACCATTTTACTCATCCATCCCTTCCTCCTCTTCTTATACTACTTTTTCCTCCTTCTCTTCTTCTCCTTTTCATTCTCTTTTTTCCTTTCTTCCTCTCATCCTCCTTCTCTTCTTCTCCATTTCTTCATATTTCCTTCTCATCTTTTACTCCTCCTCTCCTTAACATCTTCCTCTTTTCCTGCACTTCTTTCTTGATCTTCTTCTTCCTTTACACTTCTTGTCCTCCTTCCTCCCCATCCCCACTTTCTTTTGCTCTCTCCTTCTTTATCCATCATTCCCCCCTATCATTTTCCCTTTTTTCTTTCTTCCTCCACTCTTAATTTTCTCTATTTGTATTATCCTCATACTCTTGTTTCTCTTCTTCTTCTTCTTCTTCTTCATCCCTTCTCTACTTCTTCATTCCTTCCCCTTTTTCTTTCTCCTCTTCTTGTCATCCTTTTCTTCTCCTCTATATTTTCCCAAACTTACTCATCTTCTAATTCAGTTACTATTCACTTGTCCTTCCTCTGTTTTTTCCTTCTCTTTTCTCCTCCTCTTCTGCTTTATTCCTTTATTCCTCTCATTTTCTCCTCTCTTTCGTCTTCTCCAGTTCATCTCCTCTTTTCAATAATTACACGGAACAGTGTGTGAGTGTGTGTGTGTGTGTGTTGTGTTGTGTTGTGTTTGAAGTCTCGCGCTATGCGCATATTGGCCATGATAACACACACACACACACACACACACACACACACACACACACACACACACACACACAGAGTGAATAGCTGTTTAATAAAAGTGTCGTCCCGCAGATGATGTGACTTTACGAGGCGGCGCGCGATAAAACCCGCCGTCGCTTGAGGAAGTGTGCACGCGCCCGTGCTCGGTATTACGGTGGCCTATTAAAGTCTCGCGCGGAGAGACATTTACACTAAACAGTGACATCCCGCTTCTGCTCGCGCTCACAGAGACAAAGGAGGAGGGGGGAAGCGACACGAGCCATGACGGATTACACAATTACTGTGAAATGTGTGGCGTTTTCACATCCATGCAAAGCTGCGCGGGTCCTCCCTTTTTACCGTGAGTTATTACCGCGCGGCGCGAGCCCAGTGATGAAGCGATAATCAATTCCTGTGACTGAGGCTCGAGGGAGCAACAATGATCACTTCTGCCGGCCTGCGCGTGATGAAATGATGGCACTTTAAAGTGTGATGGATGCGCAGCGCGCGCTGTGTGACTTTAAAGGAGCTTTATATGAACCCGAAAAGTGGCCGCGTGGAAGAAAAATGGGACCCGAAGGGGCGTGTCCGGGTTTTTTTTTTTTTTTTTGCAGACATGGGGTGGCAAAGTCGTGGGGGTAGAGGGGCAACAGAACACTATGCGAGATTTCCCACTTGCACCTTTTTGGACTTGAGTCCATGCTCACCAAGAGCTCGGTGTGATCTCTGGTCCACTTCACCGTAGACACCCGCCAACGCTTTTCAGGCAAAAAGTAGCTCGTGCATGCTCGAAAAGGCGATACATCCATTTGCATATTCATAGAGTCATGGCATGTCAAATCGCCTTACCTGAAGATTTTCTGAAGAATATATCAAAAATAGAGAATAATAGATTATAAAATATTTCTTATAGAAAGAAGTCGTCTCTGGTCACGGCACCACAAATGAACTGTTCATGTGTTTACAAAATTCTGTAATTTCTGTCAAGAACGCAGACAAATATAGCAGCGGCACCGAGGAGTCGGAAACAGACACAAGGGAAACCGTATTAATCACGTGCAATGTATCAAAATATAACCAAGGATAGAGTTTAAAGCAAAAAAAACAAACAAACAAAAAAAAACAATGTGCATGAACAATAGTGATCAGTGATTGGTCATTGGGGAAAATGGTGATCAGTGATTGGTTGTCAGGCAGAACGGTGATCAGTGACTGGTTGTTGGGAAGAATGGCAATCAGTGATTGGCTGTCAAGAAGAATTGTGATGAGTGATTAGTCATTGGGGAAAATGGTGATTGTTAATTGGATAGAATTGTGATCAGTGATTGGTCATTGGGGAAAATGGTGATCAGTGATTGGTTGTCGGGCAGAATGGTGAGCAGTGATTGGTCGTTGGCTGTACACACTGGTGGTGAGACACATGAACTCACGTGATGTCACAAAGTTGTCAACACTGATGGAGGCAATCAGACCAATAATTTGATGTATGTCTGAATCTTTTATTTTGTAAATATTTCATATGAAACAGAAGTGACACATAAAATGTTACAGATCAGGCTGAATTTACAGATTATCTGAGCTGAATGGACACATAATGACCTCAGTGTAATAACCTCATAGCCCAATTCCTCTTTACATCTTCATTCTATGTTCTTAGGGGAAAAAAATAACCCATAGATGGTTCTTCAAGGTTAATGTCCATAGTTAAGGGCTGGTAGCTTTCTGAAAGTGTTCTTGCTTTGGAATCCATTAGAACCTTTATGGTTCTCCCAGGAGGACATCCAAAGAACTCTTAACTTTTAGATAACCATTTTTCTCTAACAGTGTGAGTGTACAACGCTACAATGAAATGATGGCTGTGTGTCCATGGCTGTGAGAGTTATTGCCTACTGATGCCATTTATACAGCCCCGAAAAGTGGAAGCGTTTTTCCTTCCTGTGCTCGCACAGCCGTAACTCATCACCGTGAATGATGGCTCACGAGGTGCACTTGCACCAATACACACATTTCACACCCACACACTCTGTCTGCATGAGGAGGATTTAGAGCATCACAAGCTGCAAATCTATAAAAAATATACAGACTGAACATTTATGATCAGGGTCCCCCCAAAAAAATCTAAATTTATCATCTGGCACTAATAACAGTCCAGGAAGTTACTCAGGATCCAGTGTCTAATGTTCTTTACACATCCCGCAACATTATTAAGCTGGTGGCTGTCATCTGGCTTTGTTAAGACATATAGCTGGGTGTCATCAGCATAGCAGTGGATGCTAACACCAGGAATAGTTTAGGAATAGTTGTATCCAGAGCCAGTATATGAGAGTCTGTGCCCATGATGTCCTCGGATTCCTGTTCTTGGCTGACAGAAGTGGAATCTGATGTGGTCTTCTGCTGTTGTAGCCCTCAAGGTTTGATATGTTGTGCGTTCTGAGATGTTTTTCTGCCCACCACTGTTGATTACTTGAGATACTAAAAAACTTCCTGTCATCTCAGAGCAGTCTGGTCATTCTCCTCTGATCTCTTTCATCAACAAGGTGCTTCAGCCTGCAGACCCTCCACTCGCAGGATGTTTTTTGTTTTTCGCATCATTCTGTGTAAACTCTAGAGACTGTGGTATGAGAAAATCCCAGGAGATCAGCAGTTTCTGAAAAATTCAAACCAGCCCACCTGGCACCAACATCCATGACATGGTTAAAGCCACAGAGATCACACTTTTTCTTCATTCTGATGTTTGATGTGAACATTAGCTGAAGCTCCCTGACCTGTATCTGTATGATTTTATGCATTGTGCTGCTACATGATTGGCTGATTAGATAACTGCATGAATGAGCAGGTGTACAGGTGTTCCTAATAAAGTGGGCGGTGTGTGTGTGTGTGTGTGTGTGTGTGTGTGTGTGTGTGTGCGCGTGCCTGGAACAAGCCTTGTCGAACACCAAACCTTTCTCGCTCTATGCATAGAGCAATCATCTTTATCATTTACTGATAACTGATAACAAGGTCTAATCAAGAACACCAGGTCAAGTCCGAGACTAGGACTAGCCAAGATTGAGTCTAGACTGAGTCTTAAGTAGTTGAGGCCAAGTCAAGGTCGAGTCAAAATGAAAGTTAAACTGAGTCCAAAAACCATCAAACCCTTTTCGAGGCCTTTTCTTCAACTGGTTGGCTTCATTTGTGCAATGCGCCAATGATTACGCTGTTTTCTTGAAGAAGGAATTACTTCTTTCAAATGCTGTACATGTGAAAAAAGAAAAGACGACATGATCATTATATTTACAAACTCGCAGTCTAGAGCAAGACCATATTCAGCTAGACCAATGGCCAAGAACGAGACAAGTCCAAACAAGTACAAATGCCGATTTTCCAAGACAAGCTCAAGTCAATACAGAAAAAGTCTTGAGACCGGACTCAAGTCCAGACTGGTCTTGCGCCCTGTATTCCTACTGATAATGACTGGTCAAATAAGACTTGAACCTGAAAACAGCTGTTCTCTTAAAAGCAACAAAACTTTCCAGTCTGTCTAGAAGAATATTGTGATTCATGCTGCGAATAAGCTGCAGTGAAATCGAGCAAAACAGGTAGACACAATCCTTATCATAGCCTAGTATTCGGTCATTTACTACTTTAACCAGCGCTGTCTCAGAATTATAATCAGGTCTGAACTATAACTGAAAGATTTCATGAATTTGATTCGATTGAGCCTAACTGCTGTCTTTTCTAGGATGCAGGAAATAAACAGGAGGTTTGATATTGGCCTGTAGTTAGACAGCTGACAATGTTGATAGTTTTAAAGGATCTAGATAAATAACTAAGGTTATTTTCAACAGAGATTTGATTGCTTCTGATAATATTTGTTTAAGAAAATGTCTAGGTAAGCAATCTACTACAGAGTTGATTTTAAAGAGGATATTAGTGAAATTATTTTGGTCTGTTGGTATTTGATTTAAAAGATTTTAATCACTCTACTGATGAGGCTATATCATTCTCTAAAAACTCGTGATCAAATTGTTTAACGTTATGTTAATATTCTGAATTTTCTGTCTAATATTTTTAATTTTGTCACTGATAATAATGCATAAAGTCATCAGTATTACATACTGTTTGTGTTTGTGCTTCGGTGGTGGTCTTGTTCCTAGTTCACTTTGCAAGTATCTTAAATAAAAATAAAAAAACAGAATTGAAAAAAAGTCTATAGCTTAGAAGGCTCTCATTCTATGCAATTTTGTTTTATTTTTACATGCTTTATGTTCTAACGTTTGAGTTTCCTGCTAATATTTTTTTAATAGGATAGCATTATCTAGGACGAAGCAAAATGTCGACTCTCAGCATTCAGTCACCTGATCGAGTTGTTGGAGGGTGAACCAGTCAAAGTCATTAAACCTGGGAGATTTTTGCTAAAGCTTGGTACAGTAGCTGATGTGATCATACTCTTAATCTAGTGAGGTGAAGTGCATATAATATGACCAAGATACAAAATTAAATGAAGTAGTACACTCCAAGGCAAGTAGATACCATTGTTCCCTATGGAGTGCAGTTACATGGCTCACATTAGGACTTTACTTTAACTTAGTATAATAATTTCACAACATTATCGTATCTACCCATCTACCAGGATTAGCTATCCATAGTTAGGCTAGTATACTAACAACACAGTTAAACATTAGACTAAACGTTTATATCATGTCATTATAAACAGTATTTTATGCTAATCAGCATCCCATGTTTCAGGATGTCTGTAGTGCACTACGTGTCCTGGATGTAGCATAAACCATTATTCTGTGCCCTAGGTAGGGCACTAGCAAATCAAGAAGGGAGCTAAATCCCAGGCTTATGACGTTACCTCTTTTTTATTATTTAGATTTGAGTCTAGGTTACTGAAGTGTCATTTATTTATTTTAAGCCACCCATTTGTGGCTAACAAGATCTTAAAGACCCTATTCATCCTTCACAGCACCTGGGTTTGACAATTATTCTGTGACCATGGCAACCAAATCTGAAGTATGAAGGCTTTTGTGCTAGACCCGTAAAATTTAGAAAAAAACAAAACATTTTTACATAAAACCTGATAATAGGAAAGTAAACATTATGCTAGTAGTTTCCCTAACTGATATCGGTCTGGACCCTGATCATGAGCTTGATGTCATGAGAAAATATTACGAATCAGAGCAATTCGATTTCAGAGAAATAAATTCATAAGAGAATGTATGAAAGCTAATGACGTCGCTAATCTTTCTAAATTTTCATACGGGTAAATTCTCCTTTTTAGATCAACATTGTTTCGTAGCATCTAAGGAATAAAACCGTGTGTCATGCTAGTCAGCAGGGTGGCGTGATGAAGCAGAGTGATGAAGCAGAGTGATGAAGCAGAGTTAGTCTTACCACCCCGAAGTTGATTATTTTCCTCTAACAGCACATCTCTGTGTGTTTTATTCCATTAATACCACAACAATTGTCCAATGATTACACTGCTTTATTTATTAAAGACCAACATGTCATACTTTTTAATCTGTTAATGTCGTGGAACATCAGGGAAACAAGTCACTTCAGTACATGTCAGTGGATCCCCTGAGTCCATGAAAATACACAGTGAAATAGTGATTTCTTCAATTTTGGGAATAATTACAATGTGTCATATATGTTGTTGCATAAGTTAGTGCCCCCCCCCCCCACAATGCCTAATGAATAATTTAAACCCAATATCCACTTTGAAATATTTTAATCTGACTGCTTGTTAATGTCTTTACCATCAAATGGTAATGACCTACTGTTAATGCGTGTTTGATGGGGGGGGGACTATCAAGTGTCCAACAGTTTTGACCTTTTGGGGACAAGGAAAATGCTCATTTTTAACTTTTAAAAACAGCTTTAATTAAAAAAAAGGGTCTTTTAAAAGTTAATGTTAGGTTTGGATTTAGGTGTAACATAGCGTTAATCAACTGTGTTAATAATTGTTAATTTATAAAGTCTATCAAAATCAATTACCACCAGGTCCTCACAAAGACAGTAAAACAAACAAGTGTGTGTGTGTGTGTGTGTGTGTGTGTGTGTGTGTGTGTGTGTGTGTGTGTGTGTGTGTGTGAGAGAGAGATAGAGATAAGGGGTCTGTTACAGATAGCCCAGACTCCATCAATAAAGCAATTTCTGATGTCATAACACTGCGACTTTGGCAAA
Source organism: Pangasius macronema (assembly GCA_037577455.1). Lineage (NCBI taxonomy): Eukaryota > Metazoa > Chordata > Actinopteri > Siluriformes > Pangasiidae > Pangasius > Pangasius macronema. The sequence continues at coordinate 1,176,407 of CM074954.1, read as the reverse complement.
ATCCTAAAGAAGCGAAAAAAACTTTTTCTCTCCTCTGCCACATTCGAGTCCCGCGCTCGTGGACTTTAATGGATTCCGTACAAATAATATTCAGCCATAATGGAAAAGGTTGAGCCAGGCGAAGACAGATGAAGTCATAAACACGTATAATTGAGAATCAAAGACCGATAAATTTTAAACTGCTATCCATTCTCTTGTTCTCTCTCTCTCCCTCTCTCTCTCTCCCTCTCTCTCTCTCTCTCTCTCTCTCTCTCTCTCTCCCTCTCTCTCTCTCTCTCTTTAGATGATGATCTATGTCGTGCGGCCTCTGGAAAATGGAAGGAGATTACGGGTGGAAATTATAACAATAAATTTTCAAAACATACACCTTGATTATGCTTCGATTTTTTTAAGGAGGTGGAGGAGGTTTGGATGAAAGCTGAAAGCTTGTCGGCTAAATGGCGCTATAAAAATAGGTTTGCCTCGAGGTGTCATTTTCGCGCGCGCCTCTTAAATGGAGGGGAAATGAATTGTGTAATTTATCGCAGAGTCAGATTAGATCAGCATATCCCATCAAAGGCACAACAATCAATCAGCTTCTGTCTCAACAGCTCACAGGAAACACATAAAGCAGAGCGCCTAATGGCCTCCCAATCTAACAGATTGATAGACTTATCCACTCCCGGGGGATGAATTAAGAAAATCGGCTTCTCTCTCTCTCTCTCTCTCTCTCTCTCTCTCTCTCTCTCTCTTTTTTTCACTGTATTTTAAAATACAGAAGACGAACAAATGAAGCACCAGCTTTAAAGGCGGATGGACGATACAGACTCAGACTCAGATGATGATGATGATGATGATGATGACGATGATGTAGATTGGGTGTCGATGCTGCTAATAATGAACCAATGGAGAAAACAGATGAGTATTTGTTATTCAGATGAGATTCAGACGAATCTCTCTTTAATGAACAGATGATGATGAACACTCGTTTAAAATGTGACCATAGAGACCTATTAAGCCCCCTTCATTGATTCAATTATTTAAGCGAGACATTTTACAGTAATAAAAAAAGGGGGCGCTGACACTCATTTAAAGAGCGATACACTGAATTTATTCCCAGTCATTTTAAGTGTGTAAGATGCTATCAGTAGGCAGCGTAATGGACTTAATTTGTTCATAATTAAGCTGCCATTGCATTAAGACAGATGAGAGAGCAGAGGAGACAAAAGAGACGACGATATGTGTCTGAAGATAATATTTCAGAAGGTCATGTCTGAAAACCTTTATTAAACAAGTGCAAGAGTGTATTCCACTACATTTCACTAATGCTGATCTTTATTATTCAGGAATACACAGTTCATTTTTGAAAACTAAATCCTGACTTGCTGCTAATTAACATGATATTAAGAATGACATACAGCTTTTTAGAAAACACAACGGTTTCTCAAGCGTACTTTGGGTTCTAGCTTTGGGTTCTAGCTTTGGGTTCTAGCTTTGGGTTCTAGCTTTCTAAAAGCATTTTTACTTGGAAACCCTCAGCTCTAGGCTTTAAGGTTTCCTCAAGAGAGAAAACCCCTTTAGGGTGGCAGGTGAAACCATTTTCTCTAAGAATGTATCTGATCTTTAATCCTTAATCTATATTCTATACAGTATACAGCCATATTTCACAATAGCGCCACTACTCCTGTGTTCCATTGTGTTCATTTCATACAATTATTGTGCATTAAGTAAGTAATAAAACACTGTGTGTGTGTGTGTGTGTGTGTGTGTGTGTGTGTGTGTGTGTGTGTGTGTGTGTGTGTGTTAAAGTGAAACACTGAGTGACTTGGTGGTGCGATGATGCGAAGTAACGGTGATCACCCCGATGTTGATTATTTTCACATTACCGATTTAACTGCAATTTACCAACAATGGCAATTTTTATTTATTTTTCTTATCGTGTTAAAACATCTTGAAATCAAGAAGAAGAGTGAATTATACAATATCGTCGATGTTTTGTCAGCAGGTCTGATTTTCTCCTGACATTAATAAGACAAAAAAAAAACACAGCTTGACATGTTAGAGAGAAACCGCAAAACGTAAAAAATGTAGACGTAAACGTACAAAAAGTTACAGCTTTACCTCTGACCATTACAAAGCACTGAAACTGGGGACTCCTTCTTTAAGTGTTAAATAAACATCTTCTTACAGAAAAATCTAAAAGGTACAAAGAATTAGGTAAATACACCGCGCAGGAGGCATCCGCAGGGACACTTACTCGACAACGATATCTTTGGCATTCGTATAAGAACGAGTGCATTGATATAAACCTGCGATTTGCAGCTGCACTACTGTCAGAGCTGCTGTTCTGGAAAATTAATCAACTCCCTCTGACCAATCACAATCCAGAATTCAACAGCAGTGTGGTTTGGACAAATTGATGGAATAAACACGATGAGCTTAGACGCTGTGACATCACACCACCAATCACACGATATAAATTGCGATATTGCAGGAAAACAATTCTCAGGGCTTTTTAGAAGGACTGAAGATCAATACGAGGCAGAATAAAAAATTAAGGGCTCATTCCAGAATCATCATCATCTTCATCCTCATCATCGTGGCCTCCTCAGAGCCATAAAGCATTGTTTTATTCTTCCCAACAGCACTGAGCTTCATATCTGATTTGTAAGAGCGTCCTGAGGGCAGCGGGCCATTTCTCCTGCCGTAAATATCCACACGGCCACAAATCAGTCGCAAACAAATTCACACGCCCTTATTTCTCTCTCTCTCTCTCTCTCTCTCTCTCTCTCTCTCTCTCTCTCTTGCTCCACAATCGCCACTGGAGAATGCAATTAGCGCTTTTATGGAGCTGATGACAAGCCATATGTTACACGCTAAGAAGCTGCGGGAAACTTTAAAGTCACTTTCCAGACTGTGAACTTCACTGATGCATTTTGGGGGAAATTTCTATAGTCAATACACTGCTCTGGAAGTTCTCTGGAGCAAGACCATGATGATGAGGATGGTGACGGTGATGATGGCGATGTGATTATATTTTTCACCATGACAGAGCAGCGGGCGATCGTACGTGAGCAACACAGAGCTGCGGTTTCTGTGATATCTGAACTGTAATTTTATTAATTCTACGTAAATTAGGTGTGATGCTGTAGAAAAGTGACACATCCAAGCAATCAGCTGGAATGATTCTTAGGCCCGGTCCTGTGGTGTGTGCGGTTTGACGTTTCTTCACAACATCAGCTAGTTCCCGTTTACTGTTTGACTCACAAATGGATGAAAAACATATACGATTGATTTCATCTTCTTCCTGTCACACAGGACCTTTCATTAAATGTGTACAGGAAGAAAAATGAAGCTTGGAAGGAAGTAGCAGAGATCACTGGTGCCTCTGGTGATTGTACGTAGCTAGTACAGTTAGCCGGCTTCGCTAATCTAACCTGAGAACAAAGCTAGTACAAAGCAGAACACGTAGCACATAAATCAAACTGATTTTCACACTGATTAGTGAGTTATTTATTATTAGTCTTTATCACTGCTGCACAGGCCATGCTCACAACCGACATGAGAGACCTGTCACCTGCTAATGTGAACGTTGGTTAGAGTTGAGATGAAGGCAATGATTTTGTTGATGGTGAAAATGTTAATGATGGTGAAGGCAATCTTGCTCTTTTCGGTTGTTCATGTATTCCTCTTTCTCTCCCTCCCTCCCTCTCTCTCTCTCTCTCTCTCTCTCTCGCTCTCTCTCTCTCTCCTGCTCTATTATCCAGTCAAAATGAAGCATTGATTATTTGTAAAAACATAAGTGCAAATCAAATTGGTGCTCCCGGAAAACAGAACCTGTAACACACACACACATACACACACACACACACACACACACACACACACACACACACACACACACGCGCGGGAGAGAGAAGTGAGACAATTATCGACAAATTGATTTCGTGTGTGGCCCATTTCTTTTCCTCTCCTCCTTTGCTGTAAAGAGCCTCTAAATCTCCCTCGCTGCCATAAAGCCAATGTTCCCCGAGTTCAGTGCAACCTTTCCCTCTGCCTCTTATATATTTTGCTTTCCATTTCGCTTTAATAGCACAAAAATTGGCTACATATTCTTTTACAGTCCCGCGACGCCATTAAGGCCGCGTTGTCATTCTGTTATTTATGGAAAACTATTTTGTGCTTACTTACATTTTGCCACTTATTTCCCCCACGCGGCCTCCTCGCCTCCTTCACTCCATTTCAGGAAGCCTTAAAGCCAATTCATTACAGGATTGAGGTGTGTGTGTGTGTGTGTGTGTGTGTGTGTGTGTGTGTGTGTGTGTGTGTGTGCGTGTGCGACCACGAACAGGAGGTATCTGGAGTGCTAAGTGAAAGGGTCCAATGAGCTCTCCGGGGAAAAGAAAGAGAGGGAAAGTAATAGAGAGTAAAGAGGATAGACGAGCCCTGACAAGATGGAGAGAACAAGAACAGAAGAATATAATAGAGTAAGAAAGAGGAGAGAGAGAGAGACAGAAAAGACAGAGACAGAGAGAGAAAGAACACAGTACAAAATAATAAGTGGAATCTGGCTCCTTTTGAGCTTGTTGTTGGATTTTTAAAAATGATTTCACATCTAGAATTAAGTATTAGTAGACGACTTCTAAGTGAATCACTCAAGGAGTTGAATACTAGTGTAAATGAATCATTTGAGGAGTCATCTACTGTGTCTACTGACCTAAGAGAATCACTCAAAGAGTCGTCTAACACTATAATTGAATTGCTTGAAGAGTCATCTATCCATGTAACAGAATCAATCGAGGAGTCATCTACAAATGTAAGTGAATCACAAGAGGAGTCGTCTAACTAAGGAAGTGAATCACTCTCAGACTTGTCTAATACTGTAAATAAATCACTCAAGGAGTCGTGCACTAACACAAGTGAATCACATGAGGAGTTTTCAACCACTGCAAGTGAATTGTTCAAAGAGTCATCTTCTAATGTAAGTGAATCACTCCTTTGATTTGGTTTGCACTAGTAGATGACTCCACGAGTTATTCACTTACATTAGTAAACAACTCCTCAAGTGATTCACTTACATTAGTAGAGGAATCCTCATTTGACTCATTTTCAGTAGTAGACAACTCCTTACATGATTCACTTACATTAGTAAACAACTCCTCAAGTGATTCACTTACATTAGTAGAGGAATCCTCATTTGACTCATTTTCAGTAGTAGACAACTCCTTACATGATTCACTTACATTAGTAAACAACTCCTCAAGTGATTCACTTACATTAGTAAACAACTCCTCAAGTGATTCACTTACATTAGTAGAGGAATCCTCAAGTGATTCACTTTCAATAATAGACAACTTTTCGATTAATTCACCTTCACTAGCAGATGACTCCTCAAATGATTCACTTAAATTAGAAGACAACACCTTGAGTGAGTCACTTACATTAGCAGACACATCCTTGAGTGATTCAGGATTCAGGTGTGTCTACACTCAGAAGGACTCATGATGCAGCTGCCCTCAAGGTTGGACAAAATAAGCAAATTAGAGGGGCAGCTGTCTTCTGAAAGAGGCGGACGTCATGCCAAGAGTGCATTAATGCTGCCTAAACATTCTGCCGAACTGGCTCGATATTGGAATGCGTTGTTTATATATACGTTTTATTTATTTTAGAAATATATACCTATATGTCTGGAATACAAAGCACTTAATCATGCTAACTGGGTAATAATGGCTTGCTGACCCTCACACTCTGTGGTCACTTCAGTCTCTTTATCTCTGTCATAAAAGTAAATAAGGGTCATTAATGACCTCTTACACTTCTTTGGCCGCAGTGTGTGTCGCGTTTAAATTCTTCCCCCTGCAGCAGACCCAGCTGCACAGATCAATAAGAGGGCTGAGAGGTCAGAGGTCACGTGGCGCGCCTCATTTAGTGACTAACGATGCCTGTGGTGGAAGGAGAAAGCTTTTTGGGAACCATTTTGAAATATTATATTTCTGTGACAGATTGAAGGTAAGAGCTGGTTGGTTTGAGCTGAGAGGAATAAAATGAAGAAAAAACGTGTGTGGAGAAGTGACACAAACATCGCAGAACATACAACAAGCATGTTATATAGTCGATCCAGATATTAAGATCATGAAACCCTCCAGCATTTTGTAACACTTGGTTTTTAATTGTTGTCATTTTTTTAAATCTACGCCTGAGATGTACACCATTTTCATCCAATCAGAGCACACTTTACTGTCAGACAGTTCGTGTTGATAGCCAATGAACACACACTCCTCGCTAGTATCCTCAGACTGCTGGACGCTACAGTGTCTCTTGCCCTCTAAATGACGTTGACATGTGATCCGTGTCTCTCTTTAGGCTTATAAAAGGCTAATAATTGGCTAATCACTGCCATTTGATTGGCTGTAACTTGATTGGTCGTCCATCAGCCAATCAATATCTTCAACAGGCCAATTAAGGGCGGGTCACGGACAGGCCAGACAAGCTCTTTACAAATTAAATGCTGCGCTCAAATTCACTGTGTGTGTTACGGTGTGTGTTACAGTGTGTGTGTGACCTTCAGGCCTTTAATGACTCACTGGAGTTGAACAGGACATTAAACTGACCCCAGTGTGCGTGCGTGCGTGCGTGCGTGTGTGTGTGTGTGTGTGTGTGTGTGTGAGTCCTCCTTACTCCCTATTACCGACACTGTAGAATAATGTACACTATGTTTGCGGTTTGAGTAGTGAGGAAATGAGACGTAGGCTTCCTATGTTGTGTTCTAATGCATAGTTAAATGACGCACTCATGCACATTAGTTCACACAGTGTTTAGTTAGAGAAATCTACAGTAGGCTCCCTATGTAGTAACCCTATGTAGTGTGTAGTGCAGATAGCTGCTATAACGTAAGTGAGAACAGGACCTAATTTGTTTCGTGAATGTTCTACAACATTACCAGATTAAGAAGTAGGGCATACTGTGGTCACAGTAACTCTGCTTCATCACACCACACACACACTCAGCATTTTACTGTTTTACACACACACACACACACACACACACACACACACACACACACACACACACACACACACACAGTGTTTTATTCCCCTTATACCACAGCAATTTGCCAACGACTGCAATTTTTCTTTTATTGAAGTGCAACATATAGTAATTTTTATCTATTAAATTTACCTTTAATGTTGTGGAAGGTTAATGTTGTGAAACTAGTTCCTGTTATCGCTTATGTTATAGCAGCTATAAACAGTCGTTCCCTCGCCAGCCTCTTTTTTTCCTCTTTAAAAGTTGCAAAGAATAAAATACGCAGCTTGCCATGTTACCAAGATACCGTAAAATGCAAACTCCTCCGTCCTGAAAACTTAAAGTATGTCGAAGTGGAGACTGACAATGTTTCGCGACTGTGACCTCTGAGGAAGGTATTCACCATGTATTTGTAGAGGAATCTCTGAAGAAAACGTCACTGTGAATGAGCTGTTGCTATAGAAACGATAATGTATCAGAACTGGTGCATTAATATAAAACTGCGCTACTGCCAGAGCTGCTGATGTAGAAAATTCATCAACACCTTTCTGACCAATCAGGATCCAGAATTCAACAGTGCTGTAGAAGAAAGTGTTTTTTTTTTGTAAAATCTGCATTTTATTGATATTTTAAACCCTTTAAAGTAAAGTAAAGCCTGTAGTTGTGTCATGGATTTGCTCCCAACGTTATTTATGGTTTATCTGAACAGCAGAACAATGAAGGTGCTAAAAGTTGTCATAAATGTGCAGAGGTGCATTAGTTGTTAGTGTAGGCCGTGTTTAACACCAGTCCTTCTGCACACGCCTCTCTCTCTCTCTCACACACACACACACACACACACACACACACACACACACGCCCGCCGCTCGTTATTCAGGTCTTTTATCACAATTTTCCAGCAGACGCGTGAAACTCACAAGATATCAAAACAAAAATCTATATATAATACGAGAGCAATTACAGGCGCGCGCTCGAGGCCTCTCTCATCTGCGCAGGCTCGTTAGATGGTGATGGATGTAAAGCTATAACCGATTTAAAGCGCCGCTTTTAACAAACCTGCAGAAATACTATCATCTCTCTGATAGGAGCTGCCGAGCGTGTCGTCCGGCCTGCGCCCCATCCGTCATTTACCACTAATCAATAACTATAACCCCGGCAAATAAATAATCTAACAGCCACAGAGACGCATTCAACACACACACACACACACCCACACACACACAGACAGAGAGAGAGACAGAGAGAGAGACAGAGTCTTATACACCACCCTTACAGACAGACAGACAGACAGACAGAGAGAGAGAGAGAGAGAGAGAGAGAGAATGAGATAGAGAGACAGAGTCTTATACACCCACCCTTACATACAGACAGACAGAGAATGAGAGAGAGAAAGAGAGAGAGAGAGAGAGAGAGAGAGAGACAGTCTTATACACCACCCTTACGGACAGACAGACAGAGAATGAGAGAGAGAAAGAGAGAGAGAGAGAGAGAGAGAGAGAGAGAGAGAGAGAGAGAGTCTTATACACCACCCTTACGGACAGACAGACAGAGAAAGAGAGAGAGACAAAGCGAGAGAGAGAGAAAGAGAATGAGAGAGAGAGACAGAGTCTTATACACCCACCCTTACAGACAGACAGACAGAGAAAGAGAGAGAGACACAGAGAGAGAGAGAGAGACAGAGAGAGAGAGACAGAGTCTTATACACCCACCCTTACAGACAGACAGAGAATGAGAGAGAGAGAGAGTTTTATTCACCCCCTTACAGAGAGACAGACAGAGAGAGAGAGAGAGAGAGAGAGAGAGAGAGAGAGAGCCTTATACACACCCACCCTTACAGACAGAGAGACAGAGAGAGTGAACATTATATACACCTCCCACATAGAAAGAGAGAGACAAAGACAGACAGAAAGAGAGAGACAGAGATAGAGAGAGAGACAGAAAAACAGAGAGACAGATGGAAGTCTGTAGTCTTCAGTCTGCAAAACCGAATAAATATAAAATAAATAAAACTCATGCAATGATTCACATTTCCTCCAATTGCTGTGTCTCAGACTGCAGGTGGCGCTACAGAGCAACATGTGTGTGTGTGTGTGTGTGTGTGTGTGTGTGTGTGTGTGTGTGTGTGTGTGTGAGCATAACACTGTGTCCTGATACTTCTCATATAATGGCATCACTGAATGACGCCCTGCAGTGCATTATGGGTATTCTGTACCATCTAGCTTGCACTGTTTGCTCACTAACCTGTTGCAGTGCATTGTGGGATTCCAGAGTCCAACACACCTCATTCATTCATCTTCAGTGAGTGCAGTATCCCGGGCAGGATGGCGATGGATCCGGAGTCTATCCCGGAAAAACTGGGAGTAAAACGGGAAGACACCCTCAATGTGATGCTAGTACATCCCAGGGCACCATACACACACACACACACACACACACACACAAAATCCACCTATCGGAATGTTTTTGGGAGATGTGAGAAAACAAGAAAACCCAATGAACCCACGGAGAACCCATGGAGAACCCATGGAGAGCCCATGGAGAACCCACGGAGAACATGTGAAACTCTACACACCCAGTACCTCAAGCTCAGGATTGAACTGGGAATCCTGGAGCTGATTAAACCAACCTTTAGTGACTGTAAACAGCTACTAGTAGTAGTACT
>CM074954.1:1159240-1161740 GCA_037577455.1 Pangasius macronema | reverse complement strand
CGAGTTTTTCCTTTTTTTTCTTTTTTGGCACGAAACGATTAATGGACAACATTTAAATCTTTTTATTTTATTTTATTTTATTTTATTTTATGTCACTGAATTTTCGGTCCGTTAGAAAAAAAAATCCAACCAGAGGATACATTTAGATGAGGCTAAGCATTATTATTATTATTATTATTATTATTATTATTATTATTATTATTATTATTATTATTATTGACAACAACAACAACAACAACAACAATAATAATAATAATAATAATAATAATAATAATAATAATAATAATAATCCTTCGTCTCATCTACAAAAAGCAGTTGACTGTTTACATAATGGTTTTCTAGTTATATATACCTATATATACTGTGTGTGTGTGTGTGTGTGTGTGTGTGTGTGTGTGTGTGTGTGTGTGTGTGTGTGTGTGTGTGTGCATGTGCAATATCGCAGGGACTGTGTGTTTCTGAATCTCTATGTCCAGTAAAATGTCACTCAATGGACAATCACATATAAAAAAAACTCGGACCTAGATTTCCATCTGCATTAACATACATATATATAAACAACAAATAATAATAAAAATAATAATAATAATAAAAACCGGAAGTGGCGTTGAACTCTTTCCTTGAGCTCAGCTGTGGATGTACATTTGACAGAAGCGCAGTGTGCTTTGTACAGAGAGATGGAGAATCTTTTTCATATTGTACCGCTGATTCCTGTTGTGAAATAAATAAATGTTATAAAGCTGTTTACAGTGTGTGTGTGTGTGTGTGTGTGTGTGTGTGTGTGTGTGTGTGTCTTAACGCGTTTTAGTGACTTCAACACAAACTGACAGAGATTACAGCAGCTTCACCTTCTGCTCTACTTTTCAATAATAATAATAATAATAATAATAATAATAATAATAATAATAATAATAATGTTTCTCAGCAAACATTTAATAATTTTCCGTTTGTAACTTATTTTCGCTCAAACTCTTTAAAGATCTCTGACGTTTTAATTTTTTGTTTTGTTGTTGTTGTTACCTTTAAATTCATTTGAAAGCGACATGGAGGACATTATTATTATTATTATTATTATTATTATTATTATTATTATTATTGGTAGTAGTAGTGTACAAACCCTAACTTTTAAATTCACGCTGACACACACACACACGCACACACACACACACACACACACACACACTGTCTAAGTGTAAATGTATTAATAAACGCTTTATCTAAAAACAACAACTCGGGAATCATTGAATGAATGAATGAATGAATGAATGAGAGCAGGTACCTGACCGATCCATTACACCGGAAGTTAACCTCACCACATTCCACAACACACACACACACACACACTTTTTTTTTTTTTTTGCAAATGTTGCGTCTATTATCATTTGCTTGTACTGTCTGTCTTTAACCACACGTCATAACCGTCATAACCAACAGTTTATCATAAATCTGATTCTTTTGTCCACTTTTTTCCGTTTTTATTTGATTTTATTTTATTGTATTTGACGTTTTTCAGATTAACACAATAATCTGTTTACATTTTCTTCACATTCTTCAAAAAATAAAAATAAAAATAAAAATAAAAATAAAGCCCCCATCTTTAAACCCACAAACCCTGTTTTGCATACTGAGACCTGATTGGCTGTTGCATTTGATGACGCAGTAACTCCTGTCTCCTGTCACGTGTGGAACGACAGATCAGATTGATGGTAAAAGGGAAAAAAAAACACTGCAGTAATAATTTTTACACTGCAGCCATCTGAGCACAGATTAATTTCCGTGGTGGTGTTTAATCATTCCGAGCGCCATTTGTACACTTTCGAGCAACTTTAAGACAATCTGGTTGGTTAATTTTCTTTAAAACAACACACAGATGCTTAAACGTCTTTACAGTGCCCTTGTCTTTATGGACTCGTGTCCTCTGTGCATTAAAGTTAACGTGAATACTAATCTTACCTTCTTATTAATGTACATACTGTTGGCTAATTAAGGTTGTGCCCCGCCCCCAATACCCCTTGTTTAATGTATATAACTGTTCATACACACCACACATTCAAAGATCCTTTGGGAAAAATCTAAATTCGTGATTTGAGAGCCAGACTGAGTGAGAGGGGTGGAGTGGGGTGGAGTGGGGTGGAGTGGGGTGTAGAGGGGTGTAGAGGGGTGGAGTGGGGTGTAGAGGGGTGGAGTGGGGTGGAAAGGGGTGTAGAGGGGTGGAGTGGGGTGGAGTGGGGTGTAGAGGGGTGTAGAGGGGTGTAGAGGGGTGGAGTGGGGTGGAGTGGGGTGTAGAGGGGTGGAGTGGGGTGTAGAGGGGTGGAGTGGGGTGTAGAGGGGTGGAGTGGGGTGTAGAGGGGTGGAGTGGGGTGAAGTGGGGTGAAGTGGAGTCACCTGTCAATCTGTCGCATGTCATTGTGAACGCTCACCTGTCACTCTGTCGCATGTCAGTGTGAACGCACATATCAGCTAGTGTGTTACAGAAGTGTGTGATGTGAGACACAGCTCT
>CM074954.1:1146740-1154240 GCA_037577455.1 Pangasius macronema | reverse complement strand
AAAAGTTCTTGGGGGACTTTTAGAGGGTCTCGTGCTGTTTTGTTCCTTGCTGCAGAGTTTATCCTGAAGAGCGCATGGCTCCTTAAAAGACCTTCAATAAAACCTACAACCTGTCTTTCTGTGGTCCTGCTGTCTGAAGTAGAGCATCAGTCCACATCATCACTGTGTGTGTGTGTGTGTGTGTGTGTGTGTGTGTGTGTGTGTGTGTGTGTGTGTGTTTTACCTGGAGAGCTGCTTACACAGTCCCGTTACATTATTGCTCTAAAAGACAGTTAAAGGTTCAGGAGTGAGGTACCACTGTGCTCCTTACGTCATTAAAGGTACTCTACATGTAAAAAGAACCACTAAAGGTCCTGGAGAGATGAACACTGCTGTGTTCCTGAGCGCGTGAGAGCTTTTGTTGCGAAAATATTCATATTTAACTATTAAATATTCATATGTAAGAAGAATCAGCGCTCTTGATATCAATCAGCGGTATTTCAGCTAAATGATCAGATGAACATGAAGGACTAATTTGGTTATTTATATCTCCATGTCGGTGAAAGACAGAAATAAAACCAGCTAAATGAAATGATTAGGTTGTGTTGATCTTGAGACAAGTGGCGATTACTGCTAATAAAACGTGTCACAAAAACGTAAATATAATAATAGTAATAATAATAATAATAATAATAATAATAATAATAGTAAAATGCTGAAATTGTACATGCGATAAGTTTGGCAGTAACAGTAGCCTTGTCCTTGTATTCCACGTTCGGGATGTTCTTGTGAATTATTTGTTAATGTGAATATAAATAAAAATAGTAAAATGCCGCCCGTGAAAGATGCGAATGCAGTGTGATGAATAATAACTGACCAATAAGCGCAAACTTTATTCAGTATTTTCCCAGTGGAGTCCAGCTGTAGCTTAAGTGACACATGAGTGAGAAGAGGGATGTTTATCTTTTAAAAATATATATTTATAGATTATAAATTTGTAGATTATTTATAGATTAATATTATAGTGCTGTGAGTCACTAAAGGAAAAGAAGCGATCAGAATGAGAGGGAAAGACTAACCCCCCCCCCTCCCCCCTCCCCCGTGCTGTTTTATTTAATCCATCATGATGTTAATCAGAGCAGGTGAAAGGTCAGACTCATTAACACGGTGTGTGTGTGTGTGTGTGTGTGTGTGTGTGTGTGTGTGTGTGTGTGTGTGTGTGTGTTTTCCCCGCGCTATGCTGAATTTAATCGAGTCTGATAATTGAATTAGCGGCGCCACATTTCCGCAATCGAGCGTTAAATGGAGGCTGATTTCACTCCGCACTCTGACTGCATGGAGCTCTCACACACACTCCTACACACTCTCACACACACTCCTACACACTCTCACACACTCGTGCACACTCTCACACGCTCGTGCACACTCTCACACGCTCATACACACTCATACACGCTCGCACACACGCATACACTCTCTCACATACTCATACACACTCATACACGCTCATGCACACGGCACAGATATCTGATATTAAACCCTACACACACACACACACACACACACACACACACACACAAGCACGCACAAAAAACAACAACTCTGAGAAATCAATTAACGCGCGTGAGCTGCTGATTTCCCGCTTTCGGTTCAAGTAGCTGTTTTCGGAAAATCCCCTTTATCAGATTACAGCACAGAATGGAGATGCGGATGTATACAGCAGGCTGAACATATAGAATTTAACCAGAGTATAATATAGAATATGACTAATATGATATGACGTGTGTGTGTGTGTGTGTGTGTGTGTGTGTGTGTGTGTGTAGGACTACAACAGATAAACAGCATAATAACCCAAACTGCTCCTCTATAATGCTCTATAATGCTCTATAATGCTCTATAATGCTAATAAAACATACAGTGATGCACAATAGCTGATCTGAGATTCTGCTAGAACAGTATGGCACTAAGATATTATCATAATCATAATTATATCATTATAATCTCAGAGGATAAAATGACTCTATCTATATATTATAATACTATCATACAGCACAGCATATATATTGTTATATCCTTTTTGTACCTTATCTTTTATCTACAAATGTGCACATGGTGTATCTTTACTCTACAGATTAGATTATCTAACCTGCTGTACAGTATTAATAGTTTTATTAAAGGTTGATATAGGTTATAGACATACATATACATCGACATTAAACGTAAATGATAAGCATGTCATCACAACAACAAGGAAAGAAGAATTCTGAAGAAGAAGAATCCAGGAAGTATCTGTGCAGCATAGTTCTGTGCTTCAGTGCTTCAGTAGTTCAGGAGTTCAGTACAGATAGTGGACGTAGTAACAGTTCAGCGTAGAACGCAAAGTATCCAGAGAAACAAGACAATTAGGAGAAAAGTCCTTCATCGACTGTGGAAGGAAAGTGCTTAAGGAACCACACACACACACACACACACACACACACACACACACACACACACACACACACACACACACAACATATTTGTAACATTATAGAATGATTATAACTTATAACATATTACGACAACAAAAGTACACAAAGTCATAAATAAAATCCTGAGAAATTCCTGAAGGATTCCTTGGAAGGGTTCTGTAAGAGAACTGTAGGGTTCTGTAGGGTTCTGTAAGAGAACTGTAGGGTTCTACAGAGAACGTTTCACGGTTCCTTTAGACAGAAAGAGAGAAACACACACTATAAAGAACATAAAATCTAACAGTCTATAATCTACAGCTTATTACAATGTTGTTTATGGTATAAAATTATACAACAGATATATAACAGATAATACAAGACACTATACACATCACACAATATATTTATATATAATCTGTATAAAAGACTATATCTATATCTATAATATATATTTATTATCTATAATAAAGTCCCCAAAATGGTTCCTTAAAGGGTTCTAACTTCCTTCTTCTGAAAGTACAGGGAACTGCGTAGAACACTAAACCGCCTGTATAATACAGAAAATAATATATTACAGTAAATACTTTATTAGATAAACAGTTATATAATTTATGACGTGTATAAATGAACTAAATTCTTGTATAATATCTTTAATAAACATTTATACATTTTAATTCAATACAGCAAACATTACCTTATTATTATTATTATTATTATTATTATTATTATTATTATTATTATTATTATTATTATTATTATCCTATAAAAAAGAAAAATCACACATATATAAAGAGCCTAGTTCTTTTAATCCATATTTATTCATCTTTATAAAATAAACATTTATAATTATGCACTCATGAAACAAGCGTGTGTATAAAATATATAGAAATCATATTATTATATTATATTATATTATATTATATTATATTATATTATATTATATTATATTATATTATGAAGCATACATTAAAATAATTCTTGACGCTTTTCTTCATGTTTTTAATCTTTAGCTAATTTCATGTTCTTATTTGGTGCAGGTGCGACTAAAACTCTTCTCCCGGGACCGGAAGTGATGGATCGCGCGCACCATCATCACCTGGCGCAGTCGTTATTACCGGATTACCGGGAAGAGCATCAGCGCGAGCGCGAGCGGGAGAGGGAGAGAGAGAGGGAGAGAGAGAGGGAGCGCTCGTGCGGACGTGTGTCTCCCGTTTCCGAAGAGCAGCAGCGCGAGGGAGCGGAGAAGCAGACCGGAGGTGCAGGAGGAGCAGGTGGAGGTGGAGGTGGAGGAGGTGGTGGTGGTGGAGGAGGAGGAGGAGGAGGAGGAGGGAGCGCAGCGAAGAAGAAGACGCGCACGGTGTTCTCGCGCAGCCAGGTGTACCAGCTGGAGTCCACGTTCGACGTGAAGCGCTACCTGAGCAGCTCGGAGCGCGCGTGCCTGGCCTCGAGCCTGCAGCTGACCGAGACCCAGGTGAAGACGTGGTTCCAGAACCGCAGGAACAAGTGGAAGCGGCAGATCTCCGCCGAGCTCGAGGCGGCCAACGCCGCGCACGCGTCCGCCGCGCACGCGCTCGTCGGCGTGCCGCTCGTGCTGCGGGAGAACTCGCTGCTGCGCGTGCCCGTGCCGCGCTCCATCGCGTTCCCGACGCCGCTCTACTACCCCGGAAGTAATTTACCCCCGCTGCCCTTGTACAATCTCTACAACAAAGTCGAATATTAACTCTCCACGCAGCACAAACTATTACTCATCATCATCATCATCATCATCATTAGCATCACTTTCATCATTATTATAATAATTAATTATTATTATTATAAATATGGTTGATGGAATCCGCATTTATACCTACATTTCTAATTATGCAGCGATGAAACGACCCTGTGTGTAAAAAAAAAGAAGAAGAAGAAGAAGAAACACAAAGGAAATCAGCGCAGCGTCTCTTCTGTACATGTCCTATAAAATACACCGTGTGTATACTGGATTATTTTGTACGTTTATTTACTTTTTCTGTCTCTTTATTATAACCAGTTTTACGCGTTATATGTGAGGAAGAAAAAACTGGATGAACTTTATGATTTTCTGCTTTGAAGGAAAAAGGATTTAAAAAAATAAATGTGAGCGCTGAAAAGAAAAGGATTTAACACTCTACACTTTGTACAAGACTGAGAGTGTGTGTGTGTGAGAGAGAGAGAGCAAGTGAATGAGTGAATGAGTAAGAGAATTAGTCAGAGAGTGAGTGAGTGAGTGAGTGAGTGAGTGAGAGTGAGTGAGTGAGTGAGTGAGTGAGAGTGAGTGAGTGAGAGTGAATAAGAGTGAATGACAGTGAATGAACGAGAGAGAGAGAGAGTGAGTGAGAGTGAGTGAGCGAATGAAGTGAGTGAGAGTGAATAAGAGTGAGAGAGTGAGTGAGCAAATGGGTGAGAGTAAGAGAGTGAATGAGAGTGAATGAGAGAGTGAGATTGAATGAGAGAGTGAGAGTGAATGAGTGAGTGAGAGAGAGTAAGAGAGTGAGAGAGAATAAGTGAGTGAGTGAGTGAGCAAATGGGTAAGAGAGTGAGAGAGTGAGTGAATAAGAGTGAGAGAGTGAGTGAGTGAGAGTGAGAGAGTGAGTGAGCAAATGGGTGAGAGAGAGTGAATAAGAGTGAGAGAGTGAGTGAGAATGAGATAGTGAATGAGAGTGAGTGAGTGAGTGAATGAGTGAGTGAGAATAAATTGAGAGAGTGAGAGAGTGAGTGAGTGAGTGAATGAGTGAGTGAGTGAGAATAAATTGAGCGAGTGAGAGAGTGAATGAGTTGAAGATGATCATAATCTTCTTTTATGATCTTCTGTAATTTTCTTGTATATATATAATGATCTGGTTATTAAATATTAGTCTAGTTAATAAGTAATAAATTGTATTAAATTAAATAATTGTTTATTAAATAATTAACCAGTTATTACATAATTGTCTGCTTATTAATATAGTAATTTTATTAAACAATATTAATTATTATTATTATAAATAAATTGTATAATTAGCTGGTCATTAAATATTAATATAGCTATTAAAATTTGTATGTTATTAAATTAAATAATCAATTTTTTATTAAATAATAATAATAATAATAATAAATAGTAACTTTATTAAATAATTATTAGTTATAATTGTATTTATATTTATTATATAATAATCATAAAGAAATTATATATTTCTCTGGTCATTCATTATTAATCTAGTTATTAAATAATCAATTAATTATCTCCTTATTAAATGAAATAATTGTCACTTTAATAAATAACCGGCTGTTTATGAGATCTGAGAGGTCACTGTACCACGTTTCTGACGTCACTGTAGATCATCAACATTATTCCTTTTTTCCAGATCAGCCTGTTTTTGTTTTTTGTTTTTTTGTAAATAAAATATATTTATCATAAATTTCTGAATAAATCTACACACAATCATTTCTAAAGTAAATATAAAATACTGAATATAAATTATTTTATTCATCTGTCACTGAAGCGTCTCTCGCTAAAGTATTGTGTTTACTGACACGTCAGATTGCTTCAGACTGTGTTACGGTGACACACACACACACACACTCACACACACACACACACACACACACACTCTCTCTCTCTCTCTCTCTCTCTCTCTCTCTCTCTCTCTCTCTCACACACNTCTCTCTCTCTCTCTCTCTCTCTCTCTCTCTCTCTCTCTCTCTCTCACACACACACACACACACACACACACACAAAACATTGTGTTTTTGGTTTTATAACTAATAAAAAAAAACTTACAGACTCACACACAGTGTACAGATAAAATCCGAATATATATTTAGCATATTCAAACTGTTAGCATACTTCATTTAGCATACTCAAACTGCTAGCATACTTCATTTAGCAAACTCAGACTGCTAACGAACATCATTTAGCATATTAACTGCTAGCATACTTCATTTAGCATACTCAAACTGCTAACAAACGTCATTAGCATATTCAAACTGATAACAAACGTCATTTAGCATACTCAAACTGCTAGCATACTTCATTTAGCATACTCAAACTGCTAACAAACGTCATTTAGCATACTCAAACTGCTAGCATACTTCATTTAGCAAACTCAGACTGCTAACGAACATCATTTAGCATATTAACTGCTAGCATACTTCATTTAGCATACTCAAACTGCTAACAAACTTTATTTAGTAAACTCAGACTGCTAACAAACTTCATTTAAGAGACTCAGACTGCTAACGAACATCATTTAGCATATTAACTGCTAGCATACTTCATTTAGCATACTGAAATTGCTAACAAACATCATTTAGCATATTTAAACTGCTAACAAACATCATTTAACATACTCAAACTGCTAACAAACATCATTTAGCATACTCAAACTGCTAACAAACATCATTTAGCATATTAACTGCTAGCATACTTCATTTAGCATACTGAAATTGCTAACAAACATCATTTAGCATATTTAAACTGCTAACAAACATTATTTAGCATATTCAAACTGCTAACAAACATCATTTAGCATATTAACTGCTAGCATACTTCATTTATCATACTCAAACTGTTAACAAACATCATTTAACATACTCAAACTGCTAACAAACATCATTTAGCATACTCAAACTGCTAACAAATATCATTTAGCATATTCAAACTGCTAACAAACATCCTTTAGCATATTCAAACTGTTAACAAACATTATTTAGCATATTCAAACTGCTAACAAACATCATTTAGCATATTTAAACTGCTAACAAACATCATTTAGCATACTCAAACTGCTAACAAATATCATTTAGCATATTTAAACTGCAAACAAACATTATTTAGCATATTCAAACTGCTAACAAATATAATTTAGCATACTCAAACTGCTAACAAATATCATTTAGCATATTCAAACTGCTAAAAAACATTATTTAGCATATTCAAACTGCTAACAAACATCATTTAGCATACTCAAACTGCTAACAAACATCATTTAGCATACTCAAACTGCTAGCAAACATCATTTAGTCTACCTGAACTGTTACTTAATTTAGTCTATCTAAACATTTATCATATTTA
>CM074954.1:1128370-1143541 GCA_037577455.1 Pangasius macronema | reverse complement strand
CAGACTCGCCCCAAATCATCTTAATCCAACATGGCAGCCCCCGTGCTTTAAAAGGCTAATTACCCAGAATGCTTAGCTTCATAATACAGAGTGAAGGAAGAGCAAAGCAGTGGTGAATGATGACTCATTTTTTCCACCATCTTCCTTTTTGTGCAGTTAGACTTTGCTTCATAAATATATATTTTATTTCTCACACTGAACCTCACAGAATGGACCAAGGAGCATTCACAAGAGTGCAGAGTAACAACTAAACAAATAAACAAACAAAATAACATCTCAGACAGATAAAAAACACAGAAAACAAAGAATTAAAAAAAATACAGAATAAAAATAAAAACAATACATTTTAACATTCTAAAAAAACTAACTTTTTTTTCATGTTGTTTCTTAACTGAAACAAGCAAAAAAGGTCTTATTCAAGAAGAAAACATAAATATGTATTAAAAAAATAAATAAAATATAAATAAAAAAGGTTTTACATTTCTAATTATTTATTACTTATTTATTTATCCACGTCAGATCTTTTTCAGACACAAGTAAAGAGAACACCAATCAGATACTGATGGGCGTGGCTGGTGTGGTAACTCAGTGTCTGAGGCTCCGCCCACAGCCTGCTGACAATCTGAGGTCTTTATGTACACTTTT
This sequence comes from Pangasius macronema, assembly GCA_037577455.1. Lineage (NCBI taxonomy): Eukaryota > Metazoa > Chordata > Actinopteri > Siluriformes > Pangasiidae > Pangasius > Pangasius macronema. Next base: position 1,142,896 of record CM074954.1, on the reverse strand, counting down.
CTGGCCACAAGCTTCAGGATCTTCAAGAGGATCATGCATTCTGATTGGCTCACCACAATTCCATGCACAGAACACTGGCGATACAGTGCACAGAGAACATAGAACACAGGAGATACAGTGCACAGAGAAAGTAGAACCCCGATGATACAGTGCACAGAGAACAGAGACCCCTGGAAATATAGTGCAGAGAAAGTAGAACCCTTGAGATATAGTGCACAGAGAACAGAGAGCCCTGGAAATATAATGCATAGAGAATATATTGTGCCAGGGTTCTAGTGCACAGAGAAAGTAGAACCCCGATGATATAGTGCACAGAGAACATAGAACCCTGGAAATATAGTGCACAGAGAACATAGAACCCTGGAAATATAGTACATAGAGAACATATTTTTCCAGGGTTCTAGTGCACAGAGAAAGTAGAACCCTGGTAATGTAGTGCATAGTGAACATAAAACCATGGAAATATAATGCACAGAGAACATATTTTGCCAGGGTTCTAGTGCACAGAGAAAGTAGAACCCTGGTAATGTAGTGCATAGAAAATATAGAACCCTGAAAATATAGTGCACAGAGAACATATTTTGCCAGGGTTCTAGTGCACAGAGAACATAGAACCCTGGAAATATAGTGCAGAGAGAACCCTGGAGATATATCTGGAGATGTCTGGAGTGCAAATCATCTTTATTCAGTTTATATTAAAATTTGAACATGGAATCAGTTGATAGTATTGTAGTATTGCAGTAATTATATGCTGTATGTATAATGAGTGTGGTTTCGATTATTGTTCTTATTTATAATTTATTTGGATATTTATTAATTAGGATATAATTTAGTAAGTCAGTTTATTCTCATGTTATTGTGCCTGTAGTCATTTAGTGAAGCGTTTAATAAATGTATTTATTCATTATTTATGCGTGATTATTGTGTTTGTGTTTATAAGTGATGAGCGTCATTATCACGCTCGATTAATACAGACTGAGACTGTGTTATAAATGTGAGTGTTATTAATAATTGTGACCGTCATGTTGTGACTGTTGTTGTCTTCCATCTTCCCATAATGCATTGCACACGATAAAAAGCACATAAATAATAAAAAGAAATAATTTTATGGTTATTTATTTTGAGCTGAAGCCCAGGAGAGGAAGAGGTTGTGTACAAACATAGTGTGTGTACTGATAAAGAGCAGATTTACACACTGATACTGCTGAGTGTGTGTGTGTGTGTGTGTGTGTGTGTGTGTGTGACCCATCCTTTCTCTCTTTTACACAAAACACATTTGTAACCATTAGTTGCTTCTCTTGTTTCATGTTTTATGTCTTCTCAGGGCCAACAGCGACCCCTGAGAGAGAGAGAGAGAGAGAGAGAGAGAGTGTATGTACGTGTATGTGTGTGTGTGTGTGTGTGTGTGTGTGTGTGTGTGTGTGTGTGTGGTGAGGGGGAGAACCTGAGCTGCCCTCGGGAAGCTTTTAAAGAGGGTCGGTGGAGGTAAAAACAGCTCTTCAAAAGAAGTGTCGTTACATTACAGAGTAATTAGTGTTTCACCAGAGACCTGCTTAACACTGTGTGTGTGTGTGTGTGTGTGTGTGTGGGTGGGTGGGTGGTTGGGTGTGTGGCCTTTTAATGCTTTTATATAAACTTAATTGATGTTGCGAGGAAAACTGTAGATACTGCACTCCCGTGTGCAAAAGTATTGGCGCCCTTCATGAAAACAGACGGTCCAGATGAATAGCACGTGGCGCGAGCGCTCATTTAAGTTTAAATGGACGGAGCTGCTGTATGTTTTCTTTCAACGAAACAAGAATTTTTTCTAAGACGTATGCATACGCAGGTTAAAGAGCGGTTACAAATTGCTAGTGTCGGAAAACTTTTAAATTAAGGAGCCTTGTTTGTGTTTAATCGCATGTTAACTGCTTATGTGTTTGTTTGTTTTTTTTATGTCCATTACCTTACTCGTCCATCTTGGGTTTTTTTTTTCTCATGAACGTAATATATATATAAACCTTCAAAGGGGTGCCAATAATTTTGCCACATGTTTTACAGACAAATATGTTACATTAAAAAAAGCTTTTTAATTTTTTTTTCTTAGCGGAAAGGTAAGTAGTTTGAGTGGAAAGTCTAAATTGTTGTGTGTAAAATTGATGTTTGTGATTATTTTTCGCCATTCTTTTGAAAGGGTGCCAGTACTTTTGCACAACAAGACAACAATGTCGTTGATTATCTTCTCCATCTGTTAATCACTGTGTCTTGCTTTTTTTGCTGTTTAAATGCTAAGAGTGCTTTACAAGCACACACACAAACACACACACGCACTGTGTGTGCGTGTGTGTGTGTGTTTGTGAAAAAGGCAATTGACTCGTCCTTCCACGACTAAGTGTCGTAAACACAATATAAAGTCGATGTGGTTAAGTGAATATAAAGCGGACACACACACACACACACACACACACACACACACACACACACAGCTTTACCCAGCGGCCTATTCAGAATGACAGTTATCACATTAAAATCATATTAGCACAGAGCGGCTTAACCCGAAATGTCAAAGGTCATGTGATCAAAGGTTATATCCTGTGGGAAGGAAGGGATGATCCTGCACTCTGTAACACAATCTCTCCATTACAATAAATCTCCAGAATGAGAGAGAGAGAGAGAGAGAGAGAGAGAGAGAGAGGACACTGCTGACATCATCCAGGTGAAGCGGGAAAAGGTGAGAGTTCATTCTGAGAAGAATTATTTGCAAAAAAAATCTGATTTTAAAATCATATTAATGTTCACAGCCTTAGAGCAGCTTACAGAGAGTTAGCATTAGCTACATTAGCTGTGTCTCAAACTGAGTACTCTCCTAGTGGTGATGACGAAATCACGTGATGGGGAAATCACGTGATCGAGTGAGTCTCTGACTTGGTGTCACTGTACATGTCTGTCGTAGATTAAAAGACAATAGAACAGACAGACAGATTGAATGACAAATATACAGACAGACAGACAGAGAGACAGACAGACAGACTGATAGATGATGGAAAAGGCAGACAGAGAAACAAACAGACAGACAGTGAGACAAACAGACAGACAGAGAGATAGACAGACAGAGAGACAGACAGAGAGACAGACAGACTGATAGATGATGGAAAAGGCAGACATAGAGACAAACAGACAGACAGAGAGACAGACAGACAGACAGACAGACAGACAGACAGACAGAGAAACAGAGAGACAGACAGACAGACAGACAGACAGACAGAGAGACTGATAGATTACAGACAGACAGACAGACTGATAGATGATGGAAAAGGCAGACAGAGAGACAAACAGACAGACAGAGAGACAGACAGACAGACAGACAGACAGACAGACAGAGAAACAGACAGACAGAGAGACAGACAGAGAGACAGACAGGCTGATAGATGACAGAGAGACAGACAGACAGAGAGACAGACAGACAGAGAGACAGACTGATAGATGATGGAAAAGACAGACAGAGAGACAAACAGACAGACAGTGAGACAGACAGACAGACAGACAGAGAGACAGACTGATAGATGACGGAGAGACAGACAGGGAGACAGACAGACAGACAGACAGACAGACAGGCAGACAGATAGACCAACTGATCACTGGAAAATGAATTATTATAAAAAAACAAACACAGACTGAAATATCTCTAAGATCAAAACATTTCACTGTCAGAAAAAAACGCAGTGTGTCCTCAGGATTTAGCGTAGCGCGAACGCACCATCTCACATGTCTGGGTTTCAGAGCTGATGCTAATGTTACATAGCTGATTAGCGAGACAGGCTGTGCTATCGTACCTATGTGTTCTCTTTTCTAGTGATTCTCTAGTGATCATCATTGTCTCACTACACCATCCCAAACCTCATGTTCTTTTAGACCGAAAAAATCAATGGGGTCAGACTCATGAACTGTGCTAAAGGTCATGACCCCTGGTAGCTCAGAGGGAAAAGAGACAGACGGAGGTGGAGCGTGAGCAAAGGTCTTTGACCTTAAACCCTGAGATTAGTATCGGTATCACTACTCGTGTTCGGTTCTGTTCTCCTGCCCTCCAACTGCAACCACAAAGACCCCACCTGCCCCCTATGGTGTTACCCCCTCATTGTTACCCCCAGCATCACCCCCCCCCCCCCTCCTTTGAGTTTGAGCAAACAGCAGGATCAGCAAATGGTTAAACTCTGAGAATGAGAAGTAAAGTTTGAATGAAACTAGAATTCGTCTGTTTTTGAGAAAAAACACAAAACACAGCTGATCTGCAAAGAAGCAGAATTCATCAAACAAATGTAAGATTATTAAGCCTATTTCTAGATATTTTTATTAATTTTATTGCTAGAAAACGCTTGAAAGAAGCAAAATTATTTGCCAAAAGAACGACACAATTTCAAGGTGGAAATTAGTAATTAGTGTTTGATGATGTGGGTTGAGTAGCACTGTCCAACCCTACTCAGCCATCTTAATCTGAGTGCACATGACATGTCTTTCAGAACGTCAGAATCAGCAGTTTGGGGTTGTAGCGGTGTGCTATATACTATACATGCTATATGTGCTGAAGTGCAAATGCTCACACACTACACCATCTTAAACCTTGTGACTTAAGAGACATAAAGAGAAATAAGAGAAAAAATGCAGAGGAAATACTGTTTGGAGAAATGTATGCAGTGAGAATTGTCTGTTCTGCAAAGAGAACTGGAGGTACAGTGCAAAAAAAAAAGTCGTTATTTTTATACCGTGAATGCTACCAGGAATGATGTTGTGTTGTGGCAACTGCAGCCCTAAAGCCATCTTCACAGCCCCCAGGTGGCACCATCCCCAGCAATCCAAATGGTTCTTCAGGCTCCCATTATTATTATTATTATTATTATTATTATTATTATTATTATTATTGTGTTTACACTTTGCCCTAGCCCTCCTACACTAATAAATGGAAGAGAAACTGGATTCAGGGTTCTGCTGCGCGTGACAGCAGGTCAATCTGAATTGCGCTCAGACTCTCACTGGCTGTTTCTCAGCTCCTGTTATTGCCACTAGCCATATAGAGACACTCTACTACACGAGCAGTCTCCACCGGTGCTACAGCAAGTATTCGCAGAGATATGGTTAGTTGCTGAGCACCAAAATTATTTGGAGACCCGGAAACTGGGGCTAAAATCGTGCAGTGTACGCTAGGCTTAAAGAGGAGCTGTCACAGCTAGCTTACAGGCGGTCCTCGGTGTTGTAGATGGTGGCTCAACTGGTACGTCTGTGTTAGCCTTCAAGAACATCCCAGATGCATCTCTAGACATGTTTGCTTTCCTACAACAAGAGGTCAGAAGGATGACCACTGAACTATAAAGAGGGTCCCGTATATATAATGATGTGATAAGTAAAATACTGTCACTGCTACCTATCTTTTATATCCCTTATATTATATTTTTATATTTTTCCTTTTCTACTTGTGTACAAGTAAATTCTGGGTTATGTAATTTCTATTTTTATGTCACCAAACAGTGAAAAAAAAAAAACTTTCACTGCACGTCATACTGTGTGTGTGACTAATACAATTTGAAATAGATTTGAATTTGAAAACTCCTTTTTTAGTTTGTATTTTATTTTTTTTTTAAAACTATTCACAGGCCACTTCTGAAAAGATGAAGCATGTTACACAAAAGAGGTAAGATGATTTTCAGCCACTGGATTTCCTTCTTGCTTATAGGAGATTGTGAAAAGAAACTAAGAAAGGAAAATAAACACTATACTGTACACATCTGGCCAAAAAAAGAGAAAGGGCCAAGCCCAAAATGGCAAAGTGTGAAGCTTTTAATGATCTTAACAACAAATCACTGGTCAGGAAATGAGCAGGCATGAAGCAGAGAGATAAAGGAGCTCAGTGTGTGAGAGCTTTTCCCTTTGATTTCTGTAAATGTTTAAGGCTTGTGGCTCTCGATGCGCCACATCAGGTGCGGCAGAAAACCAAATAATCGCTAATCTTTTAAGAGAAAATTCCCAGAGGATATTTTTGGAAAACACCCAGACACGTGCTAGTTTAAATTTCACATCAAACATTTGAATCATTATCATGATTTTATCTTTGAGTACAAGAAGACCTCAGAAGTGAATTTCCCTGTTTCTAGATTTTCCCCAAACAAACAGCGAGTGGAGGCACGGGAGCTCTCAGGAGCACATCTGCTTCACTCCTGCTCATCTTCTGACTAATCGATTGTTGTTAAGGCCATTAAAAGCTTCTTATTTGCCCAGGGGTTTTTTTCTGTATTACTGAACTCTGTAAGAGAAACTAACTGATCATTTGTGTGTGTGTGAGACAGTAAAATCACATTAATCTGTGCGCTGATGGAATTCGCATCAAATTAACGCCACTGGCTTTCTCTCTCAAAACCGTTAATCCTCCCTGATCAAAGCGTCCCAAAGAGACGTCGGATAAACTGGAAATCAGCGGCAGTCGTTCAGCAGGTAACACGACACTGCAGGAGAGAGAGACAGAGAGAGAGAGACAGACAGAGAGAGAGAGACAGACAGAGAAAAAGCGAGACAGACAGAGAGAGAGAGAGACAGACAGACAGACAGAGAGAGAGAGAGAGAGAGAGAGAGAGAGAGAGAGAAAGAGCGAGACAAGACAGACAGAGAGAGATGGACAGAGAGAGAGAGACAGACAGAGAGAGAGAGACAGACAGAGAGAGGGAGATAGACAGAGAGAGAGAGACAGACAGATCTGACGTTGTCATGCGAGGGATTAGTGAGGGATGAGCTCATGATCTGATGGAACACTGAGGGAACGAGCGTCCGGCGTTTAACTGTGTGTGAGGAGTAACACACAGCCAGGACTTACTACCGAAATCACACACATCTCACACACACAAGCTTTACTGGACATGCAGTGCACTATGGAGTGTGTAGGAGTCATTCTTTCACACCCCACACAGTGCACTATACAGTACATAACACACTGCCATTACATCTGTTGAATGTTTATACACTAGATATCACTTCATGCCCTGTGACTAGGTGTTTTTAGTGCACTTCTCAGGGTGTAGAAGTCTTTGTGTTACACCCTGCACAAGTTCCCAAGCAAACGGATGTCTCCTTTTTTGGACATATAGAATGTAGGGGTCATTATTTACACTACAGTTATTTACACTACAGTTATTTACACTACAGTTATTTACACTAGTTATTTACACTACAGTTATTTACACTAGACAGCGTGTGGAAGTCACTATACCTTATATAGTGCACTTATTTATACGCTATGTAGTACACTTATACAAACCCTATGCAAGGCATGTATACATACTTATAGACATCTTATGTAGTGCACTTAGACAAACCCTACGTAGTGCACTTATAGACATCCTATGTAGTGCACTTAGACAAACCCTGTGTAACATCCTATGTAGTGCACTTAGACAAACCCTGTGTTGTGCACTTATAGGCACCCTATGTAGTGCACATATAGACATCCTATGTAGTGCACTTAGACAAACCCTACGTAGTACACTTATAGACATCCTGTGTAGTGCACTTAGACAAACCCTATGTAGTGCACTTATAGACATCCTATCTAGTGAAGTTATACAAACCCTATGTAGTGCACATATAGACATCCTATGTAGTGCACTTATAGACATCCTGTGTAGTGAAGTTATACAAACCCTGTGTAGTGCACTTATAGACACCCTATGTAGTGCACTGATAAATAACGTACAGGTATGTAAGTGCCAAACAACCAATCAGCTCCTTTATTGGACATGTAGTGCACTAAATCTTTTGGACATCGATGTCCACCATGTTTTCTCCACTATATAGGATGCAGGTGTCGTTACTTCAGCACTTGTATATTGCACTAATTTGTTGTTTAAGCCATTAGTGTTATTTTATACCCTTTGTAGTGCACTACATGTAGGAGTAAAGGTTAAATATTTCCTGCAGTGATCAGAGCTGAATCTGTCTCTCCCAGAAATCCAATATGACGATCAGAATGTCATCCTGTGAGCCGAGAGAATGGAGCGATTGAGAAGAAGCAATGGATGGATGGAGAGAGAGAGAGAGAGAGAGGAAAGGAAGTTAGCGGTTCTGTCCTTCCTGCAATTAGCGTTCACGCTTAGCTGAGCTGAACTAATGCAGCGTCACATTACTGCTCACGGCCAAAAAACAAGAAAACACACACACACACACACACACACACACACACAGAGAGAGAGAGAGAGAGAGAGAGAGAGAGAGAGAGACATCACAGTTTAAGAAGTTAATGACACCACTGTTTACTAAACACACTAAAAAACTCTCTAGAACTTCAGAAAGTTATTGCAGTTTAGCATTAGCGCTAGCAGTTTCCTGCCTGAAAATGCGAATGTGGTATTAAGATGCTAGCTTTATTTATTTGTTTGTTTGCTTGCTTGTTTGTTTGTTTGTTTGTTTGTTTGTTTGGTAATTTGGGAGCATCATGTTTACTGCTCACTGCTAAAGAACAGGAAAAAAGAAGAGACTTGCTGAATTAGCATGTTAGCATGCTACGCTCTTGATGTTCTCCCTCAGGACATCACGGTTTAAGAAGCTAATGATGTGATTGTTTACTAAACACCACCACTCTCACACACGTGTTAGCAAGATAAACATAAGCTGTTATCCTGACTGATTTCTGAAAATGTCCACAGACCCTGTTTATGCTAATTAGAGGGAAATAAATGTAGAAGCACACTATTAGCACTACATTAGCTCAAATAAAATTAAGTGAGTTATTAATGTTAGCATAAAACGAGATAAAAAGTGCTAATCTGTCAGGGAATAGTGCTAGCATGTGGTTTCCCGTTACAGCTGTCACAGTTTCAGACGCTGGTGTCGCCTTTGTTTACTAAACACACAACTATTGAGCTCTTTGAAAGTTAATAAGATTAGGAGAGTATTATTGTTCGCCAGCTTTTTAAAATATTACAGCACTTAAAGTGTTAGCAAGATTTAGCAGAAGATTAGCATTGTAAGGACTGTGAAAATGTCAACAAATTAGTAGGAGGTTAGCATGTAGTTGAAAACTGGCTAAACAGAAGTATTTAACTCATTACATGCTGAGTTAGCGTGCTACGTTTTTGAAGTTTGTTGACACCTTTTTTCCAAATGTCCTCAGAAGGAAGTAGCAGAGATTGTCCTTGCGTCTGGTGAGAATATGTTAGCTTGTTTTGCTAAGCTAATCTGAGAACGAAGCTAGCGTTTTTTTTGTTTTGTTTTTTTTTGGTTCTTTTCATTTAATTTTCATTTGCATTATTTAATTTGTGTTTAACTATTTTCCTTTACAAGCTACTGTTTCTCATCTGAACTTTAAAAATAAATAAATAAATAAATAAATGTGACAAGGAGGTTGTTTACAGTGACGGTGTGCGTAACTAGGCAACAACGTTCCCTTCCGAAACCTGACGTGTTAGTTTGTATGTTCCAGCACTCGCATACTCTTTTGCCACACACTCAAAAGTATGTACTTTTTCTTCTCATAGTATAAGTAGGCTGGTGTTTAAACACACACACACACACACACACACACACACACACACAAGCTGAGACCTGAATAGGAAAGCTTAAGCACACACACACACACACACATATAGGTGAGAGTGATAATTAGGAGGATGACAGATTGGAGTTTTAAAACATCTCCTTATTCACTACACTGGAGATCCATCAGCACTTGCACACACACACACACACACACACACACACACACACACACACACACACACACACACAAAGTGGATGACTGATGCACTTGATCGATCAGTTGTGACTGAGCTGATCTTTGAACTCGAACAGGAACACAGATCCTAATCAATGTGTGTGTGTGTGTGTGTGTGTGTGTTATTGGACCCTGAGAAATGAGTCACTTCCTCTAAACCTCCTCTAAACCTCTGAGAGACAATGATCTCTTGTTTTGCTTATAAAAACCTCATATAAAGAGTTGAATACATAAACAGCTGTCAGCTACGTGTACGACGCTGAGTTACGGCTGGATAGCGATGGTGTTGATGGCGATGTTAGCGTGAAAGTGTAGAGATGAGGACGTGAGAGAGCTGGACAGACTGAAGCACTAAAGCACCGCTGCATCGTTCTCTTTATAGACGGATGAAGTGAGGGTTACATCACGCAAGCTCCACTATCTAGCTTTAGATTGTCTTATTTTATTTTTATTTTTTTAGCATTTTATTATCTCTTTTTTTCCTTGCTTAATTATATATTTTATTATATTAAAATATTTTATTTTATGTATATTTTGTCATTTTTTTGTGTACGTGTTCACTTTGTATCTTGTTATTTATTTGTCTAATTTCTCATTTTGTTTTTGCTTTATCTGTTTCTCACACTCACTTCAGAAACGTCCTCCGAGGCAGCTGTTTTCACCAACATGGCCGCCGAGAGCGTCGTCGTGCCGTTGGATTTGGAGCACTCGTCTCCCTCATCGCTCTTCCTCACCCGCCGTCCCTCAGTGGCGTGGAGCTGTGAGGAATCTACAGTTTTAGCCAAGAGGAATAATTACTCGGCTAATCAGCGTAATTCGGCGTAATTCAGCGTAATTCAGCGTAATGGCCGATTCGTTTCATTCAGCACTTCTACCTAAACAACACTGTAGCTGAGCTCTTTGCTGGAAACGGCCACGATTACTCGCCGTGTATCAGACACAAACACACTCTTCCATCAACCGCATGGAACAAAACACCAGACCGGTTTCAGATGATTTAAAATCGGAAAGAACAAAAAAAAAAATCCAGTAAATAAACAAAGGATCGTTCAAAAACAAACACATGTATCTGTTTTAAGAGAAAAAAGAAAGACAGGGAGAAAGGGAATAACGAGAAAGATAGAATAGGAAAAGAGAGATCAGACCAGGTTTCGGAAAGAGAGAAGGAAAGAAAGATAAGAATACAGCAAAAAAGATAAAACGCCACTGTTAAAAAAAATAAAAATACAAGTATTGGCAAGTACAAGATCAAGATCTGTATTGATTTGTTTTTATCAATTTTATATGATATCCGACAATATCCCATAATTCCCTGCTATACGATACTGTCCAGACGATGCACCTATACAGGGTGAAAAGTACCCATAATGCACCACAACCTGCTTTGTAACGAGAATTTACTTAATGTATTTACTATTCAATAATTGTAGTAAACTCTGTAAACTAGCTGTGAAAAGTGCGTAAACTCCACAACGGTTTGCGTAACGAAAGAAGCAGAGCCGTAATCCGAAGCGCAGCTCCGATCGTACGCAGAAAACATGGAAATACGCAAATCCGTAATCGGCGTCTAATAGCAAGTTAAAAACAAAACAAGTAGCTTATTTATTTTAATCACACACACAGATTAAATGAACGTTTCCTGAAACTGAGTGGCTTCGTATTAGTGACTTGTATTAAATCCAAAACAAATCCATGGATTAAGATAAGACTAGGCATTACATTAGGACAAAAGTAATGGCACCCTATAAAAGGAAGAGGAGTTCGTATGTGCTATGTACGTCGATGCGCTGCAGTGGCTGAGCTGCGTTATTGGAAGCTTTAGCGCAAGTCAGTCTTTCAACGTTTAGTCGCCATTTTGTGATTTATTTTTTCAGCTTTTGCTGCCTTCAAATCCATTTTGGAAGTTCGGAGATGGTCATTATGTCGTGGTGCGTGTTCAAGTGGTGGTTGAAAGTTGATTATAACTTTAATCTTACTGTCATGGGAAAGAAAAAATGAGTTCCTGAGTGTTTTTCGCAACATTGTGGTGGCGTTCGTGTACATTCGATATAAGGATATGATATAAGGATATGATATAAGGATATGATATAAGGCAGCATTTGCCTTTTATGGAATTTTGTGGGTGTGGCTAAATATAAATGTAATTTATGTCTGTTTGGCGTTCATCAACATCTCGACATGTGTGCTCACACAAACAAGAACGTATCCCATGATTCTCAGGGTCAACAGAACAGCGGTTACATACATCCCTAGCGTTTTTATGTTCATCTTTCATATAAAGATCGACTGATGAAAAATGATTACTTCTTGATAACTCGTGGAATCAACACTGCACTCAGACTTACAGATGCTAGTGTGTGTGTGTGTGTGTGTGTGTGTGTGTGTGTGTGTGTGTGTGTGTGTGTTAGTAGTTATTACTCTAACTGGCTGCTGTTAGGATGAGATGAACAGATGAGAGGAGAGGAGGAGTGCAACAGAACAAGGCAGCTTTCATTTCTCCTCGGTGTAATGGGGAAATTACGGCCTGCCACCGCTGTTTGAAGTCTGCGTTAGCGGAGCTGCTATTTAGCGTGCGGTGGATGTGATTTGGGGTCACACACACACTGATGGAGGGTCGGCGAGGTCATCGAGAGCGCCATTTTACATCGAAAGCACCGCAATTCTCTTCTCCCCCCCCAACCACCAGAGCTCTTTCATCAAAAATCCCTCTCTGCCCTCGAAAAAAAGTGTCTATTCGCATCATTTATCCTGCAGAACACTCTCTCACTTTGAAGCTACTTTCGAGCAATTTTCCGTTCCCGCGTTATTTACCGCTTTATCCGAGCTTCCTGTAGCCGCTTTGCATGTCGTGTTCCTCCTCTCCTCTGTACTCCAAACTCAAGAGCACAACCACATCGCTTATAATTTGAACAGATGTGTTTACCGAAGATCTTTCGTAAGATTAGCATCCTGAAAATATCACAGCTTAGCACACGTGTGTGAAGCTATTACATCACTTCCTTTTTTCAACAATACAGTCCCTACATTTTAGACTCCTGTTTTCAAACTCCCTCTTTAATACAATTCTTGTTTTTGTTTTTGTTTAGGCTGTTTAGAGCTTTATGTTAGATTTGTTACTATAATGCTAGTTTTTCTCTTAGCTTGTTTACTACAATGCTAATTTACCATTAACTTGTTTACTATAATACTAGTTTTTTCCTCTTAGCTTGATTATTATGATGCTAATTTGTGTGTTATTGCTTGTTTACTCTAATACTTGTTTTTGTGTTAGCTTCTTTAATATAATGCTAATTTTTGGGTTTAACTTGTTTTCTATAATGCTAGTTTGAGGTTAACCTGTTCACTATAATGTTGCTTTTAGTGTTAGCTTGTTTACTTTAATGGTAGTTTTTGTGTTAGCATGTTTATCATAATGCTAGTTTAGTGTGCAGTTGGCTGTAGTCTAATAACACATTAATCACACATCTGTTATCATGCTAACTGTTTTGCTAAGTTGCTGATGTGCTAATTAACTAGCAATGCAGCTACATTTGCCATAAGCAAAGCACAAACAATTTTCCAATGTTCCAAAGTGGATGTTTCTCAATGTGTAGGAACTCGTGTTAGTTTGATTAGCAGTCGATGCTACGTGCAATTATGGTGTCATTTTTGTTGTTCTGAGTGTTATTTTATTAATCTATCAACACATCTGAGGTAAATGTTGACGTTCCAGATGGTTCTGTGTCGTTTCCATGGTTACTGTGTGTTCACAAAGGCTTCATGCTAGCTAGCTAAATCAGCAGCCTCAGTAATTAGCTAGCATGAGCTCAACAGTAGAGACAGTGTGAATAACAATGTGTGTGTGTCCAGATTTGTGTGTGTGTGTGTGTGTGTGTGTGGGTGGGTGTGTGTCTGCACCTATTCTTTCTTTAACTAATCTCCAGGTCGATGTGTGTGTGTGTGTGTGTGTGTGTGTGTGTGTGTGTGTGTGTGTGTGTTTCTCTCTCAGCATATTATTTAAAAGGAAAAGGCGCCGATGTGATGTGTTTCTAACAGCGCTGGCTCTCACACACTCCTCTGTTGATGTTGTTGTTGTTGTTATTATTATTATTGATGGATGTGTTAGTCTCCGGTCGCGCAGATGACGGATCGGTAGCCGGCCGCTACGCGCTCCAGCCCCGCTGCATGCCAGAAGCGCTGGAACCGGCGCCGATAATTTGAAACGTGTCACATTTGACAACATTATGGCGGGACAGGTCGCATCTAGAGGGCTAATGAAACCGTAACGCCGAGCGAAGGAGAAAGAGAGAGAGAGAGAAAAAAAGACCTGGGGTAAAAAAAAAAAAAAAAAAAAGAAGGAGAGCTGGATGGATGGATGCTGTGTTTCGGCAACATTAACCTTGCAAATAGCTGTCATGAAGAGACGCTCGAGTGGCACGAACCTGCGAGAAAATCCGTCTCCCGCCGAGCGCTAATAACTCTGTGACGGCTGACGTTAGCGTTAAACAGGAGCAGAGGCGCTAACAGGCCGGGATTTGTTTAGAAAATGAAAATCTTGTTAGTTCATCTGCGTGCTGAAAAAGAAAAGTGATAAAAAATCCATCGCATTCATTATTAAATACAGATCGATTCAATCAGCAGCGTACTGCTCCTGAGCTGCAATACACACAGCATTTATCCATCCATTCGTCTATCCCTCCATCCTTTTATCCATCCATCACATACTCAGAGTAATTACAGCTGAACACGAGTACGACCAAGTACCAGCTCTGAGAGAGAGGGGGGTGGTCTATCTATCTATCTATCTATCTATCTATCTA
>CM074954.1:1114763-1119535 GCA_037577455.1 Pangasius macronema | reverse complement strand
AGCAGAGCGCAGGAAGAGAGCGTTAGCATGAAGAAGCTAATTTAAGAGCTGAACAGACTGAAGAGTTTCTTTATAGACCTGAATATCAACCTTAACACACGGCTAATGCTAAACAAACAAACAAATAAATAAATAAATAAACAAACAAATAAACAAACAAATAAACAAATAAGTAATGCTAAACTAAAGCTAAAAAATGTGTACCTAAGTGAGAAAATGAAAAAAAAAAATTTTTAAATAAGGATATTGTGTCACATGAAGAAAATAGATAGATAGATAGATAGATAGATAGATAGATAGATAGATAGATAGATAGATTAATTTTTTAAAAATTGAAAAAAAAAGCATTAAAAAATAATAATAAAAAACATTCCTAAGAATTAGGAAAAAGAGGGAAAAGCATGTAACAAATAAAGTAAACAAAAATAAAAATAACACTGTAATAAATAAGAATAATTTAACAAATGTACCAAAGTAAACATCTAATATATAATAGAAATAAAATAGAACAAAATAAATATTAAACATAAAAATAAATTTAGACTAAATAAGTAAAGTAAAGCAAAATAAAATGTAACAATGCAACAAAAAAATAAAGAAATAAATTAAAATCTAAAATAACATAGTAATAAATAAAAAAAAGTAAAAGTAATAATGCAGTGAATAAAGTAAAGAAACAAATTAAAAAATGTTTTAACAAATAACACAATAATAAAAAAGTAAAAAAAATTGTAACAAAGCAGTAAAAGAGAAACAATTAAAGTTAAAAAAAAATAAATAAAATTGTCATAAATGACAAACTTTATTTTAAAAAAATGAAAAACAACACAAATACATAAATTAAAATTAAATTAAAATAGCGTGTTAACTGGGAAAAAAAAGGACTAAATCAGAATCTAAAATAACAAACAAAAATTAAAAAGTAAAAAAATAAACCAAATTGTAAGAAAAGTGTAAGAAAGTAAAAGTATAAACAAAGTAACAGTAAAAAGTGTTAGCAAGAGGTGAGCGTTAGCATTAGCGGCATGAAGAAGCTAATTTCAGAGCTGAAGAGTTTCTTTATGGATCTGAATATCGTCCATAACACACGGCTAATGCTAAGCTAACGTCACGTCTGAGTCTGTCTACAGGCCACATGTTTAATCTCCCTCAATTAGCACGTTAAGCACTAGCGCTAAGCGCTACAGAACAGCGGCGTCGGAGTCGGAGTCGGAGCGAACGAGCCGCGGGATTTAATCATTAATTAACGAGTGGCCTGAAGAGCGAGCGAAGCCCCAGACCTGTAATTCAAAACAAGGCGAAATTAATCACGCTAATCACTTACAGGGAAATGGCTTCATTAGCATAATCGAGGCTAAAGGGCACTCCATCGCCGGGGCTCAGGCTTTCTCTCTCTCTCACACACACACACACACACACACACACACACACACACACACTCACTCACACTCACTCACACAAACAGGTTTTATTAATCGCTTTACGTCGCTAGTCGATTGTCTGCACACATTTCCCTCTCACTGGCTAAAGACGAAGCTCCTCGCTAGCTCTGTAATGATGTGGAGTTTAGCGGCTAAACGTAGCCTCTCATTTCATTTCCCTCCAAAACACGGCGCTAAAATAACGAGCGAGTCGAAGCTCGCGTGACGCTCGCCTCTCCATCTACTTCACTCCGCACCGCTAAAGCCGTGAAACATTCGCTCGGGCCGCTAACATCAGTCTCACGCTAACTAGCGAGAGTGTTTTTCTCTTAGCATCTGTTGCCAAACAACATTAGCACATTAGCACGGTGCATTACGGCGCTCCCAGAAGATCCTCCAGATGGGTTTTTATTCTAATGGCGTCATTACGCGTTAAATTAAAAAGGTGCGGCGAATGGAAATGTAAAATTTAAATGACTTGGGGAGAAAAAATGCTCCGGCGCTAAGCGCCAAATGGGGGCCGTAGCAGCTAACGCTCTCGGAGAGTTCATCATAAAACAGGCATAAAATAATGATGAGAGGAAGGCAGGGTGGCGCAGACGAGCGTGATTTGTTGTGTTTAATTTTAATGCGGCTCCGAAACGAAATAGTTTATTTTAAAACAAGACGTCAAGCGTCAGCAATAAGGCACGAAGCGCTAACGTTCTCCATCAGCGCGCTAACACGGGCGACTCGGGCCTCGGCGCCTAGCACAAACACAAACAACAGCAACAACAACAACAACAACAACAACAAATAAAATAACACAACAAGTAGTAAAAATAAACTTTTTAAACATTTTAAATAAATTATGTAGTAAAAAATGGAAATAAAAGAATTATGAGATATTCTAATAAGAAACAAGCAAATAAACAAATAAACAAACAAACAAACATGCATACATACATACTTAAAAACAAACACAAATAAATAAATAAATAAATAAATAAATAAATAACAAATAAAAAACAAAAATTTAAACATGTGTAACTAGTAAAGTTTTAAAAAAAAAAGTAATAAATTTTGTAACAAATAAGTATTAAAAATTAAAGTGGAAATGAAATACTTAAAAATAAAATTTTGACAAACAAAGTAAAAGAATAAATGTTAAATATGTGTAACTGTGTAACAAGGAACTAAACACAAAAATCAGAAAAACAAATAAAGCAAAAATATAAAGTAAATTATAAAAAAAATTATACAAAACAGCTTTGAAAAAAAAACAACAATAACAAACGTGTAACAAATCAACAAGTAAAATTTTAACTCAAAAGAAAAAATGTCAAATAAACAAATTAACATCTGAACATTAAAAAAAACAAAATAACCGATGTTAAAAGAAGTTAAAAAAAAATACAATATTGTAACAAATCAACAAGTTAAAAACAAAGATTGTGTAAAATAAGTAAACATGTTAAAAAATATTTAAAGTAAAATAACATTGTAAAAAAAACAAGTGAAAAAAGCGTTACAACAAAATGATAACAATAAAAAGTAAAAAACAAATTAAAAATTAAAAAAACATGTAACAAATAACCGAGTAAAATAATTTACTACACAAAGAACGTTGCAACAAATAAGGAAAACAAACTGATAATCATCGTAACAAAAAATAAAAAAATAAAAGTTGAAAATAAGTTTTTTAAATTTTTAAAAAGGAAATTGTAACATTGTAAAAAATAAAAACAAACAAACAAAGTAAAGCAAAGTTTTAAAATATTGGACAAAATATAAAAAAATAAAAATAAAAAAAAAAAGCTTTGTAAACATTACAAAAATAATTAAAACTTTTGTAGCGATTAAAAACACTAGTAAAAACAAAGTAAAAGTAATAAACAAGTATAAAGGTATACTTGTATAAATTCATCGTAAACAAAATTTTTTTTAAATAAATAAATAAATAAATAAAATTAAAACCTAAAACAATAAATAAATAATAAGTGAAGAATAAATAACAGTGAAGAGAAAAATAAATAAAAGAACACTGAAACATTCTAACAAGTGTTTTAAAAAAAAAAACAAATAACATTGTAAAAAAAACAACAACAAAAAGTAAAATATCACTTTAATTAATAATGTAAAAAATAATAATAAAGACTGTAATAATTGACAGACGGAGCCTTTAAAACCTGGAGGACTCCGTATCCCATAATTCTGTTCTCTAGTCGAGACTGAAGCTGAGGAAACGTGAGCTTTAGGAGATCCACCAGTGAGATCCACCAAGGTCATGACCCTGACTATGACCTCCTCACTTTAACCTTTGACCTCTGTGCTGACCTGTCTGTCCCTCTATTCATTAGCGACGCGGACTTTCTCTCGCCGGATCGATGCGGCGTCCGTGTCGACGTGTGGAAGCTTCTAGAGTTTCGCAGAAATGCAGTGAACTTCTACGACTCCGCTCCAGGCTAGCTAACGTAGCTAACGTTAGCAATGACGCTAGGGTTCGATTGTTGTTACACAAATTCTCTAGTTTACTAGCAGCTAGTTAACCAGCTAGCATAGTTAATAATTTGCATATTTGTGTATATTTTAATGAACTCTGTGTGTTTTAGGCAGACTACAGCTACAGAGCTATGCTCATTAGCATACACATTAGCATGCTATGCTATGATAGTGAAAATTGTGATAGTCTAACTTTATGAATCGCTTCTTTCTTCAGCGCTGTGTGCTAGTCGGTTAGCTACACAGCCTGCTGCTAACTGAGTAGCAACGTTAGCTAATGTTTGGGAATTTGCATTTTCATGTTTTTTGTAAATACTTGAATGTTTAATGAGGTGTTGATTTGTTTAGTGTTCATCTAAGTAGTGTTAGCTCATATGGTGACTGCTAACCACTAGTTAGCCTATAGATTAGCATGCTACGATAGTGGAGAACATTTGCTAATTTGCATATTCATGTCTATTTTGAATAAATTATAGTATTTTAATGAGTGTGTAGATGAGATGAGAATCGTTTAGTGCTTGTTTCTGTAGAGAGCTACAGTAGCTCATATTCTAACTGCTAATTAGTCAAAAGTTTAGCATGGCGCTAACCATCATAGCAAAATAGGAGAACACGAGAGTGTATGAGAGTGTATGGGAGTGTATGAGTTTGTGAGAGTGTATGTGAGTGTATGAGAATGTGTGAGAGTGTGTGAGTTTGTGAGAGTGTATGCGAGTGTATGAGAGTTTGTGAGAGTGTATGCGAGTGTGTGAGAGTGTGTGAGAGTGTGTGAGTTTGTGAGAGTGTATGAGAGTGTATGGGAGTGTATGAGATTGTGTGAGTTTGTGTGAGTTTGTGAGAGTGAATGAGAGTGTGTGAGTTTGTGAGAGT
>CM074954.1:1087669-1100484 GCA_037577455.1 Pangasius macronema | reverse complement strand
GTACAGTGTGTTCTAGACTATGTAATCTAACTTTGTGTGATTTGGGACACGCCCTCTGAAACACTGACCTATAAAACATTGACCCATGTAGTGAGAATATAATATTTAAATTTTACTATTACAGTATTTTGGAAGTTGTAAATATCTCGTGCCTTTTTTTTTTAATCCCATGTGCACTATGGCGTATTTAGTGAACAGAGTGTGTGATTTGGGACACGCCCCCAGGGGGTTGGGGCCCGTGGAGTGTATAGGGAAGTATAGTGTGTAGGGAGCAGGGACTGGGTCCTGTATCAGACACATCGAATGTGTTTTTTTGCACCTGATTGAACCGTTAAAAGCCTGCAGTGTTTCAGTGGCGTGTTGTTCCCCCTCACACACTCCTGATCGGCACTAATTGCCTGCGACATTTTTCAATCGGCGCCATATTGATCTGCGTCTGCTGAGTTTGTCGAACGATTACGGTGCCAAATGAATTCGTCCAGACGTTTAAAAAAACAGAAAATAACAACTCCACCTCGCGCCAGTGGATCGCTATCGGATAATTACAGAGCGGGTCACAGCGTGTTCTCACATCTACATACACTCGCCCTAATTAGCTTTCAGATCCTGCATCACACACACACACACACACACACTGTTCCATTAATTCCTGAAACACCGTGTGTCCATTCTGCTCCGTTGTTTCAGATTTAATTGGCCTGAGCGTACAATGACCACCCGGCTGGCACGGGCCCTCGTTCCTAATGTCTATTATTGTCTGAGTGTGTGTGTGTGTGTGTGTGTGTGTGTGTGTGTCTGAGTGTGTCTGAGTGTGTGTGTGTGTGTGTGTGTGTGTGATGTGGGATAAAAAAGGGAAATCAATAGTGTTTCATTAGTGCAGGGCTGCAGCACGGCTTAATTAAACTTTCCGAGGCGTTTGCTTTAACCGGGCAAATAAAAGAGTGAAGTGGAGAGAATGAGGGCATTAGCATATCTATCACACACACACACACACACACACACACACACACACACACACACACACATTTTTGTGTAGCCACTTCTCACTCTCTCTGTTTACATCAGCTACACTTTTCTTTAGAAGCGACTTCATGTTCTTTATGAAGTCATTAAGAGATCGTCAGCCAATCACACACCGGCTGTGTCCTGATACCAAGAATGCGAAGTGCGCACTTGTTTTCTAGGGAAGAATGTTTTCATTGAGTGCCCTTTATAAGAATAAACACCAGAAAGAAAGAAAGAAAGAAAGAAAGAAAGAAAGAAAGAAAGAACAGAGAATTATCATTTGGTCATTGTGGATGCTTCCTAAACCACACACACACACACATACACACACACACACACACACACACACATACACACACACACACCGTTACCGCCATCTTAAAAAGGCTGCAGTGAATTATGGGTATTATGTCACTGTTTGGACCCTCGTCTACCGCAGTGCATTGTGGGATTTGATGATATTTACGGCTAAGCTTGAGAGTGTGTCTTTTTAGTTTCTTCATTCTACAGGTGACAGCACGTGATGTTTAAGTGTGTGTGTGTGTGTGTGTGTGTGTGTGTGTATGTGTGTGTGTGTGTGTGTGTGTGTGTGTGTCTCCAGAAATGTCAGAAATGAACTCGACATTTGGGAACGTGTGAGGGAGGAAGAGGAAGAGAAGCCACCGATCGACCGAGCAGCAGATTGTGAGATCTGTTCAGAAGGATGAAGATCACACACGTGTCTGTCGTCGTCGTGCAGCAGGAACCACGGCGGGATTATCAGGTTTCACTCACCATGAGATGGACATGTTAGACACGAGCGAGGAACTCGTCCATCTGCTCTTCTCTCAACTGAGCAGCAGGGGTTCCTGAATCATCCGTCCGTTCCACAGACTCATCAACATGAAGGTTCTAGGATCATCGGTCAGCTCTGGAATCCTCAGTGTGAAGGTTCTAGGATCATCGGTCAGCTCTGGAACCCTCAGTGTGAAGGCTCTAGGATCATCGGTCAGCTCTGGAATCCTCAGTGTGAAGGTTCTAGGATCATCGGTCAGCTCTGGAATCCTCAGTGTGAAGGCTCTAGGATCATCGGTCAGCTCTGGAACCCTCAGTGTGAAGGCTCTAGGATCATCGGTCAGCTCTGGAACCCTCAGTGTGAAGGCTCTAGGATCATCGATCAGCTCTGGAACCCTCAGTGTGAAGGCTCTAGGATCATCGGTCAGCTCTGGAACCTTCGGTCTGAAGGTTCTAGGATCACCACTCAGCTCTGGAAACCTCAGTGTGAAGGCTCTAGGATCATTGGTCAGCTCTGGAACCCTCAGTGTGAAGGCTCTACGATCATCGGTCAGCTCTGGAAACCTCAGTGTGAAGGTTCTAGGATCATCGGTCAGCTCTGGAACCCTCAGTGTGAAGGTTCTAGGATCATCTGTGAAAAATACTTATTTATATATATATATATATTTTTTTTTTCATTATACTTAATATTTTTCTTTATATTTAATATTTTTCTATATTTTCTTATTTTAAATCGGAAGAGTCGTATAAAGCATTTCACTGTATATATAAAATATATACATAAAAATATATATAAAGAAAAATATATACATAAAAAATATCTAAAAATATTAAATATAAAAATATATATATATATATAAAAAACAAAAAATATTAAAAAATATATTTAACATAAAGAATAATATATAAAAAAATATATATATATAAAGAAAAATATACATAAAAAATATTTTTATGTATATTTTTCTTTATAAATATTTTTGTATATATTTATTAATATAAATTTGTGCAGTTTTGTGCCGGTTGTGTGATATAACGTGATATAATGTGATATAATGTGATATAATGTGATATAATGTGATATAATGTGATATAACGTGATATAATGTGATATAATGTGATATAACGTGATATAATGTGATATAATGTGATTAAATGCGACAGTAAATAAATCAGTGCTGTAGCGTGGATGTAATCGGAGGCTGGCTGTTGAAGGAGATGTAAGGAGACGTGCCGTACGTGTATGACGGAGGAGTTCTAGAGAAATACATGCAGAATGTTTGTTTTTGAAAAGCATGAAAGTCCCGTGTTCCAGCGCGGGTTCTCCGTCGCACCTCATTAGTCCTAAGCGAAACATCTCCCCCTCCCCGTTCCACTGATATCTGAGTGTTTGAAGTTAAAATGCGCTCTCTGCGCTCCGCATTTACGCTCCGTGAATTAACAAAAAAGAAAAAGCAAAGAAAATCGATGGCTGTTTTTCCTGCCCGCTCGCTCCCTCCTGCACTATTCGGTTTCGCCGAGGCGTGTGTGTTTCCTGAGGGGCCACGCATGAAGGCCATCTAATCGAAACGTCAATTTATTAGCTCAAAGAGTACAGCAGATAAAAAAGAAAAAAAGAAAAGTGTTCACGTTTTCCAGGAAAACCTCTGTGAAACCAGAGCATCCATGAGGAGAGGCAGAGGAATGTGTGTGTGTGTGTGTGTGTGTGTGTGTGTGTGTGTGTGTGTGTGTGACAAACACAACAGACTCCAGTATGATGGACTGATGTGTCAACATATGAAAAAACGATGGAGATCAGGAGGAAGAACCATCAGAGGAACCAGGACTCTGAAGCAAGAGGAGAACATTATATTTAGATCTGATGGACTTATGCTAGTAATTATACTTTACATAAGAAATATAAATTAATAGATAACAAGTAAGTATCAAGATATAAATCATGACTGAAGCCAGTAGAACTGTAAGTACAAATCCTGGATGGAGAAGGTCCACCAGTGAGCAATCAATCAGTAAAGATAGAGCAGGAGCTTGTAAACCTCAAAATACCAGGAGTAGGAGACTGTAGACCTCAGGATGGCAGAAAGAGCTTGTAGGCCTCAGGATACAAGAAGGAGCTTGTAGACCTCGGGAAAGGAGATGGAGCTGGTAGACCCTGGGATGGCAGAGGAAGAAGCTTGTAGACTTCAAGATAGATGGAGATAAAGTTTGTAGAACTAGAAATGGTAAGAATGGTAAGATCCTGTAGACCTTAAGTGGGTAGGATTGGAGGAGAATCTTGTAGACCCCGGGGTGGTCAGGAGGAGAATCTTGTGGACCTTAGGGTGCTCTGGAGGAGAATCTTGTGGACCTCATGATGCTCAGGAGGAGAATCTTGTAGACCTCAGGATGCTCAGGAGGAGAATCTTGTGGACCTCAGGATGCTCAGGAGGAGAATCTTGTAGACCTCAGGATGCTCAGGAGGAGAATCTTGTGGACCTCAGCATGCTCAGGAGGAGAATCTTGTGGACCTCAGGATGCTCTGGAGGAGAACCTTGTTGACGTGAATAGGATGTCTGTACACCTCAGGATGGTGACTCCATGTTTTGGGCTGTAAGAGAAGTAAGAACATCACACAAAACTATGTAGTATTCTGAAGGAACGTCGTAACATCAACACACTGTCAGTTCTCGAGTCTAACAGGAGAACCAGTGAACCTCGGAGCCACCAAGCGTTCCATCATCAACAAACTGCTGCTGAAACTGGTCTTCTCAAACAGGGAATGAGACGAATCGGGAAGATCAGGAAGCAGGACGTGATTCCAAAGTTTGGAGAAAGACGAGACGTGTGTTTAGGGTTTAAGATTATGCTAATGACGATAACGATTATAAACACACACGCTTGTAGCTCTCTGTACCATCGAACGTGGTTACCGTGGTGATCGTTACACTCTGTACGCCTGATGGATCACTCGCTGTGTGTGTGTGTGTGTGTGTGTGTGTGTGTGTGTGTGTGTGTGTGTGTGTGTGTGTGAGATTAGTGCAGTAATGTAGAGTTATCGATCTGTTTCATGGCCGCAGATGAAACTGAGTAAGGACGTTTTTAGTGGAGCAGACAGACGCGGTGGACGACAGGCGTCTGTGGCCTACCTCTGCTGTCATCCATCCATCCATCCATCCATCCATCCATCCATCCATTCATCCATCTGTCCATCCATCCATCCATCCATCCGTCCATCTGTCCTTCACTTCATTCTTCCTTCTTATGGCTCGCATTTCTCCCTGCAAATATGGATGGAGTCTCTCTCTCTCTCTCTCTCTCTCTCTCTCTCTCTCACACACACACACACACACACACACACACACACACACACTCACACACACTCACACACACACACACACACACACACACACACACACACACACATATGGCGCGCTCGTCCGCCCAGACGGCATTTACAAATATTTTCAAGTAAATAGCGGATGGTGTTTTTACACGGCGCCCCCCGGAGGACGAGTGAAGAGTCTCTGGGGAGCTTCGGGGTCAGAGGTCAGAGTTCATATCGAACTCGACACAATCTGTCTCAGTCTGTACAGCTGTGATCTCACACACACACACACACACACACACACACACACACACACACACACATTTCCAGTGTTTTTTAAACTTTATTCTGTTCCTTAATTAAATTTGTGAAACTTTCTCCCTGAAACACACTGACGTCAAACTATGATGTCATAACAAGCGATAAAGCCGCCGACCAATCAGCAGCTTCGATTCAGTTCATACTCAGTGAATACACACACACACACACACACACACTACTCACTGTTTTATTTTTTCTTCCATTCATTCTTTTTTAGTTCTCTCCATTTTCCATTCTTTCATTTTCCTTTATTATGTTTTCAGTTTGATGTTATATTCTTTCACATTTCCTTCCTTTATGCTTCATTTTTATTTTTATAGAACAATTTAAAGTGTATAATTGTAATTTTTAATGTTTAGTTTATGTAACTGAGGCTTTATTACGATGTGATTTCACAGTTTATTCGTTTTTATCATTTCCATCGTTATCGTCTTTCATCTGTGTGTTTTCGATTCGCTACATTTTCATTTTTCTTAAATTTTTCCTTTATATTTTTTTCATTTATTTAAGTTACTCTTTTTTTTTACTTTATTGTTTTTTTTCTTCATTTTTCTTTCTGTTTTAGTTGTTCTTAGTAATTTTTTCATGACCATTATTCTTTCGTGAGTTAGATTTTAAATATTTTCAGATAAATAAACATTTTTCTGAATTTTAAAAATCTAACTGTAATCTTCCTTTATATCCTCCAGCAGTTTATCAGTCTCAGGATTTCCTTCAGACGCTGAACATCGAGCTTCATATGTACAATCTTTTTATTTTATATGAATAATATATTTAGTATTGCTCTGTGTGTGTGAGTGTGTGTGTGTGTGTGTGTGTGTGTGAGTAACGTGACAATTAGTAATTTGTAGTATATTAGCTCCTAGCTTCAGTTCAGTGTGTGTGTGTGTGTGTGTGTGTGTGTGTGTGAGTGTGTGAGTGTGTGTGTGTGTCTTGTTAGGCCGTAATGGACGATGCGTGTCATCATTAGCGCTGTGGGTTGAGGGGGCGTGTCCCTCAGGGCCCTCTGACTCCGCCCACTTCCCCAAATGCCATCAATAATCCTGTTAATAAATAATCCACTAAATAAAGAGTCCTTTATGTGACGGACGCTGAAATGGACTCAACCCTACAGCTCATCATTTAACTCTCTCTCACACACACACACACACACACACACACACACACACACACACACACAGTCTGCACTGCATTACAAAAAAAATTCAGATATATCATTCAATTATAAATAAACCAGAAAAAAGAGATAATAACTACTGATAATTTCTAAATATTAGCACTACTAATAATCTAATATTATCTTACTCTTATTACATCATAATTTATTACATTGCTTTGCATTATTATTATTTATTATTATTATTATTATTATTTATTATTAGTATTTATTATTATTATTTTACAATATAGTTACTAACAGCAACAGCTTACAAATGCAGCTTATGCATCTGTAAATTTTATGTTAAGTTTTAAATAATAATAATAATAATAATAATAATAGATTTCATATTTTATGTAAATTCTTCTATATTATATAATTCTATTTCTATAATTTTATATAAAATATATACTACATACAATTCTATACAAATACAATTGTATTAAATTACATTTTATACATTAAAAAGCTTTTTTTAAAAAAAAAAATAAACAGAAACAATTAAGGAATTAGAAACAATTAAATAAGCAAAACATGAATAAATCCTGTTTAACATGAAGTAATAAAAATATAATATAATATAATATAATATAATATAATATAATATAATATAATATAATATAATATAATATAATATAATAAATGCTAAAAAAAAAATGTGAAAAAATTAAAGCAAATTGCTTTGTGTGTCTTTTTATAATCCAATGCAGACAATGCAGAGTGTGTGTGTGTGTGTGTATGTGTGTGTGTGTGTGTGTGTGTGTGTGTGTGTGTGTGTGTGTGTGTGTGTGTGTNAGAGAGAGAGAGAGAGAGAGAGAGAGAGTGTGTGTGTGTGTGTGTGTGTGTGTGTGTGTGTGTGTGTGTGTGTGTATCCTATTTGGGTGGTGGCCATCTTGGACTCGGCCTCCCAAACATATTAAGTTGATTAGCGATGTGAGTGTGTAAAATAAACAAACGGCTCGTGCCAAAGCGCCGCAGCTTCAGCTTTCAGCCCCGCAATTATCTTCTTATATAATTAAACACACTGCGCTTAACGAGCGTCTCGCTAACGGAGGGGTTAGCGTCGCCAAAACAGGACAGACGAGACGAGCGAGAGAGAGAGTGAGAGAGAGAGAGAGAGAGAGAGAGAGAAAGAGAGGAGTAATTACATGTTGGCAAGACAGTGATAATGTTAATGGTGGACATTCAGATTTAGCGATGAATAAAAAGGACGCAGCGCCTTAAAGGAGCAGAGTGACGACACGCAGGCGCTAATCTGGTGGCTTTAGGCGTCCATTTTGTTTGTTAGCTACATTAGCACTGTAGCTTCAGCACACAACTAAAGAAACAAACATCTCCTGGCTGATTGATTGGTGACATCATATCAGTAACATAGTAAATTTACGTGTCCTGTGAATCTCTATAAAGTGAATCAGTTTCAATGTAAACATGTATAAAGTGAATCAGTTTTAATGTAAACATGTATAAAGTGAATCAGTTTTAATGTAAACATGTATAAAGTGAATCTGTAAAAGGAATCAGTACAGTGTGAGTCACTGAAGGTTGATTCAGTATAAATTATTTCACGATTATTTGACTTGTTATAATTCGGATTGGTCCAAGGTGTGTTTAAGTAAGAAGTGAATCTATAAAAAAAAAAGTGTGTCGTGTAATGTGTATGAGTAAATATTATGTTCCTATAATAATGTGAATTGTTTTATATTGAATGGATACAAGGTGAATCAGTATTAAGTGAATCTGTAAAAAGTGAATCAGTATAAAGCGAATAGGAAATAAACAGTTCATGAATCGGTATAATGTGAATCGGTATAATGTGAATCAGTATAATGTGAATCGGTATAATGTGAATCGGTATCATGTGAATCAGTTTGATTCAAATCTGTAGAATTTAATTCAGTATTAAGTGAATCTATAAAAAGTGAATCAGTATAAAGCGAACAAAATAAACAGTTCATGGATCATTATAATGTGAATCGGTTTAATGTGAATCGGTACCATTCAAATTTGTAGAATTTAATTCAGTATGAAGTGAATCAGTATAAAGCGAATAGGAAATAAACAGTTCATGATTCAATATAATGTGAATCGGTTTAATGTGAATTGTATCATTCAAATCTTTAGAATTCAATTCAGTAATAAGTGAATTTGTAAAAAGTAAATCAGTATAAAGGGAATAGGAAATAATCAGTTCATGAATCGGTATAATGTGAATCGGTATCATTCAAATCTGTATAATTTAATTCAGTTTTAAGTGAATTGGTATGATGTGACTCACTAGAGTGAATCAATTTAAAGTGATTCGATTCAGTACAGATTTTTAAGTACAGTGTAAACCCGACAGTTGCTTTCTGCCAATTTATGGCCAATTCTAAAGTATAATAAAACATTTTTTATTTATAAATTAGTTCATTTTTCATCTCTACTTTATAACCACGGTTTCATTATTAATAAAAATGTTTATAAATGAGTTAAAGTTGATTAACTCTTTCAGGTTTAAATATCACTAGAAATGAGCAAAAACCACAAACATTAATCAGTCGTGTGCTTAAGCATCGTTTAAACTCCATGTTAATTTTGATTATAAAAAAAAATCTCTAAAGTGTTTATTGTCATACTGAATTTTATTGCTGCATTTATCCGACTAACTGAATCCAAACATCACGTAAAGGCTAAAATAAACCTTCGATATTTTAGCCCGTTCCTTCCTCCGTCCGTGTCGTGCCCCTCTCTCCATCTGTGAGGTGTTTTTATTTGCTTTGTTATTATTTTTATGATGGCGTTGTGTTATTGAGACTCATTTTTCATCCAGCCTGCATTAAGCATCGCTATCGATTTCTTGTACGCGGTGCACGACTGGTGGACCACACTCTCCTTTTTTTCTGTTATTATTCTGTGGTACTTGTGGGTAATTCATATCGGCCTGGAGGTCCTGACTCCTGAAAATACACACACTCACACACTCACACACACACACTCACACACTCACACACGCTTCCAGATATCCCTCATTTTCACAACCTGCTGTAAAACTGCGCCATTTCAGAAAACACAGCGGTGAATAACTGGAAAAAACAACAGTATTTATTTTCCTTTCATCCCTTTTTCCACTTCTTTTGTTGAGCCCTCGAACCATTCTGTAGTGTGCACTACTTAGCCACTTTAGATTTTATACCAAAACAACTAAAACAGGAATTTTTTTACTATTAAAATAAGTATCAAATGATTGTGAATGAAGTGAATCGTATGAATTGAATCTGTATTAGGTGAGTCAGTATAAGGTGAATCAGTATTAAATGAATCAGTATAAAGTAAATTGGTATAATGTGAACGTGTCCAAAATGAATCGGTATTAAGTGAATCGATATTAAATGAATCGGTATTAAGTGGTAGAAAATGAGTGCGTGCAAAGTGAATCAGTGTTAAATGAATCAATATTAGGGAAATCAGTATAAGGTGAATCAGTTTTAAGTGAATCAGTATAAAGTAAATTGGTATAATGTGACTGTGTACAAAATGAATCGGTATTAAATGAACCTGTATTAAGTGGTATAAAGTGAATGCATACAAGATGAATCAGTATTAAGTGAATCAATATTAAGTGAATCAACATTAGCTGAATCAGTAGCAAGCTGTATAAAGTGAATGCGTACAAAGTGAATCAGTATTAAGTGAGTCAATATTAGGGAAATCAGTATTAAGTGAATCAGTATAAAGTAAATTGGTATAATGTGAACACGTACAAAATGAATTGGTATTAAATGAATCGGCATTAAGTGGTATAAAGTGAACAAGTACAAAGTGAATCAGTATTAGATGAATCGGTATTAAGTGTTATAAAGTGAATGTATACAAATGAATCAGTATTAAGTGAATCAGTATAAAGTAAATTGGTATAATGTGAACATGTACAAAATGAATCAGTATTAAGTGGCATAAAGTGAATGCATACAAAGTAAATCAGTATTAAGTGAGTCAATATTAGGTGAATCTGTGTTAAGTGGTATAATGTGAACAAGTACAAAGTGAATCAGTATTAAGTGAATCAATATTAGGTGAATCGATATTAAGTGGTATAAAGTGAATGCATACAAGATGAATCAGTATTAAGTGAATCAATATTAGCCAAATCAGTATAAGGTGAATCAGTATTAAGTGAATCAGTATAAAGTATATATATAAAGGTGGATATAAATAAATCGTTACGAGATGAACAGGAAAAAGTGATTCAGTGTAAAATTAACTGAAATAAGGTGAATCATTATTAAGTGAATCGGTGAAAAGTGAATCAATATAAAGTGCATAGGAGTGAAACGAATCAGTATATTGTGTTCCTATTAACTATGTCAGTTAAAAGTGAATCTGTGTAAGATAAATCAGCATAAAAGGAATCAGTACAAAGTGAATCATTGCAATGTAAATGAGTACGAGGTGATTCGGTATAGATTGTTCCAGTATAAAGTGTCTTGTTATAAACTGAATCGGGATAACGTGAATCAGTAATAATTAAATTTCAAAAAAAAGTGACTCACTATAAAGTGAAAAGGAATTAAGAATCAGTGTAATGTGAATCAGTATGAGGTGAACTGGTGTAATGTGAAACAATATGAAGTGAATCAGTATGAGGTAAATTGGTATAAAGTGAATTTGTATAAGATGAATTGGTATTTAAAAAATCTGTATAAGGTGAATCAGTGTAATGTGAATCAGTATGAAGAGAATCAGTGTAATGTGAATCAGTATGAAAAGAATCAGTGTAATGTGAATCAGTATGAAGAGAATCAGTGTAATGTAAAATAGTATGAAGTGAACTAGTATGAGGTAAATTGGTATAAAGTGAATTTGTATAAGATGAATTGGTATTTAAAAAATCTGAATAAGGTAAGTGTACACTGATTGACTTCATACTGATTCACATTACACCAATTCACCAATTCACCAATTATGAAGTGAATCATTGTAATGTGAATCAGTATGAAGTGTATCAGTGTAATGTGAATCAGTATGAATCAGTATGAAATGAATCAGTGTAATGTGAATCAGTATGAAATGAATCAGTGTAATGTGAATCAGTATGAATCAGTATGAAATGAAATGGTGTAATATGAATCAGTATGAAATGAATCGGTGTAATGTGAATCAGTATGAAGTGAATCAGTATAAGAATCAGAATGAAGTGTGTTTAACTCGTATGTTATTGCGGCTTTAACTTTAGTGTGTAATTCACTAAAAGTGCTTTCATTACATAAATATCCGTTCTATCAAAACACACCGACATGAAACATGACACGGTTCCGGTTATGGGTGTTAAATCTTCTCTTCTTCAGCGCTAAATGGATGAACAGAAGTGTTGATGTTAAGTGCTCTTCCTGCCTGGTGTAGATAATGATGTCACACATTTAATTACTAGCGGTGATACGATAGACACATTAGCAAGACGCTATACCGTGCTAATAGTTCAGCGGTTATGCTAAACGGTAGCAGGGTTGGTGTAGCTCAGAGCTAGCGGCCTGCGAGCTCGCTGTGACACGCCGTGATTTAATTTGTCTGCTGTAAGTAAATGAGCGCCATGTGAATTAGCCATGAGGGAATTTCTCAAGGTTAAATTACAGCACGGATCCCATCTGGTGGAGTGAAGGTTCATCGCAGAACAGAGCAGAGCAGGACAGAACAGCACAGCGCCCACACGCCGACACCCCGACACCCCGACACCCCCGTCTCCTCCATCCGGCATAAATTTCTCGCTTATATCTGCTCTGCTGGACTCCGATCCGAGGGCTCTCGTCGACATTAGACAAGTCGACTCCAATGCCTTAAGGAAAAAAAAAAACGGTCCGAGATGGATGAACGACATCTTGGGCTTCTGATCCTCAAAAAAAAAAAAAAAAAAATTCCAAGAACAATGATGTAAAAATTGACACTAAGAAGAAAAAGAAAAGAGAAAGAAAGAAAGAAAAATCAGTCAGGAATAAAATATCAAAAATAGACGGATATTAGCTAGACCTAGCCGTGTGTATCAAAGCTTTCAGTTCATGCAATAAACAATTGTGTGTCTGATACACAAACCGTCATGACATCATAATAAGTCGGATTTGGAAACAAACCCCGCCCACTAATCCGTTATTCACATATCATATGCATATGACACGCCCCTTCATCCTCATATATATATATATATATGGGTCGCCACAGCGAATCATCACTCTCCACCTATCCCTATCTTCTGCATCCTCAACACTTGCACCCACTAGCTTC
>CM074954.1:1063428-1075904 GCA_037577455.1 Pangasius macronema | reverse complement strand
GGCTCGTGCTGTAAATTTCCTTCCTGCGCTGCTTTTATGATGTCTGACAGGCGCTTCAGCTGCGCACCGTGTGCTTAGAGCTTATTAAATATGAATAAAGCTCTTTAAACCCAAATAATGCTGTCTGTCCCGAACAGAATACGATTTCACCGTGATAAATTCTCCTGACCGAATGGAATTGGACAAAAATGTGAATATTTCCTGGAAGATTAATCTGATAAGCTGTGATTTTCATAAATAATGCTAGTATAACGTTTAATGTTTACTATAACGCTAGTTTGTGTTTTAGTACATTTACTATAATACAAGGGCATGGGCTAGCATGTTTAATGTTGTGGTTGTGCTTAGCATGTTTACTGTGATGCTATTTCTTGTTTTTTTAGCATGTGTACAATATGTTTACTATAATGCTAGGTCATAGGTTAGCATGTTTAATGCTAGGTTCTGGTGAGAATGTTTACTATGATGCTATTTGCATTTGTTTACTATAGTATACTCGGTCAGTTAGTCATGGGCTAGTATGATTAATGCTAGCTTGTGGTTTGTCTTTTTCACTATAATGCTAGTTTGTGTTTTAGCATGTTTACTATAATGCTAGGTCATGGGTTAGCATCTTTAATGTTAGTTTGTAGTTAGCTACAAGATTTTCTAGTTAGCAAAATCGCTGTATGGCTAGGTTAGCATGTCTAATGCTAGTTTATGGTTAGGATGTTCATTATAATGCTAGCTACTGTATGTTTTAGCCTGTTAAATATAATGCTAATCAATCCAAACAGCTTTGTGAGTTGATCAGGTGTAAAATGTGTGTAGTGTATAATGCTAATAATAATAATAATATTAATAATAATAATAATAATAATAATAATAATAATAATAACATTTTAGCCCTGTTTAGTCGAACGTGCTTATCGTGCTAATACAACAAAAATACCATCTGAATCAACTGTTTTTTAAAAGAAATACTCAAAATATATCAGATAAAATGCTCTTTGCTAGCGCACTCATAGTGAAAGTTAGCGCACTACAGCTAGCGATATTCAGCCCCGGCGCCGGTGTCATGAGAGACATTTAATTTCGGATTGAAAGAAGCGTCTCGCTGGAGATTTCTCCACTTTGCACAAGTCCTTTTTACGACGCCGTTTATGAGTTCGGCACATTTTTATGTCCAATAAGCTAGCGGGCAGGAAGTGTCCCTAACGTCAGGCTACGTCTCACTCCGAGGGGCCGACTCGTCCATTTTCCGCCTCAGAGAGAGAGGCTAGATTTGTGTGACATTTCGTCACCAGGACATCAGGAGATAAAATGTCACTTTGGATAATGTCCTCGCCCTTAAGGTGTGAATTATATTTGCCTGATTTATAATCTGGAAATTAAGGACTCACTCATTTTCTAATTTAATTCCGTCTCCAATGGAAAAATGTTCACTCTGAGCTAAATTGGCGAATAATGTCGCTAATTCAGATGCAGATGAAATTTCCATTGGGCGCGCGTGATTGACGAGTCCCCAGTGGGCCGTTGCCGTAATAACGGAAGCGACGGAGGGAACGAGAGGAACGACAGATATTTCAGAGCCTCATCACCGCTGATTCACACCCATCATGCACTGGTTTAATAGCGCTGCTGCCCTTCGTTCCCGTACCGCGCACTCAGAACGTCGCATCCCCACTTTCTGTTTTTTTATATTTCAGCTGCAGAATCACCACGAAGAGAGAAATAGAGAGAGGTGATTTAATGAAGGGTAAATGTCATGGTAATTACGGAGCAGCGCGGGTTAAAAGCAACATTAAATTCTCCAGCAGTGAAGTGACATTCTCCTCACACACACACACACACACACACACACTTAATTCTGGGTTTGTAAATCTCCGTCTCCGTCCCGAACTTTTTTTCCTCTCACTGCACAATAACAGTTGAAAAACCTTCTAATTTAGTGAACTTATTTAATAAAACAAATTTAGTTCCTTTGTCACTACGGCTAATAACACACACTAGTGTTAGCAAAGGGAATTTGAATTCCAACTGCCAGTTTATAATGTTATCATGTGTGTTCGATGGTCTGAGGTGCTGCATACTTACTGTCGAGTACAATATTAAATACATAAATATGATTAAATTAATTAATAATATTGTCACTTTAAATATTTTACAGATGAAGTGATGGAGTTAAAGTTTCTCTGTAAGCGTAGCAGGTGAGCGCTAGGTCAGATTATCCTTCACACCGTGAGCAGGTTTTTCTTTACAGCATCGAATTAACACCAACACTGACTTTATTTTATTAATTCAACAACATCACTCAACACAGTGAATTAAACATGGGATAAAATCTCCTACATCTCACACACACACACACACACACACACACACACACACACACACACACACACACACACACACACATTACGGTTTCTTCATCTCCTCCATTTAGAGTCTTCATTAAGTTGCGTTCGAGTAACTTTATATCAGAGCTTGATATAAATAAATAAATAAATAAAAAGTTAAATAACAGTCTGCGCTGGATCAAGTGCTATTCTCTGTGCTGCTGAATAATGAGTGTGGAAGCCATTTTGTTAAATTAACCCAGTGATTAATGTGAGAATTAAAGCTAGGATTATTCATGATAATCGAGACTCCTGTTAGAGTTTATTTCATAAATTGATATCTTCTCACTCAGATCTCATCTACTCAAGAAGAATCTGGCAGCCTTGGAGGTGTGAACTACTCACAGAGGATTTTAATAACCTGAATGTAGAGGCCAGAAATTTGTGCATAACCCGACTCTGAATACGAGGAACTTTCCCAATGTAAATATTAAAGTAACTTTAAGGGTTTGGTTTGTTTTTTTATTTAGATACTGTTATTTTATTTGTTTCTGGGGGCTGTGTAACGATTGTTCAGACAGTATTTATGCGTTAATGTGTGAGAAAGTCATCCAGAATGTATTTTTTTTAATCTACACACACATTCTGTAACAGGTGTGTAACAAATTTCTCAGTGTATTCTCTTATTGTCAGGCTTTCGTTATTTTATTTATTCCCTTCTTTTCTTTCAGTGTTTCTTTTCTGGTCAAACACACACACACACACACACACACACACACACACACACACACACACACAGAGCGCCTGAACTGAATTGAAGGTTCACCTATTCCCATGTCTAACTCTCACACTGAAGTGACTGAGTGTTAATGCTAGATTAGATGTGTGTGTGTGTGTGTGTGTGCGTGCGTGTGTGTGTGTGTGTTTATTGCAGTAATAATCATTTCACAGTCGTGCCTGCACTCTGTGTGGAGTGTAATAGGCTCATAACACAATAAACAGCTTTTTCATAAATATCGACTATTTTATATATATATATGAGAGTGTGTTATTTACACAGACATGACCTTTGACCCTGTTATTATTAACCAAACAGTACGAAACTGGATTTTTCCAGTAAAACTACCTTTCACATTCACACTGATCTGGTGAACAGAATTATGGGATTGTTTTTTGGTCTCAGTGAAGGACACACA
This sequence comes from Pangasius macronema, assembly GCA_037577455.1. Taxonomy (NCBI): domain Eukaryota; kingdom Metazoa; phylum Chordata; class Actinopteri; order Siluriformes; family Pangasiidae; genus Pangasius; species Pangasius macronema. The sequence goes on along the minus strand of CM074954.1, from coordinate 1,072,390 downwards.
TTAGATCAGATTTGTCCAAAAGAAGGAATGGGATGGACTTTTGCCAAAAGACTGTTTTTCTTTTTTTTATTTTGATTATCACTCAGATTAAATTCTACCCGTTTTAGAATAAATGATTGGTATAAATCCCACAGAGCGACGGCGTGGGTCAGCGGGACACAGCACGGCCGAGCTCGCCTTCCTCGCTCAAATTAATGCGATTAACTGTGGAACAAATTCGGTGCTAAACGAGCCGACTAATTTTTGCCCGTTTTGTTGGCGACCAATTGAATTATTTATGTGGGAGAAAATGTGCCATATGCTGCCGACACATCCATCCATCGCCCGGCCAGGACGGAGAGAGAGAGAGAGAGAGAGAGAGAGAGAGAGAGAGAGAGAGAAAGTGAGTTAAAGATACAGAGGCCTGTTAATCAGAGATAAATCAGAAATGGAAAAAGGGAGGGGTTAATTACACTCAGTGGGCCTGGGGGGAGAGAGAGAGAGAGAGAGAGAGAGAGAGATTATATCTGTTTATATGTTCATTTGTCTGGCTAGCTACTTACTTGTCTGTATGTCTATCTATCTGTCTATCTGCCTGATACCTATCTATCTATCTATCTATATATCTATCTATCTATCTATCTATCTATCTATCTATCTATCTATCTGTCTATCTGGCCACCTACGTATTTGACTGTCTGTCTATCTGCCTGTTGATGTCTGTCTGTCTGTCTGTCTGTCTGTCTCTGACTCTCTGGATCTGTGTTATTCTGTTATATCACTGCTATTAAAAATCATACATTGCTATACTGGAAGAGACGGAGCACCATCTAGTGGTATTCCCAGGCTCCTTTAATCCCACTGTCTCATATTTCCAGGGTCCTAGAGTTCCCGATTACTAAACTTCCAGTGTACTATACTCCCAGTGTACTATACTCCCAGTGTACTGTACTCCCAGTGTACTATACTCCCAGTGTACTATACTCCCAGTGTCCTATACTCCCAGGGTCCTAGAGTTGCCGGGTCTCATATTCCCAGGGACATTTAATCACAGGGTTTCCTATACACATATTTCCTATAGGATCCTATAATCCCAATGTGTTAGAGTTCCAGGGTTCTATATTCCCAGGGTCCTAAATTTCAGGCTCCCATATTCCCAGGGTCTGATGTTCCCAAAGCCCTACATTCCTGAAGCCCTACATTGCAAGGGTCCTAAATTTCAGGGTACTATATTAATCGAGTCCTATATTCTCAAGGTTGCATATTTGCCCAGTCTCATATTCCAATTGTTCCATATTCCTAGGGTTCTATAATTCCAAGGCACTATATTCCCAGAATGCAATATTCCCATAGTCCTACTATCCTAAATTTCCACTGTCCTACACTCACCAGGCCCTATAGTTTCAAGGCCCTATAATACCAGGGTCCTAAATGATGAGGGTACTAAATTTCATTGTCCCCACTGTTCCATATTCATATTTTTCTATATTCCCAAAATCCTATGTTCCCACCATCCTATATTCCCATGATCCTATATTCCCATAATCCTATATTATCTTTTTATATTCCCATGGCCCTATATTCCCATGGTCCTATATTCCCAGCCTCATATACTCCCATGATCCTATATTCCCAGATTTTATATTCCCACAATCCTATATTCCCATGATCCTATATTCCAATGTTCCTATATTTCCAGGAACATACAGGTATATTCCCACAATCCTATATTTCCAGGATCATACAGGTATATTCCCACAATCCTATGTTCCCACAATCCTATATTCCCATGATCTTATATTCCCATGTTCCCATATTTCCAGGAACATACAGGTATATTCCCATGATCCTATATTCCCATGGGCCTATATTCCCATGTTCCCATATTTCCAGGAACATACAGGTATATTCCCATGATCCTATATTCTCACAGTCCTATATTCTCATGATCCTATATTCCCAGGATCATACAGGTATATTCCCACAATCCTATATTCCCATGTTCCTATATTTCCAGGAACATGCAGGTATATTCCCATGATCCTATATTCCCACAATCCCATATTCCCATGATCTTATATTCCTAGGGTCCTATGCTTCCCAGCGTGGTGTTATCCTAGGGCCCATATTCCCTCAGCTGTGTTTTCTATTTTGTTTATGATATGTGGATTAGCTCTTTGACTCCAACAGTCATTGCTGAATAATTGATAAGAGGAAGCAGAAATTGAAATGTATGTAAATGCAGAGACGCATCAACGGCCATCTCTCCATGCACCTCACTGTTCTTAGTAAGTCAGAGTTAGGCACCATTTCTAGGTAACTTACCACTGTGTGAGGTTATTATTGGGTGTTTTGCATTTCCTGATGATAAACAAATTGAGATTGTACATGCAAACGCGCTCATGCAGTACGCAATCGACACATCAATGGGGCAGCCACAGCAAATCATCCAGCAGACCGAAGTCATGTGAGCTGGTGCACTAAAGTTCCTGAGGAGAGATACGGGCACATATGCATGTTCCCAAGCTTCCGTACTCCCAGGGTCCTGTATTCTCAGCTCCCTATATTCCCAGCTCCCTATATTCCAAGTGCACTATATTCTCTGTTCCCTATATTCCAAGTGCCCTATATTCTCAGCTCCCTATATTCCAAGTGCCCTATATTCTCTGTTCCCTATATTCCAAGTGCACTATATTCTCTGTTCCCTATATTCCAAGTGCACTATATTCTCTGTTCCCTATATTCCAAGTTCCCTATATTCTCAGATCCCTATATTCCAAGTGCCCTATATTCTCAGTTCCCAATATTCCAAGTGCCCTATATTCTCAGCTCCCTATATTCCAAGTGCCCTATGTTCTCAGTTCCCAATATTCCAAGTGCCCTATATTCTCAGCTCCCTATATTCCAAGTGCCCTATATTCTCAGCTCCCTATATTCCAAGTGTCCTATATTCTCAGCTCCCTATATCCAAGTGCACTATAAATGCACTTACATTATTTGTTAGCTACATTATCATTGGCAACATTAGACAATTCCTATGATATGGAAGTTTAATTGTTGTGCTTCATTGTCTATCCAAAACCACATACACATAAACACACACACACACACACACACACACACACACACACACACACACACACACACACACACACACGCACACACACACAAACACTCACTCACTAAGTTGAAGCTAATTGGCACATCAAACGAGCAGCTGTTAATTAGTGGTGTGAATAGAGGAGCTATAATAGCCGTCTCACTGCTCACATCAGCATCATTTTCTCTGTGTGTGTGTGTGTGTGTGTGTGTGTGTGTGTGTGTGTGTGTGTGAGGTCAGAGCCCTCTTACTAACACACTCCACTGTGTAAAAGCCCACCTGCTGTGTGGAGGCCGAGACCACTGCCGCTTTGTGTTTGTGTTTTTTTGTGTTCAGTCACCATTGAGAGGGTATTACACACACACACACACACACACACACACACACACACACACACACACAGAGAGAGAGAGAGAGAAAGAGAGAGAGAGGCATTCTCATAAAACAGCTCAAATAATTAGTTGATATTATTATTATTATTATTATTATTATTATTATTATTTACAGTGGATATAAAAAGTTTACACACCCCTGTTAAAACTGCAAAAAATGAAACCAGGATAAATCATGTCAGATCTTTTTCCACCTTTAATGTAAAATAGCAGCCAAGAACATTCAAGTGAAACAAATTTCACAAGAAAGAAGAAAATGCTTACAATAACCTGGTTGCATAAGTATGTACACCCCTTAAGTAATACGTTCATTAAAGCACCTTTTGTTTGTAATTCAGTGTGTCTGTTGAAGAGTCCAATAACTAAGCGCATCTTCATTTGGTCATTTTATTCCACTCTTCATTGCAAAGAAGCTCCATATCTCCTGTCCACATCCCTCTTCACATCATTCCACAGGTTTACGACAGGATTTAGATCTGGCTTCTGACTGGAGCGCTCCAAAATGCTGATCTTCTTCTTCTGAAGATCGAGAAAAAATAGATCGATATTTGGAGCTATCATCTTGCCGAGAGCCCCAATCCCAGCTGAGGAGAAGCAGCTCCATGGCGTGATGCTGCCACCACCATGCTTCACCGTGGATATGGTGATCTCTGGGTGATAAACTGTCTCGTTTTTGCCACCAAACATCTTTTATAAGCTTTGTTTCATCAGACCATAACACATTTCACCACATGGTCAGGGGAGTTCGAGCTTGGATGTTTTTTCCACCAATTTTTTGGAGGGACGTCTTGTTCATGGTGATGTCACTACGGTTCTCCATTTTCTCCACTTGTTAATGATGGCCTTCACGGTGTTCATGGTACATCTAATATTTTGGAAATCCTTTCGTACCATCTCCTGATGTCCACAGTGAGATCCCGTACACGCTTTGTAAGCTCTTCAGCTTCAGCAGTCGGACGAAACCAAGACGATGTTCAGAAAATCGTAGAGAAACATCTAGTCTTTATCTGAGGTTAATCAGAATCACTTCACTGATGGCAGGTGTGTGATAATCACTCTTCAGCCTGAGTTTGAATGTGATTGGTTCACTATAAGCACAGTCACATGACCTATTATAAAAGGGTGCGCATACTTATGCAACAAGGCTGCTGTAAATTACTGCGAGGAATTTTCACATCACAAAAATCTGCAGATTTAACAAGGGGTGTGTTTATGTCCACTGTGTCTCTCCTGTAGCTCTTCAGCGTCTGTGTGTGTGTGTGTGTGTGTGTGTGTGTGTGTGTGTGTGTGTGTGTGTGATAAACCTATAAAATCAGTTGTAGTCACTGTTCTGGTTTATTTACAGGTTTTTCTGGAATCTTCTGAGCACTAAACTTTTGAAACTGATGATTTTAGTGAGTTATTTTTCTGATTTTTGGATAAAATCTTAAACTGCAGTAATAAAACTTCAAAAGAAATGTTGATTTGTTTATTTGTTTATGTTTTTGTTTACTCATTTCCCGTCCACTTCATCACCTAAAACTTAACAACATTCATAAAGGCTTTAAGCTCCGCCCACTTCACAGCATCACGTCACCTCACGTCACGTACCACCTGAGAAGCTTCTTTACTGATATACACACTGCTGTGCAAAAGTCTTGGCACCCTCGTTTTTTTTTCATAGATGTTTCTTTATGACTTTTGCGTTATTGAATGAGTTTTAAAAAAGTTTGTTTAGTTTATTAATGTTTACGTCTCTTGATAGTGGATTTTTTTTTAATTATAGAAATGTGTAACTTTATTATTAACGAAATAAAAGTCTTTACTTTAACAGCATTTCTCCACATTCAGAACCGAACCTCACACTTTCTCTCTCATTCAGAATCACCGAAACAGAACCACAGAGAATCGCACAAGACGTCAGGAGGATCGTTTTCTCCATGAGGATGGAGTTTACACTTTATTTTATTTATATTTTATAATAAAAAATAATAAAAAGCTGTAAATTGATCCATAAGCCTGGACATTTTATTATTTGAGTTTAATCTGATTTCATGATGTCTAATGTACAATAAAAAAATTAAAGATTAAAAAAAAAAATCTTCACAGGCTGTGAAATAGAGGACAGAATTATAAAGAAAGTAAATTAAAAAAAGGTAAATAAAATGTACATTTTACAGTGTATTTATTTGTACATAAGTGACGGGTAACGCTCGATATGTCAGAAATATCATACCTCGATTCTCCAAGAGGAGCAGTGCAGACTGCCAGGAAATTAAACAAACAAACAAACAAACAAACAAACAAATAAACAACCGTGTCTGGTGAAACTTTATTTAATGTCTACAAAACTCAAAAACAGCATAAGAAAATAAACAGATATTTAATACTGAAATTCTGAAAATAAGGATAAAATGTAAATATCTGTAAAAAAAAAAAATAATAATACATATAAACATTTTATAATTTTAAAGATTATTAAACTTTAACACCAACTCAGCTGCATCAAAACAGTTTCTAATAATAATAATAATAATAATAATAATAATAATAATAATAATAATAATCAGTCATTCTGCTGTCTGTGGCTCTGTTCTGTATAAACTCATGACTCTGTCACTGCTGCCCCCTTTAGGTGACACGAAGAAGCGCAGGTCACTCTTACACACTCTCACATTCACACACACACACACACACACACACACACACACACACACACACACACACAGGCGGTTATCACACAGCAGGGTTTAATGTGTGACTGTGATAGAAGTTGTGTGTTTTTTGGCAGTTGTGGCCTTGTGATGACACTCTCACTCTCTCTCTCTCACACACACACACACACACACACACACACACACACACATACAGAAAGAGAAAGAGATCGTTGGCTGTTTGTGCAGAACTCAGGTAATGAATAAACAGATTAAACTGATAAAGTTTAATATCCTCTTTCAGCGGGGAAAGTGCAATAGAAATGTCATTTGTTTAACCGCCGAAGAAAAGTAAGTCGCCGCTTTGTTGTTGTGCTCGGAGGTTAGGCAAATCTCAGGCAAATGCTGCGTATTTCTTTATTAGGACTCTTCACTTGAATTAGGATTGTGGTTTATTATAGAAAGGGGGAAAAAGTCCCGGTTTGCATACGTATCAGATCATCAGAGCGCTGCTTTAGGAGCGCATTGTGTGCACGGTTATAAAGATAGTTCTCAGGAAGAGGAGTTCATGACGACGGGGCAATAAAAATAAAGAAATGACACCAGGCCCTGTTTGCTTCGCTGTTGCTTATTTGCATTTAAACAGTAGAGATCGGTTATTTTCGCCGCGGCCCCGGGATCGAGGGACAAACGTCCTCCTCGGACAAAAAAAAAAAAAAAAAACATCGTTTAGGAGAATAATGAGAAAGTGATGAGGTTCGGGCTTTGATATTAGCACAAGAGGCTAAAGATAACAACACAGACAAAACACACACACACACACACACACACACACACACACTGCTGAATAAAGACGCTTCACGGCCGTTTACAGCGTTTATGGAAATGTAGTAATGTTATTAAGAAGCCGAGCAGCTGGAAACACAGACGCTTTAAATACGAGAGTAAAATGATGATCTGACGCCGAGGCTGAAGTGAAGCTGATTCTTACAGCAGGAAATTTACTTTCATTCTGTTTTTTCATTATTTTTATCTTTAGGCTTCGTGTTAAAACAAAATATTATTATTCTGAATTATTTACAAACAAATCATTTTTTTCTTCAGATTGCATGTCATGAGTTTTGGTTTGTATATAAATATTTCACTTCTGTTCAAAATTAAACAGATTATTCATGTGTAGAAATAATTTTTACAAACTTAAAAAATATATATATAAAATACCTGAAATGCAAAACAAAAATTATTAACACTCGGGATTAAAATATTTAATGCTGCAGACAAAAAAAATGAGAGAAAACGTCATTTTTGAGGAGATTACAGCATGTTTTTCGCAGGTCCATGATGAGCTCAGAGACTAAAAAATTCAATTAAAAAAAGAAGAAAAAAAAACATTTTTAAATGACTTTTTTAAAAAAAGCTAAGGTGTTCATTGAAGTCTGGCACAAAACTATTTTTATTTGATTTGGGATTTTGTGTAGAAATTTTGTAAAAAATTTAAGAGAGTGTTTAAAAAAAAATGAAATAAAGTAATATTTTCTTTTGAATCAGTGTGTGCTGTTTATACTGCGATGTTTAATATTGTTTTTTATTTTTGTTTTCATTCTGTTTTATTCCCAATAAGTGCGACAAAATATTTATTCCTGACATTTCTTACAGAAATTAAGTCAATTATCAGTTTATTTCTGCAATTTATTACTTTAATATCAGCTCATAGAGAGACGAAAATCCCTAAACGACGTTTAATTCTCCGTCAAAGGTCAAAGGTCATGCCACGACCTCGTTCACCTCGTTCCTCTCAACCAATGACAAACTTCCTGAAATCATCACACAGCGTTTCCCTAAAGAAAAAAAAAGTCTGAATAAAAAAAGATTAAAAAAAGGAAATGTTCACAGTTTTCATGCTCACCTGGAGGCTGTTAGCTGCCGTTATTAGTTAGCCTCATTAGCCTCGGTGCGAAATGATAAAACTTTAGACACCATTAGACATTTAAATTTTCGCCAAAATGCGAAGAATTTTGAAATTAGAAATGATTTTAGCTTTTGAGACGCATTAAACACCGAGCGGCTCCACGATTAAAAAACAAAATGGACGCCTGAACGCAGAGAAATCGCTTTTTATAAGAATAGATTCATACTGAAATTCTACATAAATTCATCTTAATAACAGATTTGTGAAGTTAAATTCCTGCAGCCAGTAATAACAAACACAGACTTATGGTTGAGTGCAAAAGTTTGTTTACGCTGCGTTTAACTTACCTCACAAGCGGAACTTTCTGGATCATTTTTGATCCAAAGTACGAGGTGTGTGTACGTTAATGATCTAAAGCTAATAGGTGTATATAAAGTGTAACTCATTTAAAGGGAAGAAGTGCTGCTGCTGCTGCTGCTGCTGTTGATTTGACGTCACTTGCTGAACTCAGAGTTCTCATTTTCCGACTAGGAATTCTAAGGCGTTTTCTTTCATTTTTCCTAGTCGGAATTCATGAATTACGAGTTACTGCCCAGCATAAAATACCTGATGATCAACTACATTTATGTACAGTGCTGTGCAAAAGTATTGGCAGTTAGTTAGTTTTATGGATTAATGTAGATGTATTAAGTTTGAGGAGAAGTAAGTCCTTCTTTTAGAAAATGTTGCACACAAAGGAAGCCGAATAGATCACGCAAAAGTTTCACCTAGAAAAAAAAATGAATTTGATGGTTTTCAGTCTCAGTGTCGACTCGGTATTGCTTTCATTAAGACTCAATCTCGACCCGCTTAAGACTCCATCTCGACCTGTCGGCAGTCGTGGCCTAATGGTCTGAGAGTCGGACTTGTAACCTGAAGGTGAACCTGAAGGTGGTGGGTTTGAGTCTCG
>CM074954.1:1053453-1057759 GCA_037577455.1 Pangasius macronema | reverse complement strand
GTTCTTACAATTACCTGTATAGAGGAACAGGTGCGGTTCTGCTCTCTCAGGTTTACGGGGGGTCCGTGTTAAAAAGCGCTCGAGGAAAAGAAGAGAGAGAGAGAGAGAGAGAGAGAGAGAGAGAGAGAGAGAGAGAAGAAGAGAGAGAGAGAGAGAGAGAGAGAGAGAGAAATAAAAACAGACGAGACGTTTTAACCCGTTTTGTTCGAGTCGAAATCAGGCATTTTACTAAACATGGAACAACTGAAGGATTTAAAACACGCAGATTTAAGTGCTCAGGAAAAAAACATGAGAAACTATTATTATTATTATTATTATTATTATTATTATTAATAATAATTTTTTAAAATGTCATTATATAAATGTGATGTTACCAATACTATAATATTAACTGAAATCATAATTGTATATATATATATATTAAAGTTTACAAAATAGAGTTTACATTTTACAATTTTGTAAAATACACTAAATAAATTTTTACAGTTTTGTAAAGTATACAGTTTTTTCCCCTGACTAATAATATATATATTAATTCTCCTGATTTCAGTGATGATGAATATTAAAATGAAACTACGCTCCATTACAGCCAACGTTTTATCTGTTAGGATTCTTTATTTTATGGAAGAAAGATATCAGAACTGTTCTTAGAGCTTTTTCTGTAACAATCGCAAATATATATATAAAGTTAAAAATTGTAATTGTAAAATATAATATTATTAAAATAAATAAAAGTCACAGCTGTACTCTTATTTTGGGGATTTTTTCTTGACCCCTCTGTCAGTTTTATAGACTTTTATAAAAACATTTAATTCTACTTTAGTTTTATAAAGTTTATAAAGCAACAGCGTGAGCTTGTGAAAGTATGAAAGAATTATTTTTATTTTTATTTAGAACTAAACAAGATAAAATACACTTTTAACTACAAAAAGATCCACGACAGACCGCGTGATAACAGAGTTACGCAAAGTTACACATTTACATATAAACTAACATCCTGATGCTACACTGTCACACAAAATTAGGAAATTAGCGACAAGCTAACAAGCTAACTTCATGCTAGTGTATGTGTTTATTTTGCTACGATGAAAATTTTTCAGAAACTTCAGAACATTTGCGATTGTTACAGAAAAACTTCTAACAACAATTTTAATATTAATATCTTTATTTCGCAAAAAATCCTCATATTCTAACAGATCAGATTCTAACTACGATTTCTGTCCTGATTTTATGAGATTTTAATAAAGATGCTAGCTAACTCACTAGCACTGGCTTGTTGCTAATCTCGCCAAATGTGTTTGCTTTAGTGACTAAAGACTGACTGAAGCTAACTTAATGCTAACATCTGTGTTCTTTTTGTAGAAGCTTTGTAAGATTTATAAATGTTACCAAGAAAAAGTCAAAACACTTATAAAAATAATAATAATAATAAAAATAATAATAATAATAATAATAATAATAATAATAACGCTAGTTTCTAGTGTATTAACTGAAATAATGTTGAAGTGCAACTGGAGAAGAATATTCCTGATTTTATGAGTTTCTAATGAAGATGCTAGCTAACTCGCTAGCACTGGTGAGGTTCTAATCTAGCCAAAAAAAATGAGCTAAGCGGCTAAAGACAAACTAAAACTAACTTCATGGCAACATTCAGTGAAAATATTAGAATTGTGATAAAATGTCTGTTGTGATTTTATGAGATTTTATCGGAGATTATTGCATTTAATGTGAATGTTTAATGGTTTGAAGATTCGAGCTAAGATTCTTTCTAATCGAGCCAAAAGAGAAACGATAGCTAGGAGGCTAAAGTCACTCATTTTTTATTAAAATAGTGGACGTTGTTCATCATTATGTTCTTTGACGTTTCTGCATGAATGTAAATATAAAATAAATATTTTGTAGAGATTAATCAACTAAATGCTAACTAGCTTACTAGCTTACTACTTAGTAATATTATTACTATTTAATATTATTAATGTTACTACTATTATTTTTATATTTATTATTAGCTTAATGGATGCTAACTAGCACCAAAATTAGCATGTTAGCCAAGTTAGAAAATTTTCAGCTAAATCACTCGCATTGATAAGCACTGATTTATTTATTTATTTATTTATTAACTGAGAAAAGTTTTAATCAGATTTAATCAACAGGATTAAAGCTAGAAACTTTAGCCTACTAGCTAGTAGTTAAACAAATGTAAATGTGAAGCATTAATTTTTTAATACATTTAGCTACAAAAAATATTCTTAAACTTACTCTGGATTCTTACCTTCATTATTGTGAAAATTTTAATTAATTTAATAAGTTAAAATGTTGATATTTTTTACGTTTAATTAAATGCTACTTTAAATACATTTTATCAGACGTGGAAAGAATTTATAGCCATTTTGTAGCTATATATGAAGTAAATATTATTTTGCTGATTCTGTACTTCAGAATAATTAAATTGCTTAAAATAATGAAATAAATATAAATATAAAATATAAAAATAAATAAATTTCTTTGAGGAAAAAAAAGTAGACCGTCTTGTGAGAATGGGAATGCTAATAATAGCCCCGCCCCTGACTCCGCCCCTTGACTTTATCCTATGTAATTTTTATTAAAAATTGTTATAAATGTCGAGACGTATGAAAAAATTAAAGCATAAAATAAAAACTATTATTTTGATTTTATTTTTAAAATCTGAAATTTTTTATGATAGCTCAATTAAGAGTTTGACTCCTCCCACTTTTCATTTACAGATTTTGACATTTTGATTGACCTTTGATTTTTATTTTAATTTTATATTTTATTCCTTTACTATTAAAAGCTCTGAAGAGAACCAGCGGGATGGAACGCTGTCTGAGACGATCTTAGAACTAAAGTAGAACCTGATCTCTTGTTGTGAGAGCTGATATGCTAATGAGAGCCCCGCCCCTAACTCCACCCCCAATCTTAAACTTCATAACTTTTTATCGTGATGAAATAAAAACACGTCCCAATTTTCTAGATCTCTAAATTTCAGTTAAAATGATTTCAATTTATTTCTTTTTAAAGTGCGAATTTAATGCAGGAATTTTTAACCATCTCTTGTCGTAAGAACTGACATGCTAATGATAATGCTAATGCTAATGATAATGCTAATGATGCCCCGCCCCTAACTCCGCCCCAACGTATCCTCCGTAGCTTTTTCTGCGCACGATCGAAGCGAGCGATGGAACGAAACACGTCCCGATTTCCCGATCTCTGATTCCAGTTAAAATAATTCGATCTTATTTTTAAAGCGCCGAACTTTAATGCAATTTTTTTGTTTTTTTAGGATAACTCAAGGAACATTTTGACTCCTCCCACTTTTAATTCCTAGATTTCGAGGTTAGGGTTTTATTTAACTTTTACGATTCTGTGTTCGACATTAACTCGATGTTAAACCTCAGCACGGACTGAGCGAGGATCGGTGGAACGGAACGCCGCTAAGTAGCGCACACTACACCGGGGTTAAGGTTTATTGTTAATGAAACTGAGTGCACATGTCTACGTGGACAGGTGTGTGTGTGTGTGTGTGTGTGTGTGTGTGTGTGTGTGTGTGTGTAGGCTTTGAGAGCGTCTCTGTTTCTCCGTTACGCTTAGCGATCCCGAACAACGGCACCATTCATCGGCCTCCTTCCGCCTCTAATCTCTCCGAATGTAGCCAGAAAAAGCTGAATTATTTAAACTGCGGAGGGAAAGACGGAGGGAAAGACGGAGGGAAAGACGGAGGGAAAGACGGAGGAGAAGGAGGAGGGAATCTAGGTGAAAAGAACTCCTGAACCCGATCCTAACAAAGGAACGACGACACAAATGACTCCCTATCAGTGCTCCGAAAGTGGACAGCAATTTGTTTTCTATTAAACGGCGACGTTTCTGATGGATTTTTTTCTTTTTGACCTCCGACACCTCCGTCAACTTCACACACTTTTATTACAGCTGAATTTCATTCAATTCTATTTTTTATGCTGAAAAAGTGAACGTCAAAAAATTAAAATTTAATTATAAAAGAAAAAAAAATTGTTATTTTGTTTTTAATCATTTTTGGATCAGCACTTGTGCCAGATTTGCATAAACTATACAAAAAAATACAAAATAATTACATAATTAATCTTTTTTTTCTTATATTTTATATAAAAGTACTTTTTATATAATCATATTTTTATTTTTTACATTTTGTCAATGCCATAAAAATGCATCAACATTTCTTAAACGAATATTTATATTTAATTTTTATTAATATTTACTTGATTTATTTTTATTAGAATTTGTTTACATAAATTCAAATACATATTTAATT
>CM074954.1:978747-1000429 GCA_037577455.1 Pangasius macronema | reverse complement strand
TGTTGTGTTGTGTTGGTGTTGTGTTGTGTTATGTTGGTGTTTGTGTTGTGTTGTGTTGTGTTGTGTTGGTGTTGTGTTGTGTTGTGTTGTGGTTGTGTTGGTGTTGTGTTGTGTTGTGTTGTGTTGTGTTGTGTTGGTGTTGTGTTGTGTTATGTTGGTGTTTGTGTTGTGTTGTGTTGTGTTGTGTTGGTGTTGTGTGGTGTTGTGTTTGTGTTGTGTTGTGTTGTGTTGTGTTGGTGTTGTGTTGTGTTGTGTTGTGTTGGTGTTGTGTTGTGTTGTGTTGTGTTTGTGTTGTGTTGTGTTGTGTTGGTGTTGTGTTGTGTTGTGTTGTGGTTGTGTTGGTGTTGTGTTTGTGTTGTGTTGTGTGGTGTTGTGTTGTGTTGTGTTGTGTTGGTCAGGTGATGGAGTACGCTGGGGATCTGAAGCAGTTTTGGAAGCGAGGTTTTGGTCACGACATTAACAGTAAATCGAGCTGCGTTCTCTTCCACGATCTGTTCACACGCCTCGACACGGCGGCCGAGCAGCTCAGGTACGACTCTCAACTCTCAACTCTTTCATCACCGAGATCCACCACAAACACCACGCTGAGGAACTCACATCGTCCCAGCGATGATAATAATCATCATAATAATATTAATAATAATAATCATAATAATCATAATAATAATAATAATAATAATAATCATAATATTTATAGAGTTTTATGCACAAAGTGTTTTACAGTGAAATAGTTACGATCCCTTTATGGATGTATAATTGAGATAATAATAACAATAAAACACAGAATTTACTAGTTTTTAATAAATAATAATAATCTAATTAATGATGGATATAAATAGAAATAATAACCTGAAATAAACATACCTAGAAAATAATTTTAATTAATTTGATTATTTATTGATTGATTGATTGATGAGGTAATTATTTAGTTAGATAGTTAGTTACTTACCTACTTATTTCCTTACTTACTTACTTACTTAATAACTTACTTAATTAGCTAGTTAGTTACTTATGTACTTACAAGTTACGTATTAGTTACTTACTAAGTTACTTACTTGCTCAGTTAGCTACTTACTTACTTACTTACTTATTAGTTACTTACTTGGTTAATTACATGCTCAGTTAGTTAGCTACTTAGTTAGTTACTTACAGTACTTACTTATTAGTTACTTACTCACCTACTTATTAACCTACTTAATTCGCTACGTACTTAATTACATGCTCAGTTAGTTAGCTACTTACGTACTAGTTACTTATTAGTTGCTTACTTAGTAATTTATTAGTTAGTTATTTAGTTGCTTAGTTATTTATTAGTTACTTACTTACTCTTTGGTTACTAATTTAATTTTATTTTATTTATTTAATTTCATTTTATTTTTCAACATTAAACCAAATGCTGCTGCTATCACACTGTAAAGCACATTTTAAAGTGATGAAATTTATTATTATTATTATTATTATTATTATTACTTACTCATTTTTATTTAATTAGTTATTAGTTAGTTAGTTAGTTAATGATTTAGTGAAGAAGACAGATTCCTGATATGTTTACACTGAGCTTGTGCTCCTAATAATAATGTGACGTTGAGTTCTGCAGGTTTTAGTGAAGAAGGAAAAGAGACGTTCCATTTTTTCTGTATTATACAGAAGATTTGGGACACGAAATATTTAAAGATCATAAATTAATCTGAGCTTTACGACCCCGAGTGAAGCAGGTGATGTGTGTAAGCGGGGCAGGGTTTCAGGGGTATAAACGTGTGTAAATTGAGTAATGAGGTATTTATTTGTGTTCAGCCTCTGCAGTGTTATTATTTTATTATAGAGCACTTCCGTGCGTCCGTGCTCACACGTCCGTTTCACACGCTGTGTGTGTGGTTGCGTCTGTGCGTCAGGTCGGGTGGGCGTGTCTCGGAGGTGGTCATGGTGCAGGTGGGCCACGCGGAGACGTTACTGCCCCTGCTCACACTCCTGGACCTGTTTAAAGACGACGTTCCTCTCAACTCCTCCAACTTCGACTCTCACCGCGGCCGCGCGTTCCGCAGCGGTCTGATCGTACCGTACGCCGCCAACCTGCTGATGGCGCTCTTCGACTGCCCGGACGGGCTCCGGCTGCAGGCGCGGCTCAACGAGCGACCTTTGACCCTGCCGGGCTTCGATGACCTTTCACCTCTGTACCAGGATGTGAGAAACCGATACAAGCAGCTGCTGCAAGGATGCGACCAGGACACGGTGTGCATGATGGACAGCTCCAAGAAAAGTTCCGAGTGAAACGTGTGAAATTGCAGAGCGGTCCTGTGTTTCAATAAAAAGATTGAAAGAAAGTTTGTTTTATTCCTCTTACACTGCAGCAATCTGCCTACAGAATGACACATTTTATCCGTTTCTAGTTACATTTAACGTTCACGAAACATGTCAGTTCCTGTTGTCGCTTACGTTATAGCAGCTATAAACACTCGCTCCCTCAGCAGCTGCTCTTTATTCCCTCTCTTCAAAAGTTAATAAGCGTAAACTCCTCCGTCCTGAAGACGTCGGAAAACTTAAAGCTACAGCTTCGCCTCTGACTGTTACAGAGCGCTGACACTGGAGACTCCTTCCGTACACGTCGCATAAACATAAATGTTACTTCCCCTGGAGAAAACTTTACGCGGAGCGTCCGCTGTAGCCGTTGCTGTAGAAACGATAACGTATCAGTACGAGCGCATTAATATAAACCTGCGCTACTGTCAGAGCCGCTGTTATAGAGGATTAATCAACACCTTCTGACCAATCAGAGCGCAGGATTCAGTGTGTGGTTAATCTGTTCTTTAATAACGAGCAACTTCAGAATCCAGTTCTACAAGCATCAAACGTGTGGATTTATTCANTATAAACCTGCGCTACTGTCAGAGCCGCTGCTATAGAGAACTAATCAACACCTTCTGACCAATCAGAGCGCAGGATTCAGGAGCAGCGTGTGGTTAATCTGTTCTTTAATAACGAGCAACTTCAGAATCCAGTTCTACAAGCATCAAACGTGTGGATTTATTCAGACCTAATCATTCATTGTATTTATTGTGTTATTTATTGTAAACACAGTATATGTTTGGATCACACACACACACACACACACACACACACACACACACGCAGTACGAACCCTCACTAGACTCGTAGTGCCATTAAACTGTGTGTATTACACAAATTAATTACTGTGCTGTACTGGGATCATCTATCTCTGTCACTGAACACACACACACACACACACACACACACACCTGACTGCTGAACACACACTCACAGGCATGATGCAAGACTCAGTGTGTTTCTGAAACCTGCTGTACTTAAAGGAGCAGGTCAGACAATAAAGCAGTGAAATATTACAGAATAAAAATCACAACTGTTTCAGTTATTATAAATAAATATGGATGTTTATATGTTAAACCCTCATTTATAATTATTATATATATTTATATAAATATTAAATACATATAAATTATATATCTAAATATTAAAGATATGTTATTATTTTATTATTATTATTATTTTATTGATATTTTTTGTTGGGATCCATTTTGGCAAGAAAATTAAAAGTATAATATTCATATACGTGTTTATTTATCTATATTATATATCATTATTATTTTATTGATTTATTTATTATATTTTTATTATTAATACAGTTATTAATGTTTATTTTAATTATTGCACTGTGACATACATATAACAAATAAACATAATCTAATGAATATAATCTCAATCATTTCTACACCTTTTAGTTTATTCGCTATTATTCTGAAACTAAAAAAATACTTTTTATTTATTTTTTCTTATTTATTATTTCTTAGCCTTGTAATATTTCAATAATTCCATCATTACTGGAGATCAGCTTCAGGAACAGCGTGTTTTCAGAAAAGAAGAAAAGGAGAAAAGGAGAGAAGATCAGAGGCTGCTGTCGCTGAGCACAAAGAAATGACGTCATAGGATTTTTAACGTCGGGCTTTTATACAGAGCGCTACTGCCTCCTGCTGGACACCTCACACACACACACACACACACACACACACACACACACACACACACACACACACACACACACACACACACACNACTGTAACACACTGTAACACACTGTAACACACTGCAGCATACTCTACTTTTAAAATACAATAACACACTCTAAAACACGCTAACACACTGTAACACACACTAACACAATCTAACGCACTGTAACACACACTAACACACTGTAACACACTGTAGCTTACTCTACTTTTAAAATACAATAACACACTCTAATACACACTAACATACTGTAACACACTGTAACACACTCTATCACACTAAATACACTAACACACTGTAACGCACACTAACACACTCTAACACACTGTAACACACTGTAACACACTCTATCACACTAAATACACTAACACACTGTAACGCACACTAACACACTCTAACACACTGTAACACACCTGACCGCGGCCTGACGGGTTACACTGTGTGTTAGCGCAGCGGTTATTAAACTGAGGTCTGTGGTAAATAACCAGAGGCTCCACTTTATTTATAATAACATTTCATCTTCTTCTTCTTCTTCTTCTTCTTTTTTATTTGATTTTCCTCTTTCTTTATTTTTTACTGACTGAATTTCTCTCATTTCACACTGTTTTATCTCCTGTGTAAACTGACGTAACTCTGACTCTACATCTCACATGGTGCTGGTCTTCATTTATAGTGTAGAAAGATTTTAACTTACAGAATATTCAGATTAACAGCATAAACTTCTGTGTGTGGAAACGTCAGAATTGAAAAAATTCACTAAAGTGTAGGATGCAAAAATAATCTGGATTAACAGTAAACACTATTTAGAGAATAACTGAGAAACAAAATAAAATTAAAAATATTTATTAAAATACTAAAATGTGAACTGTAAATGTCATAATTATAACAATAATCTAAACATTATTGTCAAAATTATTTAAAAAATCAATTAAAGTATAATTTAAAAAATAACTAAGATGTGAAGTATAAATATTAATAACAATAAGCAGGTGTATATAATAATAAAGTGCATTAAAATACTACAACAACTATAAAATAGTGAAAATAAAGCAGGTTATACAGCGTGTGTGTGTGTGTGTGTGTGTGTGTGTGTGTGTGTGTGTGTGTGTGTGCGCGGTGTGTGTGTGTGTGTGTGTGTGTGTGTGTGTGTGTGTACAGTCAGGTTCTTTAATTGTAACGTGCATTACATTAGAAACTTCCCCAATGATGACCTGGTCACGTGACCACTTTGACAGGGTCGAAGCGCCGCCATCTTCTGCGCACCGTGTTCTTCCGCCGCGCACAGCGAGCAGACTTTGAGCCCGTTTCTGCTCCGCTGCTGGGTGTGTACAGGACGGCTTTTTAAAATAATCATAACAATAATAAAATTCACACTTATTTTTTTTTTTAGTGAGTCAGCGAATGGAATAGAGTACTCGAAACCCTCGCGGATGGATCGGAGATTCACAGGGCGCTATATTTGTTGTTTCGGCGGAGGGATACGTGTTTCATTCTGCCAGATCTAGCTTCTTTTTTCCTCCGCTGGAAGCCATGATGGAAGTTTGAGAGTTGTGCTGGAGAGCGACGCCGCGAGAAGAAGATGATTTCTTCTTTCTTTTCGACGAAATCTGCCCGGTGGATGTTGTTGTGAAAGCGGGAGGCTGGGTGTGAAGGGGTGAGTGCGGTGGAGGCTGGCAGAGGGACGTGTTTTTGTGGGGTTTGGGGTGTTTTTGTGTCGGAAATCGCGTCGACCTTTTGAACGGCGGAGATGATGATGATGATGATGATGATGATCGCTCTCTAGGACGGCTTTGGCTTTTTAAAGGTGGAGGAGACACTGAGAGACACAGTCAGAGGGACACACAGAGAGAAATGGCAGCTACAGACTGATTGGAAGTGCTGCTGGGGGGCGAGAGGGCCGCTGCGAGGCGATGGAGAGGTTTTCCTGCTCGGCTCGGAGGTAAATCACGGCGGATCTGATGCTCTGCGTTTGGGCTCCTGGAGGATCCGAGAGCCCTTTTCTCTCCTGGAGGATTGGGACACTCCGGATTTCTGCTTTCGTTTTACTCTCCACGAGCATCCTGATCAGCTTCAGGACACATTTATAAGGCCAGCGTGTGCGGTGTAATTTGTGCTATGTCTGTGACAGACTGGGAGACAGTCTGCTTCAGGCCTGCTGTAGTCTGGACTGGAGCTCTGCTTGGGCCCTTAAAGCTTTAGGACACTTCCACATCCAAGCATCTCATTTATAACCTTTAATAATCCTCATTTTTTAAAGTGCAGCCCGCTTCGTTGAAAGATTCGGGCCTGTTCGGTGGAGATCCGGCTCTCTCTCTCTTTAGACACACGAAGCGTCAATAATCCTAATTTTAATCTGAGTTCTAACCTGGCGTAATCCGAGCGCGTCCTGGTCCGAACATCCTCAAAAGATCCGAATAATCCAGTTTTTACGAGCTGGATTCGGTCCTCCTGCGTCAGGCGTCGTAACTCTTCATTAACGACTCTTCGCTTTAATCTCGATCCGAATTTTGGAGGAAGGAAACGGCGTAATCGAGACCGACGTTTTCATAGACTGGAGTATCGCAGTCCTGCGGTGGTGGAGTGGAGCGGATCCGTCTCCGTCCTCTTCGGCGTCATCTTCCAGTCTGAGGACGTGATCTGATCGTCAGGAGGGCTGAAGAACCCCCGAGGAACATCCAGGACGTCCATCTGAAACCCGATTGTACCCCCAGGAGCTTTTTCTCTTGCTCGCAGGATTCACAAAGCTCCACGAGGCCTGCTTCTGACTTTAGTATCTGAACGTAATCCAGATCTTCGCATCCACAGCCCCCGGACGACGGCTTTATGTCTGTATTAAGCAGATTTACGAACTTTTTGGACACAGGTATATGCTTAACGTGACTAACGGAGGGTTCTCTGCCGGGATCTGCTGGATCGGACGTCTCCGAGGCCGTCGTGTAAATATATAAATCCGCTCTGAGACGGTGTCCGCGTCAACGAACTTCTTTTTCTACACAGCATCGTGTTTGCGAGTGAACGCGGGAACTGCGATGGCGTTCCTCAAACAGATCGTGAGCCGAGAAAAGCGGCGATACCAAGAAGATGGATTCGATCTGGATCTAACGTGTATCCTTCACCTCCAAGCTGGGCTTTTTCATTTATTTTATTTTTATTGTTTAATCATGTTTTTTTTGGTTAAAAGTGAGTAACAGATGGGTGGGTTGGGGCCGTCAGAGAGAGCGGAGATGAAATTATCCCTTTCTGTTATTATTATTATTTTATTTTATTGATATCAGTGTTCTTCTGTCAGGTCGTATTAATCAAATTAACACATTCATCGTACGATAAACGAAAGAAATTGTCCTGTTTTGAGTTGCACAGATCGGCTGTAGGACGTTTTCAGATCGTGTCGAAAGATCAGAAACGACTTGTGAGACGAAATCGCAGGTTTACGATCGGTTCGAGTTCGGCGATTTTGAGGATAGGGTGCGCTAGCGATGCCGTGAAAAATCCAAAAATCTAAGTCCGAAATTCAAGCACTGTCCAAAAAAACAAATCCGAAATCCAAGCGTTCTTAAAAATAATAAAAATAATAATAATAATATGCGTAATGTAATGAAATTTGGTCGGTCCTAAATTCAAGCGCTGTCTAAAATCTAAATGTTGTCCAAAAATAATTCTGAAATCCAAGAGTTCTTTAATAATAATAATAATAATAATAATAATGTGTGTAATGTTTTAATAAAATTTGGTCCCAAAATAAGTCCAAAATGGACCCAGCAGGAAGTGGAAATGCCTCCGAAGCCCCGTATTAGGACGGGATTAGTTTCTCACGTGGAGGAGCGTAGTGGGATTATTCCCAGAGAATCTGTCCGTCTTTCATTCTGTCGTTGAGAGCAGAGACGAGTTTGGGACCGAATCGCGGCTTTACGATCTGTCGAGTCTGAGCTTGACGGTTTTGAGGATAACGTGCCGAGCATTCTGTAGTGAAATTTGGTCGTAAAATGAGTCCAAACTCCAGAACGCTGGACGGAAGTGGATCCAAAACCCGGTTAATGAAGTGAGACGCGTCTGTTCGGAGGACGGGGTTAGTTTCTCACGTGGAGGAGCGTAATGTAACTGTATGTATGTTTATGGAAAGACTTCGCAGTATTTAAATAACTCTCAGATATACGTGTGTGTGTGTGTGTGTGTGTGTCCTGTTTGAACTGACGTGTGTTACATCCTGTTGGAAAAGAGTTTTTTTTTTCTTCAGTATTTAGTTTGTTTCACGTGTACGGCAGCGCGGCTCGCGGCTTACGCTTTAGCTTTAGGCTTTAAAATAGTTTAAAGGTTTGATTTGTAATTTTAACTTTTAGCACCCGGCTTCGTTTTGGACAAACCTGATACCTTCCAAACTCGGGTTTGTACAGGCTACTCCCAAAGAAAGAAAGAAAAAACATGACAGTTATTTGTAATAAAGATGAGTGAATTAGCTAGCTACGTTAGCTAGTCGCAGTCGGGATTTTGTTTTTTGTTTGTTTTTTTTCCTCCGCTGAGCGTCTGGAGAGATTTTCCTGCCTGTCCCACGTCAGGTGCTTCGATTGCCATCGTTAAACGTGAAACACGTCCAGATCGAAATGTTCTTCATGCTTAGAAACATATTTTTGAGAACCTTAAAGTCTCAACTGCTGGGCTTCATTTAGAACTTTTTTCTTTCTTTAATAAAGTTGTGTGTAAATGTTTGCGTAAGACGAACGGAAATAAACCGCCGGATTTATAAAAGTTTTGTAAATGCTGATTTTCTTCGTACGCTGGTGTGTAAAGCTCGTTCCTGATGCAGCTCATTTGCATATAGCGACGCCCACAAAACTCCATAAAAGGTAAAGTGCACAGAGAGCTAGGAGCAGGAAATGAGCGATCAGGGTAAAGACTGAAAAACAGAAGTGGAAGCTATTTTGATTCACTTCTACACCAATGTTAATAATAATAATAATAATAATAATTAATGAGCACTAAATCCCGCGTCAGCGGAGGCGTGTGTTTGCGGCTTACGGCTCTGCGCAGACCGAGCGGCTCGTCCTCCGCTTACACACCGCCGTCTCTTTATCATAACTGAGCATTAGTTTTATTTCTCTTACTTTGAGTTTGTGTCGTTCGCTTTCTTTATTATTGTATATTCTCATATTAAGGCAGTAAAGTAACGCGACAGGTTATAGGACCTGGGGTCCGTCAGGTGGAGGTCTACGTCAGTGAGTCGGATCCGGAGGAAATCTAACGAGCAGGTTACGAACGTTTTTTTCTGAAATTAAAGGATTCTCATGTAAAGCTCATTTCTCGCATAAACATCGGTACAAATGATTTAGGAATAAATCTGTCCGTATGCAGCTCGATAAATGGCGTCAGTGTTTATCGCTTTAAGCTACTTACGTATCTGTCGTTAGAAGCTGAGCAACAGCAGCAACGACAAACATGACTCCAGTGCGTCAGTGTGTAGAGCTGCTTCGATAAATAGCGTGTTGGTGAATTAAAAATGACAAAAAATAAAATGTAATTATTTAAAACCGTAAATGTGTGTGATGTATTTTAGACGCGTGTAAAGACTCGCAGCGTTACCGTGTTTCGTGACGTGACGACGTGCGTGTTAGACGACGTGCGTGTTAGACGACGTGCGCGTTAGACGACGTGCGCGTTAGACGACGTGTGCGTTAGACGACGTGTGTGCGTTAGACGACGTGTGTGTGTTAGACGACGTGTGTGTGTTAGACGACGTGTGTGTGTTAGACGACGTGCGTGTTAGACGACGTGTGCGTTAGACGACGTGTGTGTGTTAGACGACGTGTGTGTGTTAGACGGCGTGTGCGTTAGACGACGTGTGTGTGTTAGACGACGTGTGTGTGTTAGACGGCGTGTGCGTTAGACGACGTGTGCGTTAGACGACGTGTGTGTGTTAGACGGCGTGTGCGTTAGACGGCGTGTGTGTGTTAGACGACGTGTGTGTGTTAGACGGCGTGTGTGTTAGACGGCGTGTGTGTGTTAGACGGCGTGTGTGTTAGACGACGTGTGCGTTAGACGACGTGTGTGTGTTAGACGACGTGTGCGTTAGACGACGTGTGTGTTAGACGACGTGTGCGTTAGACGACGTGTGTGTGTTAGACGACGTGTGTGTGTTAGACGACGTGTGTGTTAGACGACGTGTGTGTTGGAGTCGCTTCCACGTCACTTGGTTCAGATTAAAGCTCGAATCTTCTCGTGAATCAGGGTTTTTGGTCCGAAGCCAAAAAAACATTGGCAGGTCGAGTCGTAACGACGTGGTGACGCGCGTCTGAAACGTTAATACAAACGTAACGAGAGAAACTGAACCGAGAGGAAAACCGGATCTGTTTAAAATCCTGCACTAATGATCAGGTCGTTTTATCGCACAAACCTGTTTCAATCAATTAATTAATCAGTCAGTTAATTGATTCGGTCGTTATTTTGGATTTTGTGCGATGTTTTAGTTCAGCTCGGTCCGACGTAACTGAAGATGATTTCCGGCGTCTCGGTTAGCGATGGGCGGAGTTTAGCGATGGGCGGAGTTTAGCGATGGAGTCGTCAGAGTGACCTTTTCTATTTTTTTTTCTTTTTCATTTTTTTTAATCGTCATGGCGACCTTAATTCAGTTTGTTTGTTTGTTTGTGTTTGTCTGTTTAGCACATGGGGGATGAATTGGGACCCAAATCTGTAGTTCCCTCTCTTTCATTCTTTTCATGCTTTCTCTCTCTCTCTTTTTTTTCTCGCTTTTTCTTTCCATTTTGTTTCCTTCCCCTTTTCTCTCTCTCTGTTTTCTTTTTGTTTCTGTTTTATTTTCATTTTCTTCATTTCTTTTTAAGTTTCTTTTTTCTGTTTCGTTTCTTTCCTTTTGTTTCGTGACCCTCAGTTATTTCCCTTCTTTTTTTTCTTTCTTTCTTTTTTCTGCATCACTCTTTCTTTCTGTATCCCTTTTTCTTTGTGCATCCGTCCATTATTTCTTTCTTTTACTTTCCGCATCCAGCTCTATCCTTTCTTTCTTCATTTCTTTGTTGGCATCCATCTTTTTTTTTCTTTTTTTTTTGCATGTTTTGTCCTTCCTCTTTCTTTCTTTCTTTCTGCATCTACTCTTTTGGTGTTTTTTTGCATCTATCTACCCTCTTTCTTTCTGTATCTGTTTTTTTTTTCTTTGTGCATCTATCTATTCTTTTTAATTCTTTTTTTTTATTTTCGTCTAGCCATCCTTTCTTTCTTTCTTTCTTTCTTTCTTTTTCTTCATCGTTCTTTTTTTGTATCCATCTTTATTTTTTATTTTTTCCTGTTTTTCCCCTTCCTGTTTCTTATTTCCTTCTTTCTGCATCCATCCTTTTTGGTTTTTTTCTGTATCTCATTTTTTTCCTTTATCTGTTTGTTCATTATTTCTTTCTTTCTTTTACTTTCTGCATCTAAACATCTTCTTTCTTTCATCGTTGTTTTTTTTTTTTGCATCCAGCTTTCTTTTTTTCCCTTTTTTTTGCATGTTTTTTCCTTCCTGTCCCCCTCTCTCTCTCTCTCTCCCTCTCTCTCTCTCTCTCCCTCTCTCTCTGTCTCTCTCTCTCTGTCTCTCTCTCTCTCTCTCTTTACTCCTCTAGCAGTTGGAACGTTGGAGTCTGTTGTCAGAGTGAAATCTCTCATCGTTCACATCTCAGTCGTTATTCGTCTCTGATTCGAGAAAAAAAAACGAGTGAAACTTAGACTCCGCCTCCAAACACGTCCTGCATTTCATCATTTCATAACTTCGTCCTGATTAACCGTAAGCGCTGCTCATTATAGAGCTGAGTGTTGGGGTCGTAACCGAGTGTAACAGGAGGTGACTGTGGAGCGGGAGTGTTAATGTGTGTGTGTGTGTGTGTGTGTGTGTGTGTGTGTGTGTGTGTGTGTGTGTGTGTGTGTGTGACAGCACCTGGCCTTCGCCGTTACGTTTTTTTAGGGAACTAAATGAAACCCCAGCTGTCCATTTACCACCAAACCACAGAGTAACCGTCTCTACAGTGACACACAGAAAAATCCACTCCGGAGGTGTGTGTGTGTGTGTGTGTGTGTGTGTGTGTGAATAATGGGGATTAATGATAGGTATATCCTCTATGTTGTGTAAAGGGTTGTGAAGTGTGATTGGACGGATTCGGGTTCCTTAACGTGTGTGTGTGTGTTAGATATTTACCCGAACATCATCGCTATGGGGTTTCCAGCCGAGAGACTGGAGGGAGTTTACCGCAACAACATAGATGACGTCGTACGGTTAGTCTCTTCCCCACACACACACACACACACACACACACACACACACACACAGATTTATTGTTTCTGTTGGTCTTTCTGAATTGATATGAATATGAAATTTTTGCACGTCGTATTAAACAGGTTTTTTTTTTGTCTCTGCAGGTTTTTGGACTCCAAACACAGGAACCATTACAAAATATATAACCTGTAAGCACACACACACACACACCTGTACATATACACACACACCTGTACATACCCTGATCAGCCGTAACATTAAAACCACCGACAGGTGACGTGAGAAACTCTGATTATCTCGTGACACTGGCTCCTGTCGAAGGGATCATCAGGCATCAAGTGAACATTCGGTTCTTGAAGTTGACGTGTTGGAAGCAGGAAAAATGGGTGAGCGTGAGGAACTGAGAGACTCTGACTCCTAAACACCGAAAGCTCCTACAATGAGCACGTGATCATCAGAGCTGGACCATGGAGCAATGGAAGAAGGAGGCCTGGTCTGAAGAATCACGTTTTCTTTTACATCACGTGGACGGTCGGGTGTGTGTGTGTCGCTCACCTGGAGAAGAGATGGCACCAGGTTGCATTATGGGAAGAAGGAAAGGCAGTGTGGCGGAGGCAGTGTGATGGTCTGGGCGATGTTCTGCTGGGAAACCTCGGGTCCTGGCCTTCATGTAGATGTTCTTTGACATGTACCACCTACCTAAACACTGCTGCAGACCAAGGTACACACCTTCATGGCAGCTGTGTTCTCTAAAGGCAGTGGCCTCTTTCAGCAGGATGATGCTCCCTGCCACACTGCAGAAACTGTTCAGGAACGGTTCGAGGAACAGGACAGAGAGTTCAAGGTGTTGACTTGGCCTCCAAATTCCCCAGATCTCAATCACATGGAGCATCTGTGGGACGTTCTGGACAAACAAGTCTGATCCATGGAGGCTCTTGGAGGAGTCCAGGTTTTCAAGCGTCAGAGCTGCTTTGGATGCACAAAGAGGAACTACACAATAATGTGTAATGTTATGGCTGATCAGTGTATACACATGCACCTTTTCATGTATACACACACACACACCTGTACACATATACACACCTGTACATATAGACACACAACTGTACACACACACACACATGCACACCTGCGTACACTCATGCGCCTGTACACACAAAGATGCGCCTGTGCATGTTCACACACCTGTATACAGTTTGTGCACCTGTATATGCGCATGCACCTCTACACACACCTGTACACACACCTGTACACACACCTGTACACACACCTCTACACACACCCGTACACACACCTGTACACCACACGTGTCACGTCACCTCACATGTCCTTACAGTTTCTGATCTCAGGATGACTAAGCACCGGGACGGTGTTTTATTATTTTTAATATTTGTTTAATAATAATTTTTGTTGAAATTTGCAGATGTGCAGAACGACACTATGATACGGCCAAATTCAACTGTCGGGGTGAGTACGGGGGAAGCCGTTATACAGACGTGCTTCTTCAACATTTATCTAAATAACGTTCTAGTAGGAATAATTCGTGTATTGGCTAACTTCAGCAGGCGGTTCTGTCTTTCTCACTGAATCGGATTATTTATAAACCAGGCGTAAAGCCATCCGTTTTTTTTTTTTGAGCCGGAGGAGTTGATTTTACCCGAAGGGGAAGTGGACGAGGGGAAGTGGACGAGGGCGCGTTTAAAATTGGAGACAGAACAGGAGCGAGCGTAGGATTGTTCATTTCGAAACCGAAAGATGAGAAACGAATTACGGGGGAAAATGTGACAGCTACAGAATCAGAAATAAGAGGAAACGGAGAGGGGAAGTGGACGAGGGCACAATAACCACAGCAATTATTAAAAAAAAACAGACCAAAAAAAACCCAGAGTTTCTGATCTAGTGTCATTTTAAGCCTAAGTGGAACTGGAGTTATTTATTTTGCGAATAACCAGAAGCGGGTTTATTACAGAAGTTACCGAAACACGGAGAGGCTTCGTCTCGTCACGCAGATATTCTGTGTGGATTTGTGTGGATGTTGAATTAATGGGAAATGAAGAGAGGAAGTTGATGTGAGCCTCTCTGCCAAACGCTCAACACGGCTACGTCGCACGGCTCTGACTCGTGTGAAACGGTTACAGTTTCTTTTCCATCGGTCATGATGCTAAATCAGGACAACAGGAAGTGGCATTCAGTCATAATAAAAGCACACGTATTTTTTGTGTGTGTGTAATGAAACAGGAAGTACTTTTTTTTTATTTTTTCGAATTTGAGAGGTGTGAGTTGGGCGTTGTTCTTTCATGTAGCTTTAAGACTTATTTTTTTCCAAGTCTTTTTTTTTTTTTAAGACGTCATTGCGTGGATGACACGATCGTCTCGCGATATCCGCGATTTCAAGATGGCGGAACGTATCGCGACGAAGATTTCCGTACGCTTCACAAATGATGGAAAGCTCATGAAATGGCTGGACACTTTTTTGAAAAAAAAAAAAAATTTAAATAAAAAAAAAAACATGATTTTTCAAACTGATGAAACCGAAACCGTGACGCGGTAAGCTTTTTGGGATTAGACGTCACAGTAACGTGGATCGTGGACGTGTTTATTAAAAAAAAAAAAGAGTACAGAATTCTCTGAAAGTGGTGAGAAGTTTTGGCTTACGATGTTCTTTAGATCTTAAAGCGCAGTATGGTGTCCCACAGGGTTCCGTTTTAGACCCGCTATCGTTTCGATCCAGCTTTATGATGCTTTGGACGTAACGTTCGCTTTCACGTCGACGCTGATGTACGTTTATACGTGTTGATTCGG
This sequence comes from Pangasius macronema, assembly GCA_037577455.1. NCBI lineage: Eukaryota > Metazoa > Chordata > Actinopteri > Siluriformes > Pangasiidae > Pangasius > Pangasius macronema. The sequence continues at coordinate 985,341 of CM074954.1, read as the reverse complement.
CAGGATTCAGTAGCACTGTTACACAAATGGTCGACTGCGTTAGCGTTGTTGCTGGAATACTTTTCAGTCCATCCCTAAAGACGATGAACAGGAAGTCTGACCCTGCTTTTTCCCGTCCCCGGCAGTGGCTCAGTACCCGTTTGAAGACCACAACCCCCCTCAGCTGGAGCTCATTAAGCCGTTCTGTGAGGATCTCGATCAGTGGCTCTCCGAGGACGAGAACCACGTCGCAGCGATTCACTGCAAAGCGGGAAAAGGGCGCACGGGGGTGATGATCTGCGCCTACCTGTTGCATCGTGGGAAATTTATGGAGGCGCAAGAAGCTCTGGATTTCTATGGAGAAGTGAGGACCAGGGACAAGAAGGTATGGAGACACTCATTTCTCCTTAATGTTTTAACGAGATTAGATTTATCTGATCATTTCCTGGTGGTTCAAATGATTTGTCCAAAATAAGGATCCTGCTCCTGCAGTGCTTATGATGGAATTACATTTTGTATTTATAACTATTATTATTTCTATTTCTATTTATTTATTTATTTATTTTTATGAGACCTGATGTTGACTTCAGCTTCCCTCCCTGACTGAATACATGATGGTTTATTAACTATCTGAGAAACGTTACGCATTAAATCATGACGATTTTCTTACGTAGCAAACTAAATTTGCGAACATGGAACATTTTGGCCAAATCTGATGCGAAAGATCGTGTCAGAGTTTTAAACTTTGTGGTTCTGTGGTGGTTGGGTGGGCGTGTACTCGGCTCTGACGAGCTTGCGATGGTTTCACAGGATGTCTGTTCAGATTGCTGAAGATCTCTGTTACATCAGTCAGCTATCATCATCACATTTAAATGTGAAAGAGAACATGCTCTAGCTGCATAAAGAGTTGGTCTGATCTGTAAAAAGCCCAGGCCGAGATGGTAAACTTGGATGTAAAAGAATTTGAGTTACCTAAAAACAATGTTACCTAAGAATTTGACTAAGAATAATTAGTTAACAAAAATTTGAGTTTACCAAGAATTTGAGTTACTTTAGAATAAGAATTTGAGTTATTCAGGAATTTGAGTTACTTAAGAATAAAATTTGAGTTATTTAGGAATTTGAGTTACTTAAGAATAAAATTTGAGTTATTTAATAAGAATTTAACTTAGTGAAGAATTTGAGTTAGTCAAGAATTTGAATTAATCAGGATATTTGAGTTGCTAAAGAATACTAATAATTTGAGTTGCTTAAAATTTTGTTATATAAGAATTTGAGTTGCTCAATTTATCTAAGAATTTGAGTTAATTAAGAACAACAATTCTTATCTAGAGCTATATAAGAATTACATAACTCAAGAATTATAAGAATTTGAGTTACTCAGGAATTTGAGTTATCTAAGAATAAGATTTTGAATGGGATGTGAATTCTAACAATGAGAATTATGACGTAATTTGAGTTACCTTGGGTTACCTAAGAATTTGAGTTAACTTGAGTTTATTAATCTGATTACTCAAGTAGCAGCACATTCATCAGCTGAGCGTGTGTTTAGACCAAGCTGGATTGAGTGTTTTTGTTTTTTAGTAGGAAAGTTATTCTAAAAATATGTTTTCAGTAAGTGTCTGTAAGTCTGCTCAGCGAAGATCTTGACGTAGAACCCTGCTCCTGTTGGAGCTCCCGGGCTTTAGAACCTGACTGTTGCGTTTGCTTGTGTGCGTGTGATCAGGGCGTGACAATCCCGAGTCAGCGGCGGTACGTGCACTATTACAGCTTCCTGCTGAAAAACCATCTGGACTACAAACCCGTGGCTCTGCTCTTCCACAAGATGGTGTTCGAGACGCTGCCCATGTTCAGCAGTGGCACCTGCAGTAAGTCCCAACGCTCTCGAGTCCTCAGAACGCCAGCACTTCCTCTTTCATCGAATACAATTCCTGCACTGAATGTCACAAAACAGCTTCAACCAATCACAGATTGATATGCAAATTAAATATAACAATTTGGTACATCTATATCTAGAGGATTTCTCTACAGGTTCTCTTGCTAACTTAGCTAACATTGGTGATGAACAGATGGGGGTTGTCATGGTAACGTTATAGATGTTGAAAAAGACTGAGTCACCTAAGAATTTGAGTTACCCAAGGGACTGGGAAATTTGGGAAGTAGGGAGGTTTCCGAGTTGGAAAATTCCATACAGGAAGTGACATCACGTTCAGACAATTCTGTCCGTCTCTCACAGACCCTCAGTTTGTCGTGTACCAGCTGAAAGTGAAGATCCACACCTCGAATCCGTCTCACACGAGGCGAGAGGACAAACACATTCATTTCGAGTTTCCTCAGCCACTTCCTGTGTGTGGAGACATCAAAGTCGAGTTCTTTCATAAACAGAACAAGATGATGAAGAAGGTCAGTGATTTTTTACCTTTTGACCCTGTTTGCTCTCTGAGTTAACTCTGCATCAAGTGTGTGTGTGTGTGTGTGTGTGTGTGTGTCATAAAATGTAAATGTGTGTGTGTGTTCCTGCAGGATAAGATGTTCCACTTCTGGGTGAACACGTTCTTCATCCCCGGGCCGGACGAGAGCGGAGAGCGAGTGGAGAACGGCTCGGCCATGAACGACAGCGACAGCCACTCGTCCAATCAGAGCCAGAGCTCTCCCTCCGAGCGGGATAGAGGGATGGGCGGAGGGGAGAGAGAGAGAGACAGGGAGAGAGATGGAGAGAAAGACTACTTGATTCTAGTGCTGACGAAGAACGACCTGGACAAAGCGAATAAAGACAAAGCGAACAGATACTTCTCTCCTAACTTTAAGGTGAGGACGCGACAGGAACACCTGAAACACCCGAGTCGTTAATCATCACGTGATTATCGTCACAAACTCGTAGATCAGGCGCACAGACGGTAAAAAACTCAGTAAAGATACGGAGAGAAACAGAGCGTTTAAATACGCAGACTAATCCTGAAAACACGGTACAGGCGAACACAGTCAGATAACTGAAGCAGTGATTATGGATCAGGGACTGAATTACAGAATGTTCACATCTCTCTCTCTCTCTCTGTCTGTCTCTCACTCTCTCTCTGTCTCTCTCTATCTCTCTCTCTCTCTGTCTGTCTCTCTCTGTCTCTCTCTTGAACTCTATCTCTCTCTCTCGCTCGCTCTCTCTGTCTCTCTCTCTCTCTCTCTGCCTGTCTCTCTCTGTCTGTCTCTTTTTTTGTCTGTCTCTCTCTCTGTCTTTCTTTTTTTTCTCTCTTACTATCTCTCTTTTTGTCTCTCTCTCTTTCTCTCTTAATGTATTTCTGTTTTTTCATTTGTCTATATTTTCTTTCTTTCCCATTCTCTCTCTTTGCCTCTCTCTTTTTCTGTTTCTGTTGGTCTGTTTTTCTTTCACTCACTTTGTCTCTGTCTGTCCCTCTCTTGTTCTGTCTCCCTCTTTCATTTTCTCTTTGTCTCTCCCATGTTCGTTTGTTCGTTCGTTCGTTCTTTGTTTCTTTGTACATCTGTTTTGCATTTTTTTGTCTCTCCCCTTTCTTTTTTTTCTTTTTTCTTTCTTTTCTGTCTGTCTCTTTCTGTCTGATTCTTTGTTTCTATTCCTCTCCCTTTCTCTGATGCATTTTTTTGTCTTTTTCCTTTCATCCCTCTTTCTCTCTCACACTCTCTCTCTCTCTCTTTCTCTGTCAGGTGAAGCTGTTTTTCACTAAGACGGTGGATGAGACGTCGAACTCGGAGGCGAGCACTTCCACCTCCGTCACTCCGGACGTTAGCGACAACGAGCCGGATCATTACCGTTATTCGGACACGACCGACTCGGACCCCGAGAACGAACCGTTCGACGAGGAACAGCACACACAGATCACGAAAGTCTGAACGTTTCTTACACACACACACACACACACACACACACACACACACACACATGAATTCAGCTACCTATAATAGACATGGACATAAAAAAACAGCCAACCAACACCAGACGAAAAAAAAAAAGGAGAAAACTTGAAAAATGTACTGAAGAGAAAAGGACCTGCCCACGTCGCCCTCACTAACCGAACCATCACTTCTGCTCTCCTGACCAATCTCTGCTTTTATTATTATTAATTATTATTATTATACGGATATCGACGCCATTGGCTGAGGCGAGTGGGCGGGTCCTGTAGCTACTCTGTATATATATATCTATATATAAATATAAATATAAATCTATATAAAAAAAAAAAACAGTTTTGTGTCAGACGATGAAAACTCGGCAATCAGGCGAGGAGAAGAGGAGCGGGACGGACGAAGACGAAACCACACTCGTTTATTTCTCCATCGTTCTTTTTTTTTTTTCCTTCTCTTCACCCAGGCCAGTGCTGCAGTCGCCAGTCGTTCCCTCCGTCTCCTCCTCTCCCTCGCTCCCTCGTGAAACCCCACCCACCCCATCCCTCGCTCTCTCTCCTCTTTCCGGGCGTGTGCCGATAATCGGGCGATGGATTGCGATATTCGCTACGATATTTTAGATATCAGCGTATGAACTGTTCCAAATATCCAGAAGAACTGAGATGATTCGGAGTGACTCCTGAACGAGACACAGCCGAGTATTAATCACGTGTTGTGATGTCAGAGTTTTGGTTTTTTTTTTTTCCCCATCAAAAATCAAATCAAAATTATTTAAATAATTAAATATATTGTGTAACATTGCGATATTTAAACGAGGCACAAATTCTTTTTTTTCCCCATGTGCCTCAAATCAGGCATTCTATCACTAACACAGTCTATCAGGGGGCGGAGCTTCAGCCTAACAAGCTCCATTTCTGATTGGATCATTCGTGACTTATCCAAAATGGCCGCCTTGAAGGTAAACGTAAACGACGTTGTTCAGGAATCTAAAGAACGAAGTGAACAGGAAGAACGATACTGGACTTCGGGGCTAATCAGATGTAACTCTAAAGTTGTGAGAACATTGTTGCTAGGCAACTGGAAAATGTATACTCCACGTATCTGCTAGGTAATGGTTAGCTAGCTATCGATTTGGCTAGTTAAGTGTTTTAAACTGACAGCGTAAAGGCAAAGTGACTTTAGGAACCTGGTGGAATAATCGGGACATCAGCGTTTACCTCAGATGTGTCCATAATTACTGAAAATTCTTTCTAAAATCTTTGACTACACTTAGCATCAACTGCTAACACATTATGTTACAATTTGTTCCTCTGAAGGTACAAGAGCCGTTTACGTTGAGTCGACTTGTAAATGTGCTGAACGTTAAACGGGACTGTTGGGCGGGGCTAAATAAAGAAAAGACAAATCATTGGTCCTGCTGCGTTTTGATGAGTGAAAGTGACAGTTAGCTGACTGTTATCTTTTGAATTTGAAATGCAACTGCCGCCTGATGTCACAGTGGCGTCCTAACAGTCATTTAAACTCGAGTGTGTTGCTGTTACTGTTTTTTAGATTATGTTGCTCTTTACTGACTGTTTTGGGTTGTGTGTGTGTGTGTGTGTGTGTGTGTGTGTGTGTGTGTTTTCGTTTTGTTTTGTTTTTTTTGTTTAAATTCCAACTGCTGCCTGGTGATGTCACACTGGCATCCTACCAGTCTTCTAATTAAACTCCGCCCCCTTTCTGAGGTAAAGTCAATGAACAACAAAATAACGCAGTCATGGCACATTTAATGATGTTAAGACGATGCTCCTTTTGACTGTTATTTTTTGAATTTGAATTCCAACTGCCACCTGACGACATCACAGTGACGTCCTAACAGTCGATGAAACCCCGCCCCCTTTCTGTTGCTTAGCTCACTCAGTTATTTTTAGTGTACTGTATTTTTACACAATATATTTAATCATTAATTCTTTATTTTTTTTATTTTATTTAAAAAAATAATAAATTGATTATCGCTATACATCAGCACACGCCCATTTCCCTTACTGTGAATGCTTCTTGTGCTGTCCGCAAGCCCCTCCTACTTGACCTTTGACCCTTCTTTTCCCCTTGCGCTGTGAACTATGAATTCTGGGATGCGTAGTTCCTTCCCCAACCCCGCCCCCTTGCCGTTTCCTCGCTGTGTATAACGTTAAACTTTGCAGAAAGAAGAAAACCATGTAATTGTCCATGTTTTTTTTATCCTAAGATAATAAATCTATATAAATATATCTATATATAATACACAGAAGCGCAGGGAACCAGTGTTTGCAATAATGTTAACACTCAACATTTAAAGGACAAACCGGTGTGCATGTTATATTGGAGTTAGTGTACATGTTTAATAAATGCTATACAATGTGTTTTTATTAAAAGTGTGTGTCCGTGAATTTTGTGTCTCTGCACAACACAAACAGGAAGTCACTTCAGTTCGTTAGCTAGTTTAACTTTTTCTAGCTCTGAAGATTGATACAGGTGCAACTTCACACTTTAGTTTCCAGTAGGAAAATCTCTAGTGGTTTCCATACTGGCTTAATGGTTTCCATTAGGGGTTGTGTGGTTACTGTTAAACACCGCCAGAGTTTTCTTGTGTGTATGTAGATGATTACTATAAGAATATAAATAGCCACATTCCACTAAACGTCCATTAAAGACCAGTAGAAACCCATTAAAACCCAGTAGGAAACCATTAAAGACCAATAGAAACCAATTAAAGACCAGTAG
>CM074954.1:935544-948316 GCA_037577455.1 Pangasius macronema | reverse complement strand
TTCGCTGCAGAAATAAGAAGCGAGTCGACAGTCAAAGTCTCCAGAAGAACTGCGGCTGCTTCTGCAAGATGCTCAGTCACTTATAAATACGGTATTTTTCTTTCTTTAGGTGTGAGTTTGGGGTTAAAGTTCCCTGCAGTCCCACCAGCGACACACAGTGCAACGAAAAAGGTCCTGAAGGTACGAACTTTAAAATGTTAATTTAATTCGCATGCCATCATGTCGGAGAAGCGATGGACGTTCACTGCGTTCCGTTTCACATTTTTATATCAGTTTATATAAAAGAGTTTTGAAAGATGTTTACGGAAATATACTCGCAGTATCAAAGCAAAATTCAAGTGAAAATTACACGGCTGAACTCTGCATCCTGATTGGTCAGAAGGTGTTGATTAATTTTCCAGAACAGCGGCTCTGACAGTAATGCAGCTACAGATCACGGGTTTATTTATAATTAATGCGCTCGTTTCTATAGTAACAGCTAAAAAAAAAAAAAGTCATGTAATAGTTGAAATGGTGAAGTTATGGAAGGAGTCTCCAGTGTCAGTGCTTTGTACCAGTCAGACTTAGCTGCTATAACGTAAGTGTCAGAGGAACGAACTTGTTTCTCTGGACATTAAATGTAACTATAAATGGATAAAAACTATGAACTCTGAAAAGACACACGTTATAAACCTGTTATAGGTTTAAACATGCTGTAGGTTGCGTATGAGATGCACTCAACTACGCTTAGGGACAATCCTCGTAAAGAATTAAAGAATTAAAGCACATTCGGAAATCAAAAAATGTTTAAAAAATGAAAGTTAATGACCGAAAGCATCTATTTAATAATCTTAATGTGTGTTTGTGTATTTCAGGGCTCGAAATCACGACTGCCATTGCCATCATCATGACGATACTTGGACTAATTGCACTAGGAATAGTGCTTTTTCTGTGGAAGACAAAACGGCTTTGTTTCAAATCAGCTGAAAACGTCGAAGTTCCTGAGGTGAGCTGCACTGAGAATCCAAACATTTCACATATTTTACGTTTTTCCGCTGATTTGTGAAGTTTTCATGATATTTCTCTTTCTCCTTCTTTTCTCTGCAGTCAGTGGAGCTGATAGCTGGTAAGTTTTTTTTTTTTTTTTTAACTTTTTCAGATTTTTGGACCTTGTAAAGTAAATAAATAATTAATTAATTAATTAATAAAAATGAATACCTTTATTGTGTAAGTACAGCAGGATTCAGTGTGTAGTTCCCCATCTGTGTTACATATTAAATAAAAAGAAAATAATAAAATATACATCAAATTAAATCATCAAATAAATAAATCAATCAATTTTACTTCAAAGTGTCAAAATAATTTTAAAAAATCCTTCGTTAATCTAAAAATGTAATCAAAGTAAAATATTCTCAATAAATGTTTTTTTTGTTCCACACTGAAGCCCTGAACAACGGATGTGAATTAAATACCATAAAAGAATGGCAGTGTGACACTTTTTTAGCTAGCATGACTGACTTTAGCTCAAGCTAGCAGAATTAGCGTTGTTTTAGGATAAATATTTAAAGCTAGCTAGCTAGGTAATGTTTCACTAGCAAGACTGAGACTAGCCTTTTTCATCCAGGATCACCTAGCTAGCAAGCGGAAGCTCTGGATTTTTATTGGCTGAGTAGTACAAACACAGCGAGCTAAAGTATAAGGTGTCGCTACTTTTTATTATTAGCACATTCAAACCCACGTGTCCATTTTAGCGGCACTGCTGTAGCGCTAATCTCCAGAAACTTACCGAAACCTGTCCTTAACCTAAAGCTGTATTCATCGTCAAATATTATACTTTCAGTCTCAAATATCCTGAATAGATGATATTTCATTTCATCCAGTGCATCAGTGTCTTAACTAGCTAGCAATGCTAGTGTCAGTCTTTTTTCTAGTTAGCATTAGCACTGTATGAGGCTAACCATTCACAGCTAGCCAGGCTAATATTAGCTAATATTCAGACTAACGAGCTAGCAGCCAGGGTTCCTGTGCTTAAGTGACTAAATAAAACAAGTTTAAAACAATAAAACTTAATTTATTATTGATTTTTTTTAATTCTCCAGTTTTGCCTGAAATAAAAAACATGTTTTTATTTTAAACATATATAAGCGTTAGACTAAAGCTCTGAGTCTTCCTCTATTCACGTGAGCTGCATCTGCGATGTTTTTCTTGCGTTAAGCTGAATGCTGTACTATTACATCAATAAACTATTGTTAAAAAAATTAATAGTAATTTTTGTGTAAATAAATTGTATTGTTGCTTTTTGAGACTCATGACACTGCTTAAGACCAAGGCCTGTCATTCATCTTTCTCTGCAGATACGGATTTGGAAAAGTTCCTGCCTAAAATATCTGAAGTTCTGGGTTTCAAGGTGGTCCGGAACGTGGTCAGGCGCCAAGGCCTGCTGTCTCAGACCGCATTAGACAATATAATGGATGCAAATCGTCATGACCTGAACGAACAGGCTTACCAGATGCTGAAGGCTTGGTACGAGAAACACGGCATGAATGGAGCTTTCAAAACGCTGTATGATAACCTCATCGACATCGACATGATAAATAAAGCTGAGAAGGTGCGTGATCTCATCAGAAAATCAGGCAATACAGAGGAAAGGAGCAATGGAGTTGTCTAGGTTTCTAAAGGCAGAATAAAGGCTTCCCAACTACAGCCAAGGAAAAACTATTGGCACATTATCTCAAATCCAATAATGGAGACAAAGGAGTGTGTTTCTACAGATGCTATTCAGTCTGCTATTTCAGATGTTGCGTTCTTGTCACCAGCCAATCACTCCAACGATCCTCCAGGAGATTATGGTGGATGGTTCCACGTAGAAACCATAAATATTTATGAAGAAGAGGAATGATTTATAATTGCACTGTTATCCCCCAGATGAGGATGGGTTCCGTTTTGAGTCTGGTTCCTCTCAAGGTTTCTTCCTCATGTCTTCTCAGGGAGTTTTTCCTCACCACCGTCTCCTCTGGCTCGCTCATTTAAAATTTATATCTGCATTTCCGTAAAGCTGCTTTGTGCCATTGTCAAAAGCTCTACTCAAGTAAAATTTTCCCAACACTTTACTTTTACTTTGTTACAAACTGTTAGTTTTTAATATTTTGGTTTATTGTTTGTTATTTTTGTAGTTAGATTCGAGTTACATAGTGTTACACTGTTTAGAGTAAAATAGGGTAAAACATCTTTTTCCTCTAACCGTTAAGCAGGTGATGGACTCTTAGCTACATTTATGTCACCGTGTTGCACTAGGATGATTTCAGTTAATAGCTTTGTTTGTTTATATGTGTATATATATATATGTGTGTGTGTGTGTGTGTGTGTGTGTGTGTGTGTGTGTTTTGAATCTTGTGCCAAAATAAAATCTTACAATGTTTTTCCCTGTTACATCTCTGCTTTTTTTATACTACTAACCCTACAATAGTATTATACAATACTATATTAATATGCTCTCTCTCTCTCTCTCATTATAGATAGATAGATAGATAGATAGATAGATAGATAGATAGATAGATAGATAGATAGTGTGTGTGTACAAATACAGTTTTACAATTGTAAATTGTATATTTATATATTTAACGTAACGTCAACATAACGTTAAAGATCGTGGTTTGGGATGATGAACTTCCCCAGGACTACTGCACTATTGTAGCACCATTGTATTCACTAGCTAATAGCATACTTGCTAACTAGCTAATCAGCAATGATAGTGAACACATATAAACACATGTCCATATAGATTTAACTTTACACTTCATTTTACTTCATTATTACACACTCATCTGGGGGGACAGCTGGATAGACAGAGACAGACAGACAGACAGACAGACAGACAGAGAGAGACAGAACGATAGAGAGTGGTAGATGGACAGACAGAAAGTTGAAGGAAAGACTGACAGACAGATGAGCAGACAGACAAACAGACAGAGACAGATAAACATATGAAGATGGACAGAGAGAAAGAGACAGATAGACAGACACAGTCAGACAGAGAGATTCTCTTGGGCTGAATTTTTAATATATTTATTTATTTATTTATTTGTGTGGTTCTGTGATGTTTTTCCTGAGAAGCTGCTTTTACAGATGTGCTGTGGTGTCAGAGACTTTAGGCTTGTTGTGGGTTTTGCACTGAGACAGAGCGCCCCCTACAGCAGTACCACAGTAAGGCCAGAGCAGCCAAGAGGAAAGCACTGCAGAGAAGTGAGAGTCCACTGAGGAGGAAGAGCGCTGTGTAAGAACCTGACTGATCCAACAGCCAACCTGAGAAACACACACACACACACACACACACACACACACACACACACACACACACACACATCTAAAATATAGTTCTCTAAATCTATGTCTCTGAGAATTTTTCTAGATTTCAGTTTCATACTGAATCACAACTTGAGTTAAACTGTCAGAACTTTCAAAACTGTTTTAGCTTCCAAAATTGTAAATACCAAAATGGATGGAGACAGACAGACAGACAGAGAGACAGAGAGACAGACAGACAGACAGTGACACACAGACAGACAGACAGACAGACAGAAATAAACAGACAGACAGACAGAGAGACAGACAGACAGACAGAAATAAACAGACAGACAGTGACACACAGACAGACAGACAGACAGACAGACAGAAATAAACAGACAGACAGGCAGACAGAAATAAACAGACAGACAGGCAGAAATAAACAGACAGACAGGCAGACAGAAATAGACAGACAGACAGACAGACAGAAATAAACAGACAGACAGGCAGACAGAAATAAACAGACAGACAGACAGACAGAAATAAACAGACAGACAGACAGACAGACAGACAGAAATAAACAGACAGACAGTGACACACAGACAGACAGAAATAAACAGACAGGCAGACAGAAATAAACAGACAGACAGTAAGTGACACATAGACAGACGTGGAGAGTCAGGGCAGTTAAAGAAAGAGACAAAGACAGATGGACAGACAGACAAACAGACAATGACAGAGAAACAGAAAGAGATGTGAGTACAAACAGATTGACAACCAGATGGACAGACAGAGAGACAAAGACAAGTGGAAAGACAGACAGTAATAATGAGATAAAGAGACAGACAAAGACAGAGAGAGGAAAAGACGAGACAGAGACAAGAAGACAGATGGTCGAACAGACAGACAGACACGGGTGGACAGGGAGAGCCAAATAGAGAGAAAGACAGACAGAGACAAGATGACCAGACAGAAAGTTACACACAGACAGACATATAGACAGACCAGACAGAAAGAGAGACAGATGGATGGAGAGAGAGACAGACAGACAGGTCTGAGAAAGTGAAACATGTACAGCACCCTGGATGTTTAAATTCTGGATTGTTGTCTAATCCCAGAATCCTTATAAATCATCTTGGACCGTAATTATGCGGTGTTCTCACCTGCTATTGGTGGGCTGATGAGGTATGGAATGGCATGCAAAAAGCCAATCACACCCAGAGCTGAGGACAGGTGGGCGGAGCCTACAATGTCACAGGTGACCACAGGGATGAGAGCCATGTAGGCCCCGTCGAAGAAGCCGTAGAAAACGGAGAAGGACACGAGTGTGGAAAAACTCCTTAACAAGGGCACGAAGAGGCAACCGAGTCCCTCGCATCCCACCGCGATCAGAAAAGTGACTACACGAAACGTCCTCAAACACCTGAGCGAAACAAACAAACAAACAAAAACAATTAAATGAAAATAGTCTCATATTATTAGTATTTACGGTAAATTAGCAGTGGATTCTGATTAGTAGATTAGCATCAGTCTCATATTAGCAATAGATTAGCAGCAGTCTCAGATTATTTGGGTCAGATTAGTAGTAGGTTAGCAGTCATCTCAGATTAGCAGTTGTCACAGATTAGCATCAGATTCAGATTAGCAGCAGCCTAGCAACAATCACATATTACCATAGATTAGCAGTAGTCTCAGATTATCATTAGATTAGCAGTAGTCTTGAAATATTAGTAGATTAGCAATAATTTCAGATTAACAGGAAATTAGCAGACTCAGTTTAACCATAGATTGTGAGTAGTTTAGCAGCAATCTAAGATTAGCAGTAGATTAGCAATATACTTGAATTAGCAATATAAACAGATTAGCAAAAGACTCAGATTAGCAGTGAATTATCCGTAGTTTCAAGTTAGGATTAAAACTGATTATCACCTGATTTGTAAGAAGTTGATCACGATCTTGACTTACTTCCTGTCCGAGATCCATCCAAAACTGATATTACCCACAATTCCCATACCTCCTAGGATGGACATGAGGAGGACGGCCTGATGTTGGCTGAGGTCCACGCTGAGAGAATACGGCACCAGGTAGACGAACGGCACACTGCAGCCAAACGCGAGGAACAGGAAGGATACTGCGAGCAACAGGAAGTCAAGCTTGAACAGGAAGCTGTACTTGTCTGATAATGGGAAGATACAACATTCCGGATCTCTCCTTTTTCTCAGCTGCTTGATTGGAAAAACAGGACCTTCAGAAGACACCATTTCACAAAGCAGCTGTGAGTCGGGTAGCTTTGGGGTCGCTAGCTTTGGGTCAGCTAGCATTAATTTGGCTAGGTTTAAGTCATTTAGCATTGAGTCAGGTAATTTTGAATCAGTCACCTCTGAGTCAGCTAGTTTTGAGTCAGCTAGCATTAACTGCAGTAGCTTTGAGTCAGGTAACCCCAAGACACAAAGCTTCGACTTGGCTAATTTTGAGTCAGTTTGCACATCCAAGTCGGCTAGTTTCGAGCTGCCTTGCACTGAACAGACTAATTTTGAATCAGTTTGTTTCCTGTCAGCTACCATTAAGTTGATTAGCTTTGAGTCATGCAGCTTCAAGTCAGCAATCTGTAGTTCAGCAAGCATTGGCTTAGCAAGATTTGATTTTGTTGGCTTTGTGTCTAGATTTGACTCTTTTACAATTGACTCGATTGGTGAGTCCTTCAAGTTAGTGGGCTCACTGTTTGTGTTTTGCTTTGAATCTTTTAAGTTCATCTCAGTAACTGTTAGCATGAGGTCTTCTGAATATTCTTCATGTTCTTCCTCTTTATCCTTCACCTCTTCTTGGTTGGAATCTTTCATTTTCACTCCTACCCCTTCATGGCTAGCTTGTCCTCCCTGAGATCTAAGCAAACTCTTTTCTTCTTCCTGCTCTTGATCACATTTATCCTCATTTTGACCGATATCAGTCAACTTGACTGTTTTTAAATCCTCCTGAACATCAGGTTCATCCAGGTTCGGTTTCACATTCTCTCTTTCACCCACTAGGGGCCTCATAATAGACCCACAGACACACAAATTTGAAACAAGTCCCCCTATTGTAAGAAGAGCCCCCCTCCAGGAGTACAGGTCGATGAGGTACTGAACCAGAGGAGGAAGGACGAAGATTCCAACGCCTCTTCCAGACATGGTAATTCCATATGCCAAAGCCTTCCTCTCATTGAAATATGTGCCTACTATTGCTACCGCTGGTGTGTAACTGAGCGCAAATCCCAAACCTGTGGAGGATATAAATGAAACAATATTGGTGAATTTCAAATCAAGCTACTACTCTAGCCATTCTAAAGCCTACAAGCACCTACCATAGTAAAGTCTACAAAGTTCTATAACTGCCAGCCTGAGGTCTATGAACTCCTGTGGCTTGCCAGGCCCACTCCTGCTAGCCTGAGGCCTACTAGCTGCTACTCCTTCCATCCTGAGGCCTACAGGCTCCTACACCTATCACTGTAAGGTCTACAAGTTGCTCCTTGTGCCATCCTGGGGTGTACAAGCTCTGGCTTGTTCCATTCCAGGGTCTACAATCTCCTACTGCTGACATTTTGAAGATTATAAGCTCCTACCTTGTCATTTGTAGGCATACAAGCTCATATTCTTACTATTCTGAGGGCTATAAGCTCCTATTGCTACCATCCTGGGGCCTACTAGCTCCTACTTTTACCACTTTAAGGCCTGCCAGCTTGAGGTAGGCCTAATAACTGCCAGCTTGAAGTCTACAGCCTTCTATTCCTGCCACCATGAGGTCTACAAGGCCCTAATCCTGCTATCTTGAGGCTTACTAGGTACTAGGTCCTACTTGTACCATCCTGAAGCCTATAAGTTCCTCCTCATATTATCCTCAAGCTTACAAGCTCATACTCCTACCAATGTAAGTCGTACAAGCTTCAATAACTATAAGGCCAATCAACAAGGTCAATAATGTCAACAAGGCCCTACTCCTGCCAGCCTGAGGTCTACAAGCTGCCACTCTGACCCTCTAAATACAGTGATGAGACCTGCTGTGTGCCTCACCTGTGAGAATTCCCAGAGATATGTATAGGAACTGCAGACTGGGGGCAAAGGAACTGACGATGAGTCCAACAGAAGATAAAAGTCCTCCAGTCATCACTGCCACTCTGGTGGACAGGCGGTTTCCTACATAACTCCCGAGAGGAGCTGAAGACACATTAAAAAATGAGGACAAGGTTTCATAATGTCTTTAGATATATTCAGGTCGGAATGACTCTTTCAAAAGTCCAACAACCACAACCATGTTTTTTCAACAGGTTTCGTCATATTTATCATATTTTATTATATTTATATTTTCTTATATTTCATATTCCATTTATTACAGAGAGTCTATTTTCATGTGCCAATGTGTGTTATATCGGTAAATGCTGGATCCTGATTGGTCAGAAGGTGTTAATTAATTCTCTCTAACAGCAGCGGCTCTGACAGTAACGCAGGTTTATATTAATGAGCTCGTTCTAATACGTTATCGTTTCTATAGCAACAGATCATCCACAGGGACGTGTACAGCAGACACTTAACGTAAATAGATTAAAAACACCAATATGGTGAAGTTTTCTCCAGGGTAAGGAGACGTTCATGTTTATTTAACATTTATGGAAGGAGTCTCCAGTGTCAACATTTTTTACCAGTAAGAACTCTTCCGACATCTTCAGGAGAGAGGAGTTTACACTTCTTTCCGATTTTTTTGGTAACATGACAAGCTTTTTTCTTTTGTTTTATTAACTTTAAGAGAGAGAAAAAAAAGAGGCTGCTGAGGGAACGACTGTTTATAGCTGCTGTAACGTAAGTGACAACAGGAACTAACTTCTTTCTCCAACGTTCGACAAGTTACATTAAATGTAACTCTAAACAGATAAAAAAAGTCACCTCTGTAAAGGTAAATATGAACTTTAAACATGTAAACAGTTTATTGCAGTTCATGTTGGACGTATTGTTTCAGTTTTAGTGAAAACTGTGATGTTATAAATGATCGTTTTTTTACCACAGAGCATAGTGGTAAAGTCCAGCAGGGAGTGAATCCACGAGGTTGTGGAGTAATCTGTGGAGAACTGCATCTGGAACTCCACAAAGAAGATCGACACACACCTGTGACGACAACAAAAAAGATTCACTTCATGTGTTAAATAAAAAATATTGATAATAATATGATCATTAGCCACCTTTTATATGTTTAAACGTTTACACACAGGTGTATGTTGTTACTCATTAGCTATATTTTCACTGTAACAGCGTTGAGTCTCAGTTACGCTGGATTCCGATCTTGAATTTAAGAGCATATTTCTTGCATGATGAAGTGATGAATGAAGTTAAAGTTTCTCTGTAAGCGTAGCACATGAGTGCTAGGTCAGATTATCCTTCACACCGTGAGCAGGTTTTCTTTACAGCATCGAATTAACACAAGCGCTAACTTTATTTTATTAATTTAACAACTCAATCAACACAGTGAATTAAAAGTGGGATAAAATCTCCTACATCTCACACACACACACACACACACACACATTACGGTTTCTTCATCTCCTCCATTTAGAGTCTCGTGGCTTCATTAAGTTGTGCTCGAGTAACTTTATATCAGAGCGCAATATAAATAAATAAATAAATAAATATCAGGATGCGCTGGATCAAGTGCTATTCTCTGTGCTGCTGAATAATGAGTGTGGNTGGAAGCCATGTTGTTAAATTAACGCAGTGATTAATGTGAGAATTAAAGCGAGCTCTGTTCATGCAGTGATGTATCGGTGATATCCGAGACTCCTGTTAGATTTATTTCATCACTCGCCTTCTTCTCTTCTTCTCACTCACATCTCATCAGTCTTTTTATTTCATTTCTAAATTGTTGTTTCTGTATTTTCTATCCCTGAGTTGCTTCAGGTGTAAAGGTGAGTGTTTGTGTGTAAAGGCAGTGGTCTAGACGTTAGTGTGAAACTCCGTCTCAGACGCTTCTGCTCAAGAAAAATCTGTCAACTAGACGCAGGTCATTTTAATAATCCGAATGTGGAGCTGCTGCGTAACCCGACTCTGAATACCAGCAACTTTCCTCACATGAACACTGAACTTAAATCACCGAATCTGAATACGACCCTTAGGAAGGAGGAAATGAGAGAGGAAAGAAAAAGTAAAATTAAAAAACACTGAATGTGAGAGTCAGTATAATGTGCGCACACACACACACACACACACACACACACACACACACACACACACATAAACAGCAGGACTAGCAAAGCAAGGCTACAGAAAACATGCACACACACATTTACACGCAATACACAGACATTTTCGAGGAACTGTGTGTGTTTCCAGATGAACGTTTTCCAATCGCAGAGTGATGTCACGCTTTTTTAAATCTCCCAAACAATCAGATCTCGATTTTCAGGAACAACTATGGAGGGCAAAGTGGTGGTGGAAAAAAAAGAGTTTTGTTAGTGAGCGGATATGAGGAGATTTACGGCATGGGGCTGATATTCCCACGCTGTCACACACCGCACTGTCGGGAGAGACGACTCTGTGTGTGTTTAGCTTACAACGAAAAGGCGATCATGTAGAGGAGGATTTGTAAATAAAGTTGCTAAAAAGTGTTAATTTCCCCTCTGTGCGGAAACTTCTGGGGCGTCCTGTACAGTAAAAGCAGCTTCTCGCCAAAACGCCAGTTTTACCGATTTCTTTTTGTAAATGTGCGTTAAATTAGAATTATTATCGACACCAGAGACTCGCACTCTACAGCAGCACACACTGCTATCTCCTAACGCGTAAAGAAATTCTTCTCTCATTTCGTTAAATGACGTTTTCCTTTTTAACAAAAACGGTCAAATACTCCACCTTTCCTTAGTGTCTCTGGTTTCCATGGCTACAGCATGTGTATTTTTAGGACATTCACCAGGACGTGATTTGACATCCGACATTTTTCCCCTCCTGTTTTATTTCCTAATTTATTCTTCCCCAGTTCACACCCACATGCCAGCTCCGCCCTGTCAAACACCAGCGTAACATCACAGGCCGGCGTAACACACTCGGAGGAAAGCGCTATCTGCCCTCTTCCACATACATGAGCTCACAGACACCCACGATTGGCTAGTGTCGCTGTGATTGACAGCGGACAGAGAGACAGTAAGCCGACTTCCTCATCTCCAGAGTTACACTGATCTGCATCTCATCTGCATTAAAACACATCCAATCTAGAGACACCCAGCTAGGCTAGTTAGCTAGCCGATACTCGCTACGACTGGTAAGAGCACAGCACAGAAGCTAATACTTATTCTGTCGCGGGGAAAAAAGGATAAAAAAAAATAATACAAAGGCTACTTTTGATAACTTTTGATAGTGAACAGCATTAAAACAGTTCTTGTTTGTGTATTTTAACACACAGAGCGTCGTTAAATGTTGTTAAATGTTGTTAAATGTTGTTAAATGTTGTTAAATGATGTTAAATGTTGTTAAATAGCAGCACAAAGGCGAAGAGTTACAACATCCTTTGTAATATTAGTCGTCTGGGAGGATTAGCTGATGATCACAATAGGCTTCTGGATCAAATGAAACTCCAGCATGATGAGTTTTGCAGGAAAAACGCTCAGATTTATAGCGTCATTTATAACAAAATAAATAAATAAAAAGACTTATATAAGGATATTTATAGTAATGTCTCGGTATCTGTAGCAGCTCTGGCCAAGCAGCAGCCGTCAGGCGTTACGGCAAAACACGCAGGAGCGAATAAATCAGAGCTGGAGAACGGAGGCATGTCGCACTGCACTGGGACCGAGCCGCCATCGCGCCTGCGTATACGGCTTTATATATATATACTTACATTTTACAGCAAAGATTCAGACAGATGAATATAATGATGATAAGTTGATAAGTTTGATAGTTTTGTGAGACAAAATTAATTAAAAAAAAACTTAATTAACCCTTTCATGCTCAGCGTCTGGTCCAAACTGTCAGATACACTGCAGGGAACATCTTAGCAATAATATTATATAATAATATAATAATAAAGCAAAATATTTTTTACATTTTTCCATCTCTGTCCTTTTCAACAGTCCCAAACTGCATAAATCCTGTCAGAAATGCTGCAATATTTTGTTTAAAAATTATATTTTTCATCATTTTCATTATCAACATTATATATTTTAGACCTGAATGTAAAAAAAAAGTTTATAAACATTTTGGAAAATATTTTTTTTAATTACAGGTGTGTGTGTGTGTGTGTGTGTGTGTGTGTGTGTGTGTGTGTGTGTGTGTGTGTGTGTGTGCTCCTTCACATGGATGGACAATTCACTTACTTAAAGTTTAAATTTTCCTAAATATGACGTATAAATATCTGATATGTTTGTAAATAATTTATGCATGAAAGAGTTAATAAAGAATTAAATATGTCACTCCCTACAAACTAACGAGAGAGAGAGAGAGAGAGAGAGAGAGAGAGAGAGAGAGAGAGAGAGAGAGAGAGAGAGAGAGAGAGAGAGAGA
>CM074954.1:910124-917162 GCA_037577455.1 Pangasius macronema | reverse complement strand
TAGGGATAGGTGGAGAGTGATGATTCGCTGTGGAGACCCCTGAAGGGAAAAGCCCAAAGAAGAAGAAGAAGAGATAAACCACCTTGATGCTATTAAAATAGTTAAAGCTTAATGTTATACCTAGGAGTTACAGGGATTATGTTCACTATATTTATCAATGCAACTGGTGGTTAAACTTTAAGTGAAAATCTATTATGAAATCTTTATACATATACATACATACATATATATATATATATAAAACAAGAACCAGAAAGAAACAAAAAGGTCAGATCCTCTTATTGTTTTCTTCCTTAAAATAATAGATTTTTTTAGAGAGAAATTTTTGAGAATGTTTTTTGCTGAGAAACTGAGGCGCTGTATGCTGTGTGATTAAGTCCAGAAGGACGGAGTTGCAGCCAGACAAAAAAAAATGACGAGGAAGTGTGGTGACCCATACTCGGAATTTGTGCTCTGCATTTAACCCATCCAAGGGCACACACACAGTAGTGAACACACNACAATCCCTGCCGGACCCGAGACTCGAACCCACCACCTTCAGGTTCACCTTCAGGTTACAAGTCCCACTCTCAGACCGTTAGGCCATTTTTATTGCAAAAACTAAAAGAGCTACAAGGTTTCCTTTTGGTCACTGAGGTTAAGGTGAGCATTAGATTTAGGTGGCGCATAGCAGTAATTAATAATTACATTAATGGAAGGTCCTAAGAAGGATAGAAATACAAACGTGTGTGTGTTGAAATGTTTCTGCTCTGGGTTCAATCTGTAGCCCTGTGTGAAGTGCACTACTCCTGATGAAAAGAGTGATTACACGTTCAACCGCCTCTCTCTCTCTCTCTCACACACACACACACACACACACACACACACACCTTTTCTATTTAGATGAGCAGAGGACAAACAGCAGCACTGGTTCAACCCCTTTCTAATGATCTTTCAATTTCACCAGCAAATCACCTCATTATTAGACGCAGACATCATTTCAACCACATCTGACCTGAGATGTTCTCAATTTTAAGCAAATTAGTTATGACACTCTAAAGAAGTGACGAATCCAAACAGTCGTCAAGATTGACTCTTCAGACCGGCCCTATTGTGCGTGTGGTCCAATGTTTCTTCGGTTTCCCACTCTCTTGTCTGCAGTTCGTTTGAGCCCTGGGTTTCACCGGTGAAGACTTTTGTTGTTAAAAAGGATAAACCAACATGAAGACCAGAGAGCTGTCTATGGGAGAAAAGCAATTGTTTTGAAGCTGAGAAGATCCAACAGAGCCATCGCACAAGCATTGGGCATAACCAGTATAACAGGACAGCCAAGGAATACAACAGCAGCTGATGATAGAAACATTGTGAGAGCTGTGAAGAAAACCCCAAAAACAACAGTCAGTGACATCACCAGCAACCTCCACAACGCAGCAGTGAAGGTATCACAATCCAAAGAAGACTCTGAGAGCAGAAATAGAGAGGCCATACCACAATATACAAACCGCTCGGAATTTGCAAAGAAATACAAAAAGTTCTGGTACCAAGATTAAGCTCTACCAAAGTGATGGAAAGGCCAAAGTGTGGAGAAAGAAAGGATCTACTCATGATCCAAAACATACGAGCTCATGGGTCAAGCATGGTGGAGGTAGTGTCATGGCTTCGGCTTGCATGGCCACTTCTGGAACGGTGGCCACCAAAGGTGCCATGTTCTGTTGATTAACACATCTAGATTTAAATATCAGGAAATTAAAGCTGGAAATGAAATTCTGATCTGTCGTCTCATATTCATCTTCTGATCTCAAACCCAGATGTCTTCAATGTAAAGCAAAAGCAAGAGAACTGGCCTTGACGTTCCAATACTTTCGGAGGGGACTGTAAATACACACGTCTTGCACAGCTAACTAATTAAATGCAAATTTAATAACGCATGTTACAATTTACGAATGTTATGTGCTCGGCTAGCCGTCAGGGTCACAGCTAGCCACACACTCTAGGAGTGTACTTGGAGCTGGGACAGACTTAGAGTACAAGAAGGGCTCAGTTCTTCGTAGTGGAGTCGTAGCGCTCAGCCGTGTTCCAATACTTTCAGAGGGGACTGTAGCTACAACTATTTCTCAGCAAAGATAAAAAAAAAAATTCACAGGCCATGCCTACAAGAGAAAAAAAATACAAACTATCTATCAATCTATCTGTCTATCTCTCTCTCTCTCTAGCTCTTCATACCCCCATGCCTAGACAGGCATCTGTCTTTTTTCAATTCAAGATGTAAAGGAGAAGCAACATCTCTCCTTTCTCCGTCCCCTTCATTCATTCCATCCGGCCATCCATCTGTCTATCCTTCCACTTCTCCCCATGTGCTCAGTGATGAGAGGACGTGTGTCTGTCCTTTAGCTCGTCTGTGACTGCACTCAGAGAGGAGGTGTAATGAAGAGATGAAGAAGAAAAAAAAAAAAAAAAAAAGACAAGCGATCTGGTGGGACATTAATCATGTGACGCAATCCGATGGGAGTACATCGAGTCACATTGCAGACTAACACACACACACACACACACACTCATGAATAAGGACAACAGCGACAAAGGCGAAGCACACATACACACACACTCTCAATTTCACACTGACAAGACTGAATAGAAAGTGCACACAGCTCTTGACAGAGCTGTAATTATGACGTCAGTAAGTCACATGGTAACACACACACACACACACACACACACACACACACACAGCTGGGCCTAGTTTGGATTGTATATCCGTCTGTATGTAAGTTTTCTTTATTTTCTTTGCTTTTCTTTGCACTTCCTCTCATTTCACACACACACACACACACACACACACACACACACACACACACACACACATACACACACAGTAACACATACTAAGGCACACATGCTCAGAGATCTCGCGCCTCCATTTTGTCCTCGTCGCCCGACCCCACACTTCTGGCACACTTTAGAGATCGTGAGTCATCTCGGCTCACTTCCTGTCGTCCACCGTAACAAACAAGCCATCACTTCTTCATTACTTTCATCATCTGTCCATCTCTGATCTGTTTATGCAGGATTAAAAACGAGGGTGACGGAGGATAATCGACTGCAGCTCGTTTCACGCCGCGCTGCAGAGCCACATTCCTCTCCTGTCTAAACCCCTTTACGTCTTCCGTTCGCTCGACGACCCGAACGTCATCCGAATACCAGACGTGTCGTTATTAACACCTTTTCTCAACAAACGCAATGAAACACGTACATCAAATACACACTTTTACACACAAACCTGCGTCTTTTCAGCTCAGGTAGCGGCCCCGAGCGTTTTATTCCTCTTACACCACAGCAATTTTCCAACAACGTCAATTTTTTTAACATGGTGTACGTTTTTATCCATTTATAACTACATTTAAGGTTCGGTGAAACGAGTCAGTTCCTGTTGTCGCTTACGTTATAGCAGCTATAAACACTCGTTCCCTCAGCAGCCGCTCTTTATTCTCTCAAAGTTAATAAGACAAAAAAAACAGCTTGTTATGCAAAGAAGCGTAAACTCCTCCATCCTGAAAATGTAAAGTTACAGCTTCGCCTCTGACTGTTACAAAGCGCTGACACTGGAGACTCCTTCCATACACGTCGCATAAATACACGTCGTACGTCTCCTTAAATATCAACGATTGCACACTTTTTAAATCCGTCTATACGGGGTGTCTGATGTACAGGTCCCTGTGAATGAGCCGTTACTATAGAAACGCTATACGACATCGTTAACTAAATCAAAACCTTCTAAGCCAATCAGAATCCAGACTTGGGTTTGTGTGGCATTTACATTTATTTATCCAGACAGACTGAATAAACATCGTCGCAGATTAAACGCAGCACTAAAAAAAATTTATCTTCATTATAGCTTCATACATTATATATTCATTAGTGTTATACCTAATAATCTAAAATATAAAATAAAAACCTTAAACCTTATTTAAAGTCAGTCAGCTGTTACACAGTGAAATATAATACAGTATAAAACAAAAAAAAGTGATAAAAGATAAAAGTGTGCAATAAAAAACAGGAGGTAAAAGTGCTGGTGGATCCAGTAGGATACAGAAACTCATAAGAGGAAAGATGGAAATAAAGTAGTGATGATGTCGTAGTGATGTAGTGATGATGTCATAGCCTACTACAGTATCGCTACTACAGTATCGCTACTACTTTGAAGATGAAGCCTCAAAACCACGCTTCAGCAAAGAACTAGTTCAGCTGATCTTCTCGCTCCTCCGCATCTCGACTGATGATCTGTAGTTGATTATTCAGGACATTTCAGTGTAATTTAATTTCATCTGCAGTGAGGGAACACCGTGTCTTTATGTGTGTGTGTGTGTGTGTGTGCGTGTGTGTGTGTGTGTGTGTGTGTACCTGATTAGCGGAGATGTTCATAGGGGACGAGATGTTGATCTTTCGTTTGGAGCGTTTCAGACTCAGAGATGAGCCGCCTTCATCCGGAGACCGTCCACTCATCAATCCCATAATCCTCTTAGCTACAGAGAGAGAGAGAGAGAGAGAGAGAGAGAGAGAGAGAGAGACAGACAGGCATAGAGTGAGAAAGGGACAGGCAGAGAGAGAGAGAGAGAGAGAGAGAGAGAGACGGGGAGAGAAAGAGAGAGAGACAGAGAGAGAGAGAGAGAGAGAGAGAGAGAGAGAGAGAGACAGGCATAGAGTGAGAAAGGGACAGGCAGAGAGAGAGAGAGAAACAGAAAGTCAGACAGAGAGACAGGAAGACGAGTGATGTATAGAGTAAACGAAGAGAAGTCGGTGTCCTGCTCTCTCTCTCTCTCTCTCTCACTGTGACTCACCTTTACTGCCCAGGAACGTCGGAGAGCTGTTCAGGAAATCTCCAATCTTCTGCAACTTTCCCTCCTTTTTCCCTCGCAGACTCAGCTGGGAATCATGGGAACTTTTCCCAGCTAGCGCAGGAGACATCTGAGCGGGAATTAAACCAAATAAAATGTATTAATAAACACAGCGTGAACCCGGATCACTGCTTCTCTGGATGATTAACACTTCTTTGTTTTAATCAATCAATCAATCAATCAAAAGGAAAAAGATTTTCTCAGAGCCCTTTCTGTTTAAACTTTTGAGATCTTTTAAAAGATTTTCCCTTTTTTGAATAAAAAATATTTGTATATAAATACTAAAAGTTAATCATGATTGCACATTGCGTATTTTTTAAATAATTGTTATTAAAAATAATTTACAAGTAATTTCAGATTTGTAAATTAATCCGTCACATCTCTCCGTCTCTCTGCGGGATTTCCAACAAGTAATGTGAAATGTAATTATTATTAAAAATCTTTAAGTAGAAAATGTTTTGAAAAACACTTTTAAAACCTCTTTTAAAAGTTTAAGAGTTTAATTTTGCTGGTTGTACATTTACTGCGTTATTGTTTCGGTCCATTTCCTCCTCGGACACTATGCTGTATCGATTGTTTTTCTCCTGCTCCTGTTTTTTATCTGCACTGAACATGTAAATTGATTTTTTACTCTGATTCTCACCGTCTCTGTATTTTTATTTGTATTGAGTGCAATGTTTGTCTCACCTCCTCCTCCTGGTGTGCAGGGAGACTGGGAGCTTTCTTACACCTCATATTCCTCCTGTTCTCACTCTCTACACCGTCCTGAGAGAGAGAGAGAGAGAGAGAGAGAGAGAGAGAGTAGAGGAAAAGTGAATATACACACACACAGTCATGCGAAAAAGAAAGCACAGCCTCCTTCAATTCTATTCTCTAAAGTCTTTAATTTGTCGGGGCTTAAATAATTAAATTAGCAGCCAGCTGTTACTAATGAAATACAGAGGATTAGTTCATCATCAAGAAGTGTGTCTAGCTCTATAAAAGCAGAACTTTTGGCAGTGCTGGAGCACTCAGGCGTGTGTCTACATCATGCCAAGAAGAAAGGACATCAGCCATGACCTCAGAGAAGCAACCGTTGCTGCTCATCATTCTGGGAAGGGTTATAAGGCCATCTCCAAACAATTTAAAATTCATCATTCTATAGTGAGAAGGATTGTTTACAAACGGAGAGCCTTCAAGATCGTTGCTGATCTTCCCAGGAGTGAGCGGCCCAGCAAATTCAGTCCAATGCCAGACTGTTTAATGCTCAGAGATGTAAAGAAAAACCCCAAGAGCTACATCGTGTAACCCGAAGGCCTCTGTAAGCACATTAAGTGTTTATGAGACAAGAGCCGTGAGAGAGAGAGAGAGGGAGAGAGAGGGAGAGAGAGAGAGAGAGAGAGAGAGAGAGAGAGAGAGAGAGCTGAGCAGCACAGGACCTTGTGTGTGCATATTACTAGAGAGAAAATCACAGAAAAGTGAAGGAAAATAAAAAGGAAAATTAAAGAGCCGCCTTTTGAGTTGCCCCAAGCCTGCTTCGTATCTTCTCATTTCTGGTCAAACCTGAAAGAGTGTTACAGGTGGCTAGGAAAAAGCTCCTTCTCTCCAAAAAGTATACGGCAGCATGACTTAGGTTTGCAAAATTACATGTGAACAAACAACAAATTTGTCTAGAACAACATCCTTTTGACTGATGAGACCAAGATGGAGATGTTTGGTCATCATGCACAGCACCATGTTTGGTGAAAACCAAACACAGCGTATCACCACAAACACCTCATACCAGCTGTGAAGGCTGGTGATGGAGGGCTGATGATTTGGGCTTGTTTTCCAGCAACAGGACCTGGGAAACTTGCAGTTACTGACACAACAATGAACTCCACTTTATACCAGAATATTCTTGAGATAAGTGTGAGGCCATCTGTCCAGCAGCTTAAACTGGGTGGAAATTGGGTCATGCAACAGGACAATGATCCCAAACACACCAGCAAATCGACATCTGAAAGGCTAATGAAGAAAAAAAAAATCAAGGTTTTGAAATCACCAAGTCCAAGTCCAGACCTCAACCCCATTGAGATGCCGTGGCGAGATCTTAAGAGAGCTGTGCTTTAATGAAGGCTCTCAAACATCAATGACCTGAAGCAATGTTGTAAAGAAGAGTGGACCAAATTACATTTTTGGGAAAAAA
>CM074954.1:897624-905124 GCA_037577455.1 Pangasius macronema | reverse complement strand
TTTTGAACTTTTTCGTCACCATGACAGAAATGAAGTGATCAAAAGTCACACTGAATATCCTCTTTCCTCGTTCTATAATCATAACCTAATTAAAGCTATGTCAGCAGCATGGTGTGACCTGCTGAACATCAATGCCTAAAAAACTGTAAAATGGCAAGCCCTTATCAGATTACTTTGGAAGCTACCCTGATCTGCGTCACCAGATAGCAAATGAGGTGAACCACTACTTGGTGACAGATCTTCTGCGTCATTAAAAGGCAAGCTGTCCACTTTAGGGAAGGGGAAAGAGTGCGTATGTGTGTGCAAGCCCCTCTGTGGACCTTCAGATCAGTGGTAGCATGTGATAGCTCGCTTTCATTTCATATATGGCTGCAGCGTAATTAGTTAGGCTCCTCTCGACGAATGTAGTATCTCCCGTAGTGGACTTGAGTTTCAAAACAGTCCGAATGGGCATTTGCCTGCAGTCCGTGCTCTCTTAAGGAACTCATTATCGAAAAGGTTATGAATTAATAGCCTCCTGTATGGCCCAATCCCTGGAAACACAGCTGTCAAATGAAGAGGTCAAGGTGGAAAAAACCTAGACACCGCATTCCATCCTCATTATTTTGATGCCCAAATATTCCTGACCTAAAGCCAAGGTTTAATCATGAGCGCTTCAGTCAGCAGTGCCACTGAAGGGTGTTGAGTGGCCTAGCAAAGCACATAGGTTTAGGAGTGGATGATTCTGGTAAGTCCCTGTCTTACCAGCTTTAGCTATGACTAATGATGTGGTTTAGTGGCAATCAACAGTGAAAACAGTGGAAACTCGTTTTCCTACACACTCAAACATGTCTTGAATGTATAGTAATCTTCATCTACATAATTCTCTCTGCCTAATTCCCAGTATACCTTCAGCACCTCTCCGGCATCCCCTACAACTGTCCATGTCACTCAAGTCAAGGAGATGCGATCTCGGCCTGTGCTTAGTCAAACACTGCAACTACTATTACGCTTGACCCATGGCTGCAGAGGCTGCCAGGTTGGCAAAACAAGATCATCTAAGATCACCAAGGCATTCAGCTTGCTCCAAATGCAAATCTGAAATTAAACTGAAACTTGATCAAGTTTTACTTGGCAACTTCTGCACTCTGAGTAACGATGAAAAGAGCCTTACTCTAATGTAAGAATTTTTTTAATCTGTGGTATTTTATCGCAGTTCGTTTCTGTTAGTCGAAGTGATTTGCTCCTTATCACAATGAGGAAAACAGGTCTTCAACATGCTATTTTAGTCAGTGCTAGATATAATTATATTCTTATATGAATCATGTGGAGATCTCTTAAAAATTTGAGTACGAATGAGTCTTGCGTAGGGTTAGGATCATTTCCATTTGATCCACTGTGAGGATCGTTCTAGTCACTGTGCGTAACTTGGATACAACAGAGGTTATTGGATCTCCAGCTTAATTTTGCCTTTCATTAAAGTCCCTGAGGTTGTGAAACTCTGAGAAATAAATCATAAAAATGGTTCTCATTCAAATCATCCTGTATCCTCAGCCAACTGTTCCTTGAGCATTTTGTTATGTGGATGAAGATCATTATCACAAGCTAATGCAATGTACCCAATTCTCCATAGTTCAGTGTTTTGTTCCAACCCATCGACTTAAACCTAGATCAGGCTTGTTAACCAAAATCAAATTAATCAAGAGTGTACGGGATTGAGAATCACTCTTAGATTAAAAAAAAAAAAAAAGCATCCTGAAAAAACGTTACACACAGAATCTATTTATATAGCTAGAACCATTATCCATCCAAAGAAACCTTTGAAGAAACCTGTCTTCTAATTGAGGTATTCCCTGAGCCAATATAGATTCAGCGGCTTAGCAGCCAAAGATCATGGGCAACTAAAAAAGTTCATGAGAGCAAGAAAGAAAATAAATTCTAGGCGCATGTTTATTTTCCCCTTCCAGAGCTTCTAATCCTCTACACTTTAATGATGTAATGTGAAATGTCTATTTGTGTGTAAAGCTATCATTTACACTAGTGCTCAGGTTTGTGACATAGTGAGCCAATAGTGAGCCAAAAGCAGAATGTATTTTTGATAGACTTCAAAGCACTACTGTAAGTCGCTCTGGATAAGGGCGTCTGCCAAATGCCGTAAATGTAAATGTTTGGGGTAACTTATCTACTGGTATTCACCCAGCTGTAAGTATGAGCTAAAACTGATTTCCACAAACAAGGTCACAAGGCTGTGTTAGTCACAAATGTATATATATATATATGCAGAGCTCTAAAGTCAGAGTCAAGGTTAAAGGTCATGTCTGTTAGGTCTAAACGTCAGACTAAAGCCGTTAGTTTAATGCGTTACTCCCTCCAGTGGCTCTTGCATGTAAATGTCTTTCTGTTAACAATAGATAGTACATGTAAAAGAAACCTTGAGTCAAAATGCAACACTGGCAATGTACAGTTACATTACATAAAAACTTTATTGGCCATGCTCTTTGCATACTTCAGATTTTAAAAAAAAAAAGAAAAGAAAAAGAAAAAAAAGGCACACTCAATACTGCATAAATTTGTTGAAAATGCTGACACAAATATCTGTGAACATAGATTTTCTTTATTTCAGTCTTATTTTTTTCTTGATAAAAAAATTAAAATACACATTCTTGCACCTCATGATGAGTTAAATTCAAAAGAAAACTGAAAACGGTCAAAGGTATCAATGGCTCTTGAATGCTATTGCATGTGTAATGTAATATAAACCACACGTAGTATAAGCATATAACAAATACTAATTCTGGAATTCTGATGATTCCAAATAAATTTAATTGTAGGTAAATGTGATTAAAAATAAAAAAAAGATGTACTGACCACAGAAAATGCAAAAAAATAATAATAATAAAGACCCATCCAGGGCATACTCCTGCCTTACACCTAGTGTTTCCCAAGATAGGCTCCAGATTAACTGCGACTCTGACTATGATAGAGCAGTTAGAGAAGATGAGTGATTAATGTGATGGGTATTTCAGTGAGTGCCTGGTGTGAGGGAAGGGTGCTCCTCAAAAAAAAGTCCAGTCTTTGTCAGTAGTTTGTAAATGAAATGAATGATGAAATTGTATGACATAATACATAGCCAATTCAAGCTTAGGTGTCTATATATATATATATATATATATATATATATATATATATATATATATATATATATAATATCTTTATATTCATATTTATATAAAATACTGTTTCATTAAAAGAATTTGTACAAATATTGTGTAAGTGAAAAAGTGAGATAGAATATGAAGGAGTGATTGATGGAGTGAGAGTATGAACACGTGCCAAAGAGTCGAAAAAATTAATTGTAAAGTACCGTTAAAGGTTTTAGACTAAAAAGGTGTTTTACACAATATACACATTTTATTACTTACAAAATAGATAAAAGGATTGTAGTTATAAATTCTTGGATACAGTGTTAGTACCACCAAGAAGTGGGAGAAGGAAAAGATTGTTGAAACAAAATAAAGCATTAAAAAATGCAGTCTCACTAATGTAACTATTCAGTGCATTTTTCTCTTTGATGTTCAAAGTGCCGATTTGGTAACAAGGAGAGAATTTCAGTACTTTGCGAAAACTTCTCTCTAAAATGTGGTGTTTGCATACAAACCACAATTCTAAGAGAAAGAAATTTCTTTTAAAGAAAACAAAAAAAGGAGGGAAAAAATGCACTTTTTTTGTCACTGATCCATCATGGCACCTTTGTGGATGTTTCTGTCTCTGTATGAGGTACTTCTTTAAAAAAGTAAAGACTAGTTATTTTTTCAGTTTTTTTGCTGTGTTGCACAGTAGCACCATAGAGTTGAACTTGAAGATAATGCACCACTAGAATTCCACTTGTTCTCGATGTAATTGTTGCAGTCGCTGTGGTGATCACCCCTGATAAGGGGTCATGCTGTCTTCAGCATTGCTATGTTACGTCTTCTTCATACACACAATACAGCGGCTCACGCGTGTCTGGAGATTCCCTGCTTTCAGCGTCTCAGACTGTGGCTTCCTGAGAGGAGAAAAGAGGGAGGAGTCAAGCATGCTCTTCAATTTCTCAATATTGAGAAAACATGATAACAAAACCCTGAGAAAAACCAGACTCACTAGAGAACCCGTCCTCTTCTGGGTGACACTGGACAATGCAATTATAAACCATTACCGTATACAGGTGTAGAAGAGTAAAGTACTAAGGGTGGTGAAAAGATGTTCACTATGAACATATTGTGAATAAAAGAACTATGGTAATCCACCTTTCTATAAAATGCCCCAGTGGCCCACTAGCCGTACTGTTTTTCGTGGACAACATAAAGCATGTCAAAAAAAACAAGATGAACTTTAATAATCATGATGTGGAGACGCAAACTAAACTGTAATTCCTCTAAAAATAAGGGAATTTTATTACTGTGTACGTGCGCGTGTGTGTGTGTGTGTGTGTGTGTGTGTGTGTGTGTGTGTGTGTGTGTTGGGGGGCGGGACACAGCTGTCAGTGTTATAGCAAAGGTGAAAAATAAAAAGAATTACAGCCCACAAAAATGCCATTAGTGCCACAGTACTGGGGCTGTGAACTGTTATTGGTGATGTTTTGCTGAAGGGAATTATCCCTGATGTTGACAGCAATGTGCAATTCAGTCAACCGCAGGAGAAATTCTTCCTTCACATATCCCAGCTCGATAGGAAGTTAGGGTAAGAGCACAGAGTCAGCCTCATGATACAGCACTCCTGGACCAGAGAGGGTTAAGGGCCTTGCTCAAGGGTCCAACAGTGGCAGCTTGGCAGTGTTGGGGCTGGACTTCCTAACCTTCTGATCAGTAACACAGAGCCTTTAACCACTGAGCCATCACTGCGCTAGAAAGCATGTTGTTTTATATTTTCACACTTAATAGAATGTAGTTTGGTTCAAATTTATATTATAGAACTGTAGGCCTATATTGTGAACATATCAGAGACATCACGGTTGCAATCACATTTGAAATTTTTTCTCATAATTATTCTCAGTATCTTTTTATCTGCATACACATGGTTACATTTTTAACATCAGCTGTAAATGAACTTGCGTTCTCATGTACAAATAAAAAAAAAACACAAATCACATCGATCGCATTGATCTGAGCAGATGCATGATTGCTATTAAAGACCCCTGTTCATTAGCACAGACCAGGCTGAACTATCCTTGCCTAAAAATTGCCCTTCGATTTGCATATAGAATTTTGAAAGCAGTTGTTTACCTGAACATTTCAGACTGTTCGACGGTGGCCAGCCAGAAGCTATAGGAGTTGCCATAGTAGTTGCAGGTTCCGTGGCCGTGGCACTCAATGAAGGGAGATGAACGAAACTCCTCCAGACAGGAGCCAGGTGAGGCCAGAGCCTGACCAGACCCCTCTGCACCTGCACTAGTGTGCTGGAGTAAAGATAGAACAAAAAGTCAGTTTATGCTAAACTGCGCATATATGTAAACTACACATCAACACACATGCAACAAAATACTAATGACTCTATTTTAAATTATTATTTGCTGGAAAAAGCTGTGGCTTTGCTAATTTGATTAGGTTTATTCAAATATGTTCTACTCTGGCCCACTTGCTTTTTCCATGCTTAGAAATGGAAAATCCGGGGCTGATGTAAGTGTAGCAAAGCAACAAGTGCTATTTTAAACCCACTTTGGTCCAAAACTAAATAAATACAACTGACTAAACTATTTTATCTGTAGTGTATAAGAACAATGTAGTTGTGACTATTGAAAATACTAAATACAGTACAAAAACATTCTGCCATGCTAATGTCAACATCACCAACTTATGATTTATTTTTGTTTATGTTCACAAAAATATGTTCTTAAGGATTTTACCTCTTCTAAAAGAAAAAAAAAAAAAAACCTGAATAGCTGAATGTAATTACCATCATGAAGGAATAGCCAATCCACAGCGGCTCCCAGGAGTTTGGACATGATGGTAGTTGGATGGTCTGGCTGTGCACTGCTATCACCATAGCTGGGGCTTCACATACAGCACATCTACACACAAGGTGAAACACATTATATTTACTATATTTATAGGGGCTTCAGAAATTTGGCAAACACATGGAGAAAGAAAAGAGTGGCAAGAAAAATCTCATAACAATGAAGAAACTCAGGTGCTAGAAGAGGAAAAGAGGAATCCATCCACCTGTGGGCAACTCATTCACCCAGCATTACTACACTGAAGAACATCATGCCTCACTGTAAAAAAAAAGGACTTCACTCTGTATGTTTGTATGTTTCTGACATGAAGATGATTATTTAGGATTTGATCTGCATGACTCTGACCTGATGATGATTTAGAGTTTGACATGCATGACTCTGACCTGATGATGATGTAGGGTTTGAGGTTTCTCACTCTGACCTGATGATAATGATGTAGGGATTGATGTGTTTGACTCTGACCTGCTGATGTAGGGTTTGATGCTTTCTCCCTGGATAGGAGCCATGCTCATGGGCATGGGTTCAGGAGTAGACAACCAATAGGAGTAGTCATTCCGGGAAGCAAAGTTGCACACGTTGTTGATGTTGCAGAACATGAAAGGCATGGTGCTGAAACGACGTAGACAACTTCCAGCCGTACCTGCATCAGAGCAGGGAATAGCGAGGAAGAAGTGAGTTCATATTTGAGCATAACACTGTACATTAATAGAGAAGAGAAAAAGAAACTAACAAGTAAGGAAGTCTATAAAACAAAAAAAGATGAATAGAGACTGTATGTCTGTGTGAGTAGGATATGAGTGATGATGATTTTTCAGTGCTCTCACCCAGGTCTTGGCCATGTGCCCTCTCATTGCCCTGCACGTAAAGCAGAGAATAGCCATCATAGATCAGAGAGGTGCCAAATGGGCATTGTGGTACATCTGTAGTCTGGCTGTGTCGCGTAATCAGGAAGCCATGAGTTGCTGATGACAGACCTGGAGGACCTGGTGGACCTTGAAGCCCATCTGGACCAGGAGGGCCAGGTAAACCCTGCTGACCTGAAGCATTGAGATTGATGAGTGTAAATTTATGTATGGTCAAATTATAATCAAATAGTTATAGGGTTGAACTCTCCAGCACAGTATATCATGAGTGTCATGTAGCCAATTTTATAGGAGCGAGAAATAGTGTATACATTACACTAATAATAGAAGCTGACAACTAATGAAAACCCCAAATTCAGTATCTCAGAAAATTAGAATATTGTGAAAAGGTTCAATATTGACACCCGGTGCCACACTCTAATCAGCTAATTAAGTCAAATCACCTGCAAAGGCCTTTAAATGGTCTCTCAGTCTAGTTCTGCAATACCCTGGAGAGGATTGTTAAACAAAACCCATTCAAAAATGTGGGGGAGATTCACAAAGAGTGGACTGCAGCTGAAGTCAGTGCGTCAAGAACCACTACGCACAGACGTATGCAAGACACAGGTTTCAGCTGTCGCATTCCTTGTGTCAAGCCACTCTTGAACAACAGACAGCGTCCGAAGC
>CM074954.1:885807-897182 GCA_037577455.1 Pangasius macronema | reverse complement strand
CTCTGTAGTGGGGTGTGTGTGTGTGTGTGTGTGTGTGAGACCTGTGTAGATGACTCTGTAGTGGGGTGTGTGTGTGTGTGTGTGTGTGTGAGACCTGTGTAGATGACTCTGTAGTGGGGTGTGTGTGTGTGTGTGTGTGTGTGAGACCTGTGTAGATGACTCTGTAGTGGGGTGTGTGTGTGTTGTCTCTCTGAGCTGTTCTCTCAGCCGGTTAAGCTCCGCCTCCTTCTCCTTCAGCCGCTCCATCACTCCACTGTCACACACCTGAAACATCATAAAAAGTGTACAGTGAAGGGGGTGTGGCCTATGAAAGAGGTGTGGCCTCTGTTCCCATCAGGCCCAGTGGAGGAGACGTGGCCTCCTTGTACCTCAGTCAGTGGAGGAGGCGTGGCCTCTGTGTGTCAGTCAGTTTTATTTTTTAGCTCTTTAAATGTATCTAAAAAGGACAAAACCTTTTTTTTCACAACATTATAATAGGTTAAACCTTTACAGTTTGATATAACAACCCAGGGGAGATGGAGAGTGGAAGTGGACAAGGGTGCATGAAGGGTGCATGAAGGGTGCATGAAGGGCGCACAGCTGTAGTGGGAAGCAGGGTTATTAAGTGTTAAAACGTGCTGTAGTGACCTCTGGTGGCTGCAGTGTGTCAGTGCGCTTCAGCTCCCTGATCTGCTCGTCTTTCTCTGCGATGGTGGAGACGAGTTTCTTCAGCTGGACCTCCAGAGCAGAGACGAGTGTGTCTCTCTCCTTCCTCCACTCGTCCATCTCCTGCTCACGCTCAGCCAGACAGGCCTTCAGCGCCTCCTGACACACACACACACACACACACACACACACAGTGCATCACAACCATGTGTCTACTTGTTAAAGAAAAAACATGCGCACACACACACACACACACACACACACACACACGGGAAGTGGAAGTAATGAGTGTGTACCATCTCAGTGTGTTGGCGGGCGTGTCTCTCCCTGTCCTCAGCGAATCGTCTCATGTCCTGGTTCCTCCTCTCCTCTGCGTCCTTCGCCTGAGCGATCAGGACCAGCTTCTCCTCCATCCACTTCCTGCGCTCAGCCTGGTGTTTCTCACTGACCATCTACGTACGCACGCATACACACACACACACACACGATTTAGAACAAAACCCAAAGGGGACTGGCAACAGTGTTTATGTACACTATAGTATATAGTGAATACAGTGCGTGGTTTAGGACACATCCACAATAAACAAATGAAGGCGTCTATGTAGTGATTAGGGAGTGTGGGAGTGTGGTTTGGGACACACCCACAGAGGACTGATGATGGTGTTTATGTGCCCTATATAGTGAATAGTGAGTGTGGTTTGGGACACGGCCACAGTGGACTGATGATGGTGTTTATGTGCCCTATATAGTGAATAGTGAGTGTGGTTTGGGACGCGCCCACAGAGGACTGATGATGGTGTTTATGTGCCCTATATAGTGAATAGTGAGTGTGGGAGTGTGGTTTGGGACGCGCCCACAGTGGACTGATGATGGTGTTTATGTGCCCTATATAGTGAATAGTGAGTGTGGGAGTGTGGTTTGGGACGCGCAGACAGTGGACTGATGATGGTGTTTACGTGCCCTATATAGTGAATAGTGAGTATGGGACTGTGGTTTGGGACGTGCCCACAGTGGACTGATGATAGTGTTTACGTGCCCTATATAGTGAATAGTGAGTGTGGTTTGGGACACGCCCACAGTGGACTGATGATAGTGTTTACGTGCCCTATATAGTGAATAGTGAGTGTGGTTTGGGACCTGCCCACAGTGGACTGATGATGGTGTTTATGTGCCCTATATAGTGAATAGTCAGTGTGGGAGTGTGGTTTGGGACACGCCCACAGTGGACTGATGATGGTGTACACAGCTACTCTTACTGTATGACCTCACCTTCAGGTTGTCCTGAGCCTGCGCTGCTTCTTCTTTGGCCCGTGTGATGTCATCACTGTGCGCCGGTTCATGATGATGTAACTGTTTACTGTTCCTTTGTTTCAGGAGCAGCTCTTTCAGGTTGTCCAGCTCTAAACACACAAACACACACTTGGTGTAAACAGATGTGTATGTGTGTGTGTGTGTGTGTGTGTGTATCGCTATAAAATCTGGCCTGAAGTAAAGGAACAACACAGTGAGGTTGAATAGGACACGGCGGTTTGGTATGTTTGGCGTGTTTAGCGTGTTTGGTGTGTTTAGCGTGTTTGGTAAGTTTAGCGTGTTTGGTATGTTTAGCGTGTTTGGTGTGTTTAGCGTGTTTGGCGTGTTTAGCGTGTTTGGTGTGTTTAGCGTGTTTGGCGTGTTACCCTGAGTGAGCTGATGGATCTGAGTTTCTCTGCTCTCCAGCTCCAGGTCCATCTGAGTCTGAGTCTCTTCCTGCTCACTGAGAACCAAACGCATCTCCTCTATCACGCCCTGACGCTCCTGCAGATCTACACACACACACACACACACACACACACACGCACGCACACGCGCACACACACACACACACACACACACACACACACACACACACGTAAACACGGTTATGAGAAAGGAAATTCTTTACGTATTAATGAAGCAGGAAACAGAGAACAGCACACATTCTCCTTTCTGGATAATCTACGACCAAAAACTCAGAACAGGAGAAACTATTTATAATTATAGCGAATAATCATCTACTGAACTAGCAGAACGTTCGTGAGTATCGCTTTAGCTCAGTGGAACCGTGTCGGATGTCGCGTACCTTGTCCAACAGGTCGCGCTAACCATACGTCGCCATGGTAACTGACGAAATGGAGGAAAATCGGCCATGTGAGGTGGTCAGGATGTGTGAATAGTGTACTGTACCTTTGAGAGCTTTTTCGTAAAGATGGACGTGATCCTCTGTCTTAGAGTCAGAAGAACGGGACTGTTTGGAAATAAACACATTAAAAGCAAACGTGTGAAGCGCACATGATTGTTTTCCTCTGTCATATTCGTATTCATCTGATCGTCTAGAGAAGAAAAAAACTCAGATCAGTATTTACACTCCTGAGCTGCTGGATGGTGCGGTCTCGGCTCGAGAGCTCGCTCTGTAGCTGGGATTTCGTCTTCTCCACGTCGCTCAGTTTCTGTTTCAGAGATTTTTCTACATCGCGCATGGAGCAGATCTGAACACACACACACACACACACACACACACACACACACACACACTGAGACACAAACTCTTCAAGGCTTCCGTTACACCTGTTCCTGGCAACCCTGTAAGCGACTCACCTCCCTCTGCACCTGCTGAATCTGTTTCTTTGAGTCGGCGAGTTTCTCCCTCAGATCGGACGACTCGTCCTCTCTCCTCCGCGCGTCTAAGGAGAGACTCGACAGCTTTTCACTACTGCACTTCATCTCCTCCTTCAGCCTAAAAATACACAGAGAGAATATTACAGAAAGTAGAAAGTACATCCTCGTTCAATTCTATGTTTTTATTTTTAGCAGGGCCTAATAAACAACTGTGTGGTCTTCACCGACTTCTATAAAGTTACAAATAACTTCAGGTGACAAAAAAAAAAAACACAACAGATTTCAATATGTAGTCATTTTTTCCCCCCAAAAAAGTAAACCATTATTCAGAAACCAGGTGGGAAAAAAATAAGTACACCCTTCCTACTTCCACAATCGTTAAGAGAGAAATTAGCAGCCAGCTGTTACTAATGAAATACACAAGATTAGTTCATCATCAAGAAGTGTGTCTAGCTCTATAAAAGCAGAACTTTTGGCAGTGCTGGAGCACTCAGGCGTGTGTCTACATCATGCCAAGAAGAAAGGACATCAGCCATGACCTCAGAGAAGCAACTGTTGCTGCTCATCATTCTGGGAAGGGTTATAAGGCCATCTCCAAACAATTTAAATTCACCATTCTATAGTGAGAAGGATCGTTTACAAATTCAAGATCTTCCCAGGAGTGAGCATCCCAGGTCAGAGATATAAAGAAAAGCCCCAAGAGCTACATCGTGTAACCCACAGGCCTCTGTAGTATGAAAAAGCTCCTTCTCTCCAAAAAGAACATGGCAGCATGACTTCGGTTTGCAAAATTACATCTGAACAAACCACAAACGTTCTGGAGGTCAGGGTCAAGTACTATATTGATGGCAGGAGCAAAGTTATAAATAATAAATGAATAAAAATATAGAAATGAACGAATACATGGGGAGATATGCAGAAGAACAGACACAAAACTAAACAGCCAAACAAATAAATTAACACAGTTGAATAGGTGATATTTTAAAAAGTAAAGCAATATTCCACATTGAGCTAGGAAAGCCAAAAGTTTCGGAGCGATATCATTTGGACTGATGAGACCAAGGTGGAGATGTTTGGTCATCATCCACAGCACCATGTTTGGTGAAGAACCAAACACAGCGTATCACCACAAAAACCTGGTGGAGGTCGTGGTCCCTCCATGACTGTATGTCTTACTCTAGGTACCTTTATATTTAATCTTAATTACATCTTACTGCCAGTACCTTCACTCTCAGGTACATCTTATCACAGGTAACATTACTCTCAGGTACATCTTATCACAGGTAACATTACTCTCAGGTACATCTTATCACAGGTAACATTACTCTCAGGTACATGTTGCCACAGGTAACTTTACTCTCATGCAAATCTTACCACAGGTCATTTACCTCAGGTACCTCTTACCACATGTAACTACTCTCGGGTACACCTTACCACAGGCACCTTTACTCTCAGGTACATGTTGCCACAGGTGACTTTCCTCTCAGGTAAAGCTAACATTAAGTAAGACTTGCTACAGGTAAGCTGTGAGTATGGCTTGGCTGGAATACTTTACCTCTTCAGGTAGCACTATCCTCAGTTACTTTCACCATCTCGGTTATAACTCAGCTCAGGTAAGACTCACCTGGTGATCTCCGCCTCTCGTTTCTGAAGTTCTGCATCCTTTTGAGCGATGGCCTCCTCGGCTACAGCCAGCAGCTCTCTCCTCCTCTCCACTTCTCTCTTTCGTGCCTCCTGCGCTTCCTCTTGGACTGCAGCAAGCTCCGCCTCCCTCTTGGCTAGCTGGGCCTCTCTATCGGACAGCTCGGTTTCCGTCTTCTCCTTTAGTTTTAGCGTGCTCTCCTTCGCTAGAAGTTCTGCCTTTTCCTCTAATCCCTTGATGACACCTTTCAGGTTTGTGACCTCAGCCTGGAGGTCAAAGTTCATCCTCTGGAGGTTCTCATGAAGGTTTTTGTTTTCTGTCAGCTGTTGTTCCAGGATTTTCACTCTCTCAGCTTTACTCTCGTTCTCCTTCTGTAACCTGGAGACTTCGTCACGCGTGGCCTTCACATCGCCGAAATTTTGCGCTTCCTGTTTGAGCCGAGTCACTTCCTGTTCTAGGTGTTTGATGACCGTGTTTTTGTGCTCGATCTCAGGTCCGTGCTCCTCCATCTTAGACGTTCTTAACGCGGCGCAGTTTTTCTCGGCGGTGCTGAGTTTCTCCTCCATCTCGTTCATCCTCGTGATGATGGAGTGAAACTTTCGCTGTTGCTCCTCCTTGATCTTCTGCTCCGTTTCTTGTAGAAATCCCGCGCGGGATCGCTTCTCTTCTTCCAGCGCGGATTTCAGCTCCTGGCTGCAGGACTCCAGAGCCTGGCGTTCCCGTTCCAGATCTGAGATCCGCTCGTCTTTCTGACGCAATTCGGTTTGAAGACGATCGACCTGACCTTTGACCTCAGTCATAGGTGCTTCATCCTCCACCTCCTCAGGATCTTCTGAGGTAGTCGTGTCCTTAAGAGACCCTAGAGCGAGAATAGTGTCAGATCAGTTATACTCAAAACGTTAACATGTGAATAAATGTATGTATATAGACAATGAATAGGATGACCTTTGACCTCATTTGTATGTTGTGCTACACGTTTTATGCGCGTAGGTGTGTTTTATTATAATTATTATAATTATTATTATAATCTGTTGTTCAGTAGATATGATGATGTGCGTTAATGCTGTTACATGCAATAGGTTTGATTATATTGTGGAGGAAATTTATTAGCGAAATGGTCTAAAATCTTCCCTAATTAAGGGAAGCTCATTTTAATAATAATAAAATAAATAAATAAATAGAACAAATAACTAATAATAATAATGTTGTTAGAACACAACTGAAGTTTATATTCATATCCTAAAAAAAAGGCCTTGACCTGCTTTGTATATAAAAAATACTCAGCTGATTTATAATGCAACTAAAAACACAAACTTCAGGTTATTTCTGATAAAAACAGTAAAATGAGCTGAACGGTACAGTATGACATCACGGGTTGCCATGTTCATATA
Source organism: Pangasius macronema (assembly GCA_037577455.1). Lineage (NCBI taxonomy): Eukaryota > Metazoa > Chordata > Actinopteri > Siluriformes > Pangasiidae > Pangasius > Pangasius macronema. The sequence continues at coordinate 890,870 of CM074954.1, read as the reverse complement.
AACCCCCACAATCCAGCTTTAATATTTTTAAACATTTTTGGGATGAACTGGAACAAAAAAAAATTATTTTGTGAAATTACTTTGTGAAATGTGCCCCATGACATATAAATAAAATTTCTTTATTCACATTCACACACAAAGACATCGTTTAAAATAAAAAACACAAACACAAACACGTGCTGTACGGAAAGGCAGGGCGGGGCGACGTGACATGACGTGATGTGACGTTACTTCTTTACAGACGAAAGTCGTTTTCTGCCTTGCAGGAAGCGTCGACCTTTGACCCGGTTCTCCTTCCCCGCCCCTCTGGTCGAGACTGAAGCGGGTAGGATCGTTTTGGCAGAGGAGGCGGAGCTAGTACCTTTCTTTAAAGGAGGCTGTCCGTGGATGTCCTCCGGTCCCGCCCCTTCCTGTCTGCGCTTCCTGGTTTCGGGGAGCGTTCGCAGTTCGGAGCACGTGCAGCTGCCCTTCTGCTGGAGGAGGTCCTTAATCAGAGCGCTCTGAAAAACCAACGGAGCACAGAGTGACGCATGAGGAGCCGTTTCCTTAGCACCACTTCCAAACATCCTAAAAACACTCCGTCACTGTCATGGAAGCCATTTCATTTTTTACATGAGAACATCTTTATTAAATTAAGTAGAATTTAAAGGATAATCTATTGTAATGTCGTAGTTAAAGACAAATGAATTTTTCCCCCTCGATGCTAGTTCATCGTTTACACTGATCAGCCGTAACATTAACCCCACCGACAGGTGACGTGAGAAACTCTGATTATCTCGTTACACTGGCTCCTGTAAAGGGGAGGAATCATCAGGCAGCAAGTGAACAGTCAGCTCTCGAAGTTGACGTGTTGGAAGCAGGAAGAATGGGCGAGCGTGAGGAACTGAGAGACTCTGACAAGAGCCAGATTGTGATGTCTAGACGACTGGGTCAGAGCTTCTCCAAACAGCAGGTCCTGTGGGGTGTTCCCGGAGTGCAGTGGTTAGTACCTACCAAAAGTGGTCCAAGGAAGGAGAAGCGGTGAACCGGTGACAGGGTCATGGGACCCGAGGCTCACTGATGCGTGTGGGGAGTGAAGGCTGAAGTCTGGTCTGATCCCACAGAAGAGCTGCTGTAGCACAAACTGCTGAAAGTTCATGCTGCTCTGATAGAAAGCAGTCAGAACACACAGTGCAGCAGTTTGCTGCGTGTGGAGCTGCGTAGCTGCAGACGGTCAGAGCGTCCATGCTGACCCCGTCCACCGCCAAAAGCTCCTACAATGAGCACGTGATCATCAGAGCTGGACCATGGAGCAGTGGAAGAAGGTGGCCTGGTCTGAAGAATCACGTTTTCTTTTACATCACGTGGACGGTCGGGTGTGTGTGTGTCGCTTACCTGGAGAAGAGATGGCACCAGAATGCACTATGGGAAGAAGGAAAGGCAGTGTGGCGGAGGCAGTGTGATGGTCTGGGCGATGTTCTGCTGGGAAACCTCGGGTCCTGGCCTTCATGTAGATGTTATTTGACACGAGCCACCTACCTAAACACTGCTGCAGACCGAGGTGCACACCTTCATGGCAGCGGTGTTCTCTAAAGGCAGTGGCCTCTTTCAGCAGGATGATGCTCCCTGCCTCACTGCAGAAACTGTTCAGGAACGGCTCGAGGAACAGGACAGAGAGTTCAAGGTGTTGACTTGGCCTTCAAATTCCCCAGATCTCAATCACATGGAGCATCTGTGGGATGTACTGGACAAACAAGTCCGATCCATGGAGGCTCCACCTCACAGCTTACACAGCTTAAAGGATCTGCTGCTGACGTCTTAGTGCCAGAAACCACACACACCTTCAGGGGTCTTGTGGAGGCCAGGCCTCGACGCGACACGGACGAGACAGTTTTCTGTTTTCACAAGTTTGGTTTTTATTTGTTTGTTTGTTTTTTGCATATGGGGCTCCGTAAACTACAGACAAATCAAAGGCAACATATAGAGGCAGGGCACAGACACCAAAACAGACCAACAAAGAAAAGTAATTTAAATTAAAATGAAATTTATTTTTTAAAAATGTAATCATTTTAATTTGTAGAAAAGAAAATAAACCAAATGAAAAAAAAAATTTAAATAATTTTTCAATTTAAGTGTTTAATTATCCTTCACCATCTGCTCTGAGCATTACTATTAATCAATGCTTTTTTTGAGCATTTAGTCGGCACAGTTATGATATTTACTATTTAGTTTGTTGAATGGGTTAAAATAAACTCAAAATTATTACCTAATGTCACATTTTAAAAAATAAATAAATAAATAAATAAATAAATAAAACCCTCTCCAAAGCATTAGCATACACATTAAATTAGCATAATATTTAAATAGTTGGATGATGTATGTAAAATAAATCAGTACTGAGGAGGGTCTGTGGAATTGTTTTTGCAGTTAGAGGGGTTCCTGAATGCCAAAAGTATAAGTTAATAATAAACAACAACAACAACAACAACAACAACAACACTCACGTTCTTGGTGCCCTCCTCTACGGCTCGGTCCAGTTCTGCCTGGACTTTAGTGATTATATCGTCTTTCTCCACACACATCACCATCAGATCATTCAGTCTCTGCTCACGGCTCTGCAGCGTCTACACACACACACACACACACACACACACAGAGACACACACACAGAGACACACAGACAGAGACACACAGACACAGACACAGACACACAGAGACACAGAGACACACACACACAGAGACACACACACACAGAGACAGAGACACACAGAGACAGAGACACACACACACAGAGACAGAGACACACACACAGAGACAGAGACAGAGACACAGAGAGACACACACACAGAGACACAGAGACACACAGAGACACAGAGAGACACACACAGAGACACAGAGACACACAGAGACACAGAGACACACAGAGACACACACACAGAGACACACACACAGAGACACACACACAGAGACAGAGACACACACACACACACACACAGAGACAGAGACACACACACACACACACAGAGACAGAGACACACACACAGAGAGACACACACACAGACAGAGACACAGAGACACACGCACACCCACACCCACACACACACAGAGACACACACCCACACACAGACACACCCACACACAGGCTTCATGTATGACTTACAGTGAAGAACAGGGACAGTTTGTACTCTGTGTGTAGCTAACTACGTATTGCTAATATACACTATATGCTCAAAAGTATGTGCCCCCCTGACCATGTGCGTGTTGAATGTCTCATTCCAGATTTATTCCCTGTGTGTGCTGTTATAATGAGCTCCACTCTTCTGGGAAGCTTTCCACTAGATGTTGGAGCGAGGCTGTGGCTGTGTTCATTCAGCTACAGGAGCGTAAGTGAGGTCAGGCGCTGATCGGCTGACGCGTGATTACATCAGTGTGATCAGGAAAAAATACAATTATACATGAAGCGGGATCCATGAAAAGGGATTACAAACTAAACATGTTTATATAAATATACTATAAAATAGCAAAAATCATATCATCGTGCCAGTAGAGTACTGAAGAAGAAAAAAAAATTGTGTTCAATTTTCCCCAGACTCTGAGTGGATGATGATGATGATGATGATGAAGAATAACTCGATGCTTTACCTTCCTCATGTCCTCCAGCTGCTCCACCAGGCCGCTCTGAGCATCCAACTCTGACATAAAGAGTAAAAAGAGAAAAAAATACATTATATATTCATTTATTTATTTAGTAAATTATTGGGCATAAACACAGTGTAGTACAACTTTTTTTAAATATACACGATCCTTTTCTACAATAAAGTGTCCTAAAGAGAGTCATTACTGCCCAGCCCTACACGGTTAGCGTTTTTACGCTAGCTAGGTGACGAGTCGCCAGTGTCGAAAGTGGGCGTGGCTTGTCCAGCGTTTTTATATCACAAAAGAGAGACAGCGGTAGAGAAACTATACTCATATGATTTATACACGTGTGTGCGGTACGTGCTCGATTAGCAAAGCGATCTTCACCGCTTCCTTCCAAGCTTCATTTTCTCTCCTAATGTCTCGTATAAGGAGAAGAGAAGATGAAGCTATTCAGAAGTTTTTCTTCCATTTTTGAGGGAAATAACTGCAGGTAAAACTAAACTAAAACAGCGAGCGGGGAACAGAAGAAACGCCGCAGCGTTCGACTGTAGGTGAAGTCTGGACCCTGTGTAGCAGGCGTACGCAGAAAACCACGATGAGTCTCGCTGCTGTGAGCGCAGGAGAAGGCGCTATCTCATCCCCTGTGTAGTGCACTAACCCTGAGTTCTGCTCTCCAGCTGTTTCTGTGCTTCACCGAGCTCCTCCATCAGTTCCGTGACCTTTTTCTCAAGGTCACGCAGCGTCACTGAAGGTCGGACGTCACAGGTCACCAGGCACGACTGCGCCGCTTCGGCGTCCTTCCTGATCCCGGCCAGGTCAGTGGACATGGAGTCGAACATGCCGTCTAGAGATGGAGGCTCTCGCTCCTGTCAATCACACACACACACACACACACACACACACACACACTCAGCTTCCTGCTTATCATCATTTAATGTCATGTCATTGAGAAAACGAAAACTTAAAGTTATTTCTGACGGTTACAAAGTGCCGACACTGGAGACTCCTTCCATAAATGTTACATGTTAAACATCTCCTTACAGAAAAAACTTGAAAATCGTTTCTGTAACATGTGGAGCTTGGTCTGTACACGTATGAATGAGCTGTTGCTATAGAAACGGTTTGGTGAACACCACCTGTGCTTTAGCAGGATCTTCGCCATCATCACTGCGAGTTTCTCTGGTGGTTTTCTCCACTAACTGTTTGAAAATCTGGAGCCGGCGCTCACACCTCTCCTCCACCAACTCTCGCTCCTTACTGATACGCTCACTGACGGGAGGGAGAGAGAGAGAGAATGATTTATTTAAAAAAAAAATTTTTTTAAAAAAAGGAAAGAAGCAACAATAAAAGATACACACACACACACACACACATACAATGGGGGAAATAAGTATTGGACACGTCAACTTTTTTCTCATCATATTTATTTCCAAAGATGCCATTCA
>CM074954.1:871205-881205 GCA_037577455.1 Pangasius macronema | reverse complement strand
CAGACGTCACTCCAACTTCATCTAGAAAGGTAAAATCTCCAACACCAGGTTCTTCACTTAATCAATTAAAGATACAAACAACTTATTAATTACAGTCAGGCTAATTCAGTTCTTTAAATGCACCTGAGAATCGGATCGATTTATCCAGGATACGAACAGATTTATGCGTAAATCCAAAGTTGTTCGCATGAGAAATTTGGTTCTCATGAAAATCCTGTAATTTCAGAAAAACGTTCGTAACCTACTCGTTAGATTTACTCCTAATCACACTCGCTGCCGTAACCCTCGACCTGACGGCCTCCAGGTCCTATAACCTGCAGGATCACTGCACTTCTCTCTCCGGAACATTCTGTGGAGTTTAACCTGTTTGTGTTTATGGCGCTTTTATCCAGAGCGACTGATAGAGGAGCTTCAGAGTCTCGATCAGAAACACGTCCTCACGCTGGGTCACTCGCTCGGGGCCTCAGAGCTCCGCCCACAACATTCACTCAAAACCACACGCCTCATTTTACTGCCTTAATATGAGAATATACAATAATAAAGAAAGCGAGCGACACAAACTCATAAAGTAAGAGAAATAAAACTAATAGTTCAGTTATGATAAAGAGACGGCGGTGTGTAAGCGGAGGACGAGCCGCTCGGTCTGCGCAGAGCCGTAAGCTGCAAACACACGCCTCCGCTGACGCGGGATTTAGTGCTCGCTTATAATCGTTATATATATTACTGCTATATTAGTTTTATTGGTGTAGANTGGAGTTTTGTGGGCGTCGCTATATGCAAATGAGCTGCATCAGGAACGCGCTTTACACTTTGCAGCTGATCAACATACGCACACGAGTACGAATAAAAACCCAACAGGTATCGCTGGAGGAGATGCTACGAATAAACCGCAAATTAGTAAAATAAAGTGTAAAAAATGGTCAAATCAGACCAAAATTCCTCACGACTCTATTAAACCTCGAGGATTATGAGAGGTGACCTCACTGAGGAGAGTTTTCTCTCTCTCTCTCTCTCACCTCTCTGAGGAGTCTGAGGAGGTGGCGCTTGCTGATGTTCTCCTCCACCTGCTGCTCCTTACTGAGCTTCAGAACGTCCTGGCACCGGTGAGGCTTCACGCTGGTCTGGGTGAAGATCCGACCCTCCAGACTGCTGAAGATCATGTTTAAGGAGCGTGGCAGGATGCCGACGTCATGTTCTGGGCCTGAAACACACACACACACACACACACACACAAATCTCTCTTACACAATCTAATAATCTTGTGTATAATCAATATATAATGTATATAATAATCTAAAGTGTCTCTTATGGAATCTGCTGCTTTCTTTACTGACACACAAACATTTTACTGTAACGCTTCATTCTGTGCTGAAAACTAATGTCTGGAGTCTGAAGTGTTTCTGTACTGAATCAGTGATGTATTCATACGGTGCCGTATGGTGACGGTAGGTTGTGAGGCACAGACCTAGAAAGGTGAAGGTCTTTCCAGCGTTCGTGACTCCGTACGTAAAGACCAGCGAGTTTTTTCCCTCCAGGACGTCTCTGACCAGATCTCTCACCGTGCCGTCGAACAGGTCCTTCTGCGACGTGTCCGCTCCGAAAACCTAAAAACAGGACGACAGCCGAAGGTCAGAGTCGATGTTTTCTACTGAATTTCCCTCTCGCGTGTTTTCTTTCACTCTCTTTTCTCTCTCCTTCCGTCCTTCTCTTCTGGCTACTCGGATCCAAGCTTTCAACCGGGTTAACTACGGCATGCGTTTTCGGCTCAGCTTCTTGTCTGAAGCTCTAGTGAGGACCAAGTCGGAACCTCCTGGCAGAGGCAACCTGCTTTTGATTCAGAATCAGAATCGCCTTTATTGCTCAGTACTGTGGGTTTACATGTGCAAGGAATTTATCTTAGTGTACTGGTGCTTAGTAATAACGGTAAAAATACAAGAAATAAAATAATATTAATAAAGTAAAGTAAACACTGTAAGGTGAGATAAGAAAGCAAAAGAGAGAAGAGAAAGAGAGAAAGTTATGAAATGAGATGCATAAAGAAACTATAAAGCTATGAAAACTGAGTATAAATATAAAAACATAGGAAAATAAAGACAGACATTAACTGTACACATTGGGTTGAATTATTAATTATATTAATATTATTTATACATCACTTTAATAATAATAATAATAATAATAAATACATTTTTACACACCAGCTGAGAATAACTGATGTGACTGCGGGTCTTTTTCATGAATCTGAATCACAACAAAATCGATTCTTTTGCTCGATTTGGTTTCACTCTGTACATAATGAAATGACACGAAAAGCAATAAAAACGTTGCGTGAAGGGCCGAAAACGTCCGTCTTTCATTCGTTGGTCAGAAAAAAACGTAACCAAGTGTGTGCAGGAATCACAAAAATCACCTGAGCACGGACGACACGGAGCTGAAGCTCCTTAAAGAGTCAGATCATTAGATAAATCGTTAGTTTAAACGGTTTTGTGTATCACACTGAGTGTTTATTCTCTCTTTTCGTTTATTTGTCCAGTTTTCCAGAACGCAGGACGTTTCTGCAGCGCTACAGCTCTGTGCTTTGGCTCCGACAGAGTCAATTCAGAGTCTATTCGGAGTTGACTCGATTCAGAGTCGACTCACTTTCTCACTAGAGTTCACTTGGAAATTTTTCTCATTTCATTTATTACAAAATACCTGAGAGAACTGGAAGCGCTGCGCTGTTTGTGGAACTGATTTATCGCTCGCTCGGGCTGTGAGAGACGACCTCGGGGCCTTGAGGAGCACCGTGTCAGGAGGATGGATGGTGACGCAGTCCTTCACAGATGTAAAAAACAAACAAACAAAAAAAACAAACAAACAACAAAAAAAAACACATCATTAATACAGAAATATCCAAAACTTCCATTAAAATGTGTGTGCTAGTGGGCGTGCAGCCAGGAATCAACAAATACATCAATAACACACCTTTAGTGTTCTTTAGTGTTCTTCACACTAGTTTGGAGAAAATCAGGAGAATATTGTGTAAGTGATTCACAGCGAACGGCGGCGACGCCTTCAAACTCACCTGCGATTCTCCGCTTTCGATTTCAGCCTGTGAGAACGGTCTAATCCGGAGGTACACCTGTAAAAACTCTCTGTCCAAGCAGCTGGAGTCCTGCCCACAAACAAACAAAACAAACAAACAAACAAAGCAAACAGTGATAAACATCCACACGACATGGACGACTACACCACAGCAAACAGTCCCAGGTGAGCACAGGTGAGCTGATCCGAGAACTCACCTGAGCCTCTGCGATTTCAGTCAGATCAAAGCGGAGATCTCTCCTCAGGTCTTCTACCAGGATGGTTTCGGCCCTGGCCACCTTATCGTTAAAGCAGGACTCCATCATGATGCTGAAAAAGATTTGCTTTTATACACCTTAACTTTTATACACCATAACACCTGATGTCACCTTAAAGTGTCACCTTAAAGTGACATCTGCACCTGTTTCTGCAGCAGAACTTCATAAAAATCTAATAATAACTGATTTACATGTTAGTAAGTCATTGTTTATTATAAGAGTCATGCCTAATTCTACTGCATGTGTCACTTCCGGCTTGTATTTCTGTTTATCGGAGCTACCTGTTTATGAAGTTGTTTAAGAAGTAACTCACCTGGATGACGGTTTCACTCCTCCGACGCTAAAACTACAGCTCAGAACTCGCTAATTATTAACTTAACCAGCTAAAACAACAACTGAGAAACAGCTGTCATGGAATATTAGCTAATTTTAAAAGGTTTTCTGCTTCATAGCGTTGATTTTGTAGCTCACTAATCCAACCGCCATGTATTTCCTTAAACCAAGACTGTCGCGCGCGTCTTCTATTCAAATCCGACCAATCAGCGAAAAGACAGCTGGAACGCAGGGCATGATGGGAATGCGTGTTCTTTAGAATCACAACTGCGCAATATTTGCGCAATACAAAGCGCAACATTTGCGCAATGCTAAAGCGGAACATGGATAAATGTGTTTCTATTTGTTACACTTTCTATTTTTTTTTATTTCTATTGTATATATTATTTTTATGTAATTTAGGTCGTAATTTGTGAATAATAAAGGTTTCTCATTAAACACAGGAGAAGGAAATGGGCCTCTTTAGCAAATTCATGCTAATATTTTAATATTTTTCCACGCTTAAACATACATCAATTGTATTTTGTATTTTGAATATTGTGCTTTTTTTTATTCTATTTGAATTATATTGGTTTAATCTGTTTTGTGGTGTGTGGTTTGTATATTATATGCTACATGCTACATGTAAGCAATTTACCTCACGCTTTCCATAAACATTTCATATGTCATGACATACTGTGCAGATAATAAAGAAACTTCATTAAAATGATAATTACTCAGGTAATAATATCATTTAAAACTGAATAAAAACTGAATTCTGTATTAAATAGACATAATGTCTGCCAACCACTTACGCCCAACTATAATGAGTTGCACAAATGAAATGGATTTATTTGCTACTGATTTGTTAAAATGTACAGAACTGAAAAGAAAAAGAAAACTGCAGCTATGTGGATAAGTGTTTGTAAGTGTATTGGCAGATGGGACACATATTTCCCCTAATGACACGCCGACATCATGTTCTGGGCCTGAAACACACACACACACACACACACACACACACACACACACACACACACACCAATCTCTATTACACAATCTAATAACCTTATCTGATTGGTCAGAAGGTGTTGATTAATTTTTAGAACAGCAGCTCTGACAATAGTGTAAGTTGCAAATCACAGGTTTATTTATAATTAACGCGCTCGCTCTAATACGTTATCGTTTCTATAGCAACAGCTCATTCACAGGGATGCGAACGTCAGACTCTCCACATAAATGTAATCAGAAGTTCATGTAACATTTATGTAAGGAGTCTCCAGTGTCAGCGCTTTGTCACAGTCAGGGGTAAAACTGTAACTGTAAGTTTTCTGACATCTTCAGGACTGAGGACGCTTTTTTCTCTCTGTTCGTGTGTTTTTTTCTTATTTACTTCAAGAAAGAAAGAGAGAGAGAGAGAAAAAAGAGAGACTGATGAGGGAACTCTTACAACTTCCAGGTGAGAATATAAATTATAAAATTGACAAATCTGTGCTGTGATCATAAGAGGGTCTGTTTAAAAACCCAAGAACTAACATATGCATGATTCAAATATGAATAACAGAAGAAAGACCACACTGCAATTTCAAAGCAAAACAAACAAAAAAGTCTTTATTCAAATATAATAAATAAATAAATGAAGCAAAAGAACTTAATCAAAATGGAATCAAGCAAGTTGGAATAATTACACTGAAAGGAAAAGGAAAAATACAAAATAAACAAAAATAGCAGATAACAAAGTGTCAAATCTTCTCGTAAATCAGCCGACATCCTCAAACCTGTCATCACTTCCTCTCATCCTCATCATCATCATCATCATCATCATACTGACAGTGACGAGACACGTGATAAACGCTGACACCACACACACACACACACCAAAATAAAGTAAAGAAAAATCAGAAGAATTAAATTCACAGACTATTCAACATCATTCGATCAAAAATCTAAAATATTTCTATAGAAATTTCAGTGCTTTAGGTGTGATGTGGCCAGCGGAAATGAAAATCGTCACTGTGCAGCCGAACACCATCATCAAGTCAAGAAACATCCAGAAAGCACATTAATAACTTTTCCAAATCCATCAGCTTCCTGTTTCTCTGTCATGGGTCACTACTAGAATTTAATATTTCATCACCATTTCATTATAAACACATTCGCATAGAAATTTCATAGAAATTAACATCAATGAAATTGCCAGCAATTATCATCACTGTGCGTCTGATGTGCAGTGAATCATACAGATGTAATGAAGCCTGGGGTTATTTCCCTCTCAGTGATGTTTTAATGCTAATGTTAATATTTTCTCGCTCTTTCCTCAGTAACAGAATGCGTCTCGTCTTTAAAGTCACTCAGGATGTTTTTAGCTCCGCTTTGCCACGAGAGCAGACTCTCCATCGCCGTCTTTCCATCCTGAGAAACACAAAAATACACAGAAATGACAAAAAGTTACACAATAGTTACAACTCTGCAATCTAAAAAAATTAAAGCAAGTGTAAACAAAAATCCAAAATTCTGGATTGAAATTTGCGATGATGAAATGTCTTCATGAAATAGAAACATACTATTGAATATTAAATTGGAGCAAAAATACATATTCATTAGAAAAAGAAGAAAAAAAAAAGTCCAGGACAATTTTCTGATAAAATATCAATTAGGGTTTGTTTTAAAAAAAAGTGTATGACATTAAATCTGTTATAAAAGAGGAAAAGAATACAACACAAAGCTACTAAAATCAGTGAGTGGGTAAAGAAGGGTTTAGTCAGAGAAACAAGACGTTAAGGGTAACACTCAACATGATGCTACCACCAGCATGCTTCGAAATCTGGATGGTGTTTGTGTTTCCACCAGACGTAGCGCTTAGTGCCGAGGACAAAAAGCTAAGTTTTGGTCTCATCAGACCTAAGAACCTTTTCTCACATCTTTGCTGAGTTTTCAAGTGGGATTACATCCTGCTTTTTTTAAAAAATAAAAAATATCTTGTGGATTTTGGTTTTGGTTTTCATCTGAGCTGTGGATGACTTCAGATCCTTCATCCTTCATTCACTTTGGAGTCTTGGTTGGTTCTCTAACTAATCCCCTCCTAAGTTGTCATCATTTTGTAAACCGATATCTGTTGTTTTTGAATAAAATAATTTGTGGTATCTCGCTTGCTCTGAATCTTTACCAGTGTATTGCAACCACTGCGATATTATTTGCACTCACGTTATTTTTGCACTTGATGTTAGCGCCGTACATCAGCAGCAGTTTGATCATCTTGAACCTGTTGATCCTCACTGCGTCATGCAATGGTGTGTCTCCCTCCTACACACACACACACACACACACACACACACACACACACACACACACACACAGTCAGTTTTGATATTATGGGAATATTTCATATATGATTATAGTTCTTCTTCTATGATTATTGGTGTTCTGGAGCTCTTACTCTGTCTTTAGCGTTAATATCGGCTCCGCAGTGGATCAGATGCTCTGCACACTCGTAGTGACCCGTCCGAACTGCCACGTGCAGCGGTGTGCTGAGTAACTGAACACACACACACACACACACACACACACACACACACACACACACACAGAAAGTAGCAGAGTTGTGATTAGGATTAGAGAGAGGGGCGGAGTCAACAATTCAGAAGATTATGTGCTGTGTAAATTACAAACATTCTATAATATCTGATTAATTTACATAATTATTATATTTATGCTGCAGTTGATTACATCAGAGGACAGAAGAATTACAATACTGGATCAAAGTCAAATAATCAGTGTATATATATAAACATAGAATACTTTTTAAAATACATTTTAAAATCGTAGCTTATTTCAACCCTAATTCAACATTAATTTATTGTATTATTTTTATTCATTTTAATTAGCTGGGGAAATTAAACAAGATATATACAGACATATGGAGTATATTTTTCCTCTTTAGGAAATTTTGCTTATTTGTACATTTATTATATTTTTCTCTTTTTTAAAATAATTTTTTTGTCATTTTTATGTTTAGATTTCTGTGAGGAAGCTCTCACCTTGTCTCTGGTGTTCAGTTTTCCTCCTTCGTTAAGCAGCAGCTCCAGTGCAGGAAGACTGCCTCCTCTACACGCCCAGTGTACTGCTGTCGCATCCAACTACACACACACACACACACACACACACACACACACACACACACACACACACTTGTGTGTTAAGTACAGGTATGATGTGATTGCCAGGGAAATCTGAAATCAGTAGCAGCACGTCCCCAAGTGTTTTATTCCTCTTACTCCACAGCAATTTATCAACGATGACCAATTATTAATTTATTAAAGAACAACACATCATTGTTTTTTATCCATTTATAGCTACAGCTCTATAACTCTATAGCTGTATAGTTCCTGTTGTCACTTACAGGACCTCACCAGTCCCTCTGTTTTCTCTCTCTTGAGGTTAATAAGAAAAAAAATCGCAGATTGTTTACATTTTACCGAGAAACCGTAAAGAAGCGTAAACTCCTCTGTCCTGAGGACGTCTGAAATCGTACAGTTACAGCTTCACCGTAATCAGTGTGTACTGTATTTACACTGTACCTTGTCTCTGTTCTCTATGGACGCTCCGGCCTCGAGGAGCTTCTTCATGATGTCGACGTGACCTCGATAACATGCTTTATGCAGAGCAGAGCGCTTAAACTGTGAGATAGACGGAGACAGAAAGAGAGATATCAGTGATAGTTCACACGGTGTGTGTTGTTTCTGTCACACTTTCTCATAGAACAAGTGTTTAAAGGTTTAAACATACAGTTATAGCTCATATATACTGAATTTAATCTTTATAAATCACACACACAAACACACACACACACACATTCACAAAACACACTTTCTTTTACATTTCTTGTGGCTCTACTATGAGTACACTTTATAATATAAATTACACAGACAGATGAACACACAGAGAGGAATACAAATATAATTTATTATCTATCTTTCTATCTGTCTATCTTAAGGATAGGAGCCATTTTTAAGGTAGTAATTTTAATCATTAGATTTGTTTATTTCACTCAAATTAACATTTTCTGATTAGAATTTGATTCAATATAATTTTTAAAAAATAGTTTTAGTGTTAAACAGAGTATTGTTGTTTCTCTGCCAGCATTAAACCATCTACTCTGCTTAATATTAAAGGATGCAAATCGCAAATACTCATAATGTTCATCAAATCAATAAATAAATAAATATCGTAAAAAAATAAATAAATAAACAAATATAACACCTTTTGTACACATTAATATAGAGCTGAATGTGATTTACAAAGAAAAAAGAAATGGAAAAAAGAAAATTAAATGTAATGAATATAATATAATATAATATAATATAATATAATATAATATAATATAATATATATTTTATTATTATTTTATTTAGCTATTATAAGAGAAATAAATATGTAATTAAGAGAAAATATTAATAATATATTGGGTAAAGCAGGGATTTTTAAATTATTTTAATTAAATACTACATACAAATTTAAATAGATTTATATTTAATACATATATAGATATTTATCTATTTATTTTAATATTTATTTAAATACATTTAATTCTGTACTGAATATTTAATTTTAATCTAATTGTAATTTATAAATAAATAAATAAATATAATTAATAATAAAAGTTTAGGAGTTTTTATTGATGCAGTAACTTTTTATCTCCTTGTTTGTTAGTTTGGCAAACATTGGCAAGGTATGAAGCAATGTATAATCAATATACTGCATGAGCCAATCAGAATTCAATATGCAAATGAAATGCAAATGAAGGGAGTGCATATTCATAGACCCGGGCCTGTCCGGAGTGACACTGCAGGGGTTTCTGTACCTTCTTGTTTAATGTTTAATGATATATTTTGTGGAATTATGATGAAATAAAATTTCATGTGTGTGTGTGTGTGTGTGTGTGTGTGTGTGTGTGTGACAGACACTCACATGATCAGAAATGTTCGGATCTCCACCATCAGAGAGAAACTTCTCCACCACGGCCAGTTTATTTTCTGTTGCAGCTTTTAAAAACGTTGATTCATCCACTATTTCAGGCTATAAAACACACACACACACACACACACACACACACACACACACACACACACACACACACACACACAGATAGCTCTATTAGTGATAATGAAAATAATATTTTTATATAATTTTTACTTTGGCTCTCACACGCTGCTTTATTGTAAAATTCATTCATTTTAATTCAGTTATTTCAAAAGTTTCTCTCATTTTTGTTCTCTCTCTCTCTCTCTCTCTCTCTGTCTCTCTCTCTCTCTCTCTCTCTCTCTCTCTCTCTCTCTGTCTCTCTCTCT
>CM074954.1:778599-813544 GCA_037577455.1 Pangasius macronema | reverse complement strand
ACTCACTGAAACGCTGAAACACTAAAACACTGACTCACTGAAACGCTGAAACACTAAAACACTGACTCACTGAAACGCTGAAACATTAAAACACCGACTCACTGAAACGCTGAAACACTAAAACACTGACTCACTGAAACGCTGAAACACTAAAACACTGACTCACTGAAACGCT
Source organism: Pangasius macronema (assembly GCA_037577455.1). Taxonomy (NCBI): domain Eukaryota; kingdom Metazoa; phylum Chordata; class Actinopteri; order Siluriformes; family Pangasiidae; genus Pangasius; species Pangasius macronema. The sequence goes on along the minus strand of CM074954.1, from coordinate 813,369 downwards.
GAAACACTAAAACACTGACTCACTGAAATGCTGAAACACTAAAACACTGACTCACTGAAACGCTGAAACATTAAAACACCGACTCACTGAAACACTGAAACACTAAAACACTGACTCACTGAAACGCTGAAACACTAAAACACTCACTCACTGAAATGCTGAAACACTAAAACACTGACTCACTGAAAAGCTGAGACTCTGACACACTGACTCACTGAAACGCTGAGACTCTGACACACTGACTCACTAACACAGTGACATACTGAAAAGCTGAAATGGTGAAACATTGAAAGACAGAAACACTGATACACTAAAATCTGCTGAAAAACTGACAACTAATACAGTGAAACACTGAAACACAGAAATGTAATGAGTGACAGTGTATGTATATAATAACACATCTATACTCTCTCTCTCTCTCTCTCTCTCTCTCTCTCTCTCTCTCTCTGTGTCCCAAATGTCTCCATGCAGAAGGGAAAATAGTCACAGTGTGGTGTGTGATGTGTTCACCTTGTTTCCTGTGAAAGTCCATCGAAAACCTTGTGGCAGCTTCCTGATGCAGCCATGAGAATGATTTCAATACGTCCTTGTTTTGTTAAAGGCATTTGTGAAGGCTATCTGAAAAAAATTAGGTATGAAAAACTTTGGAAGACATTTTGCTAAAAAGTGTTAATGTCCCCTATATATGAAGACTCACATATATATATACAGTATATATGAAATGTCAGAAAAACTGTTTTAGGTATGTAACCTCTGTTTTAAGTAATTAAGAAAATACCGGAGACATTAATTAAGATAATTAATTTTATAATAATTAATAATGTTCTGAGGTCAATTTCTTATTTAAATCTGCTCAAAGTTACTCCAGTCTGAGGTGAGTGCAGTTTTCTTATTTTTGACCTAAAAAGTTAAAATGCTAAAAAATAATAAAAAAATAAAATAATGCATCACAGCGTGTCCTGATATACACATTGGCACGCTGAACTTGCTCAAAAATGATGATGATGTTGTGTAATCAGCCATGTGTTTCTAATAAATTTCTGCAATGTAATAATGTTCTGTATTCTGCCTTCTCTACACCTTGGCATCTTTCATAAAGAAAAAATATATATATTTATGCAGATACTTTGATTTTGTAAACATCTAAGAAAGATTTTTCTTTCAACCTACATCCGCAACATGATGCTACCACCACCATGCTTCACAGCAGGGCCACGCAGCATGACGCTACCACCACCATGCTTCACAGCTTCACAGCAGGGCCACGCAGCATGATGCTACCACCACCATGCTTCGCAGCAGGGCCACACAGCATGATGCTACCACCACCATGCTTCACAGCAGGGCCACACAGTATGATGCTGCCACCACCATGCTTCACAGCAGTGCCACGCAGCATGACGCTACCACCACCATGCTTCACAGGATGGTATTCTCAGGGTGTTGGGTTTCTACCAAATGTAGTGCTTTGTGCCCAAGCAAAACAAGTTCAGTGTTTATCAGTTATTTGCATAATGTTGATTCATAATGTGTTGTGTTCTGTGTAACATATTAATTGTAACAGTGCTGAACATTTTGTAGTTTTGTAGGATTTTTTTTTTTCTTTTTTATTTTATTAAACCTGTACAATGCCCCTGTATGTTTGAGCTTACATTTGTTTTTCTTTTTATACAGTTTTTGAGTGAATTCTGGAGGACACTGTATGCACAGACTGCCAGTGAAATGCTTTTGTGCACTCTATAAATGAATATAAATTTTTGGTCAATTTCAAGCAGTGTGTTTATCTAATTATAAGATGGATAGAACCGGAATAGCTGAACCAGGAAATGTTTATAAATTTGTTATATAAGAAATGATTCAGCTCTAAGTGAAATAATCAGAGATGTTGATCTGACTCATTAGACTCTTGAAGCCATGCCATATATTTTTATTACAGCAGACATTCAGATTCTTCATCTATAATAAATACACAGATTTAGCACTTTGGTGGGACACGTAATAAAAATATATCATATTTATTTGATTTACTTTGTTATTCATGCTGACTGACATCTAATGGGTCCTGTTGCTTTAGCTCAGAAGTCACAGTGGTCTGTTTGTTTCATTGGTTTATGATCTAAAAAAAATTCTCAGTTTTCCGAGTTGTCAGTATTACTCTAAAATTCAGAGGTTAAATATGGACGAGTCGCCTCAGGCTGCTTTCACACGTGCCCTTTTTTTGTGGGAAGCAGCTTCAAGCAATAAAGACAAACATGAAGGACAGAAAGCCACCAGTGAAAGAAATGAGTCTTGTTAGTGAGTAAATATGAGGAGATTTATGACATGTTGAACTGAAATTATTCCAAGGTTGCCATGTGACTAAAATTTACACCGTGTGTGTTTGTTTCCCCGCTACATGATGTGACATCCCATTTAAATACCTTACACCACAGCCGATAGCTTTAAGGCTGCACAGGAAGCCCTGAAAGTTCATTAAAATGCAGCGATGAGACATGTCTGTGTTACTCCTCGCTCTCGGGGAAATTCAATGTTTTGGCAAATCAAATAATGAAATATCTCATTGGACAGCGTACCCTTTGTTTGTCCCGTCCAGACACTCGGCTTTACCTTCTGACAAAGACTTTGAGAAACTTTGCGTTCGCTTGCAAAACTTTTGTTCTCTCACAAAGAGATTTACTTTTTACTTTTTTTAGAGAGAAAGCAAATTTTCTTGAGTGAACACAAAAGCACTGAAATTTCCCTCCCATCTCCCATATTTTTTTCACCATTTTCTTAATATTTACAAATTACTAAAATAAAACAACAAGATATTGCAGTGTGTATTTTGGATTATGCTCCTGAACTAACCGCTGCTGGAAGCTCCTCGTGATGCTGATTTTGATTTATGTGGTGATTGTGGTGTTTGAGCTGTCATTACCGTCTCAGTGACTGGTAGCTGGGCTCGAGGTCCCGCCCCTTTGAAAGATCTACCAATCATCAGTTTTGAAAGCAAAAGCATTGAAATAGAAAGTTTCCTCTCGTAGAATATTGTAAATAAGCTGCAAGTATAAAGTTCTGCTGGATTATTTGCATTAATTTCTGAAATTAGTTGTTTATAGAATTAGCTAGCTAGCTGTCAGTTCCTTAGCTGCATTTTGAGACAAAATGGCCGACACTGCTAATGTTGTCCTGATTTTATAAAAGACTTTTGATGCGCGTACTTATGGAGAGACTGGAAATTAAACAAGGGACAATTTTAATTGAAAAATGTCCTTCTAGCTGTCAGTATTCAATACACTGTGTATAAAACACAACAGACTGTAACTGTACATGAAATAAGGGAAGTACATCATTGTACTTCCCTTATTTATAAACCACCTGCCATCACTGATTTACAGTCACATATCACAAAGAGCTTACGTTCTCTTGACTTTTTTTTTTTGCCTCCAAAGCTACAACGAAGTCAAACAGACGTCCTCATCTGCAGAGTTAAACTTATCTTCATTTCGTCTGCCCTGCTGAGAATAATAAATCTGATCTGGAGAGCCAGCTAGGCTAGTTAGTTAGCAAGCTGACCCTAACTCGGATTGGTAAGAGTGTTGCTATGGTTATGGAGTTTCACAGGAATATATCATTTTATAATCATCTGCTGCGGTTATTACACTCCAAACCCAATGATATCTTCTCACTGCTTTCCTCTGATGGACCGGAGATGGACAGAGGGGTGCCAAAACTTTGTGCAGCACAACAGATAGCTAGTAGTTGTACAATTAGTGATGAAATCCCAATAAAAGTGTCACTGAGTGTAAATACAGAGGATAGAGTCCAAACGTGATGAAGCCATAAACGAGTGTAATTTGTTTAATTACATTTTAAAAATGTTATTTAAACTGTAGCGTAACACAAAAATTAATAAATTACACACACACACACACACACACACACAGGTTTGTGTCTGTATTTTAAAAATGTCCTCAATGATAAATAATATCACAGCATTGAAATAAATCTATACACAAAAACAACAACAACAAAAACAACAACAACAAAAAAAGATCAGAAATCGGAACTAAAACCTGCGAGATTACTGACGATGTGAATTCAGAGGTTTGTTACGTTCTGACGCTGATCTTTCAGCGTATATTCCTGTAGTCTTAGGAAAAAAAAGGTTCCTCGTGGGATCGATCTTTGTGTTGTAGGGTTTTACACAGAGCTTTCAAAGCTTACGGAAAGAGCGATAGATGAAAGTTATTTTTTTCCTTAATGTTTCTGAGATCAGAGAACAGAGTGAGCAGAAACCCGAGTAAACGCTGACACACGGAGACTTCACTCCGAGGTGGAGAAACCTGAAGAACCAGGAGGAAACACACACACACACACACACACACAGACACACGGCGAACACACACAGCCCAGGATCGAACCCAGAATCGGCTTCTTCTTATTATTCTTCTTCTTCTTATTATTATTATTATTATTATTATTATTATAATATTCTTGAGAAATGGACCTCCTGAAGGTTCTGTGTAGAACCCTACAACAAAGGGTTATCAGAACATGTTCTCAGTGGAACAGCAGGTTGTGAATGTAAGTGCGGTTCTAAGAAGGTTCCAGCTGTTAGAACCTATAACGCTGTTTTGTTCACTCAGGACTTTTGCTCAGGATCGAAATACTTCCTAAGTGATAAAGTTAACAGGCGTGATCGCTGATTATTGGTTACTGATCAGATTTCATGTGTTGGTTATTGTTTTTTTTTTTCGTTCTTCCTCTCCACAGTCAACGCTTATCGATCACTCGTTAATGATCTGTCCCGGGATCCCGCTGCACTCCATCATGGCGGTGGAGGTGAAGGGTGTGATGGTGTCCAGCGAGATCTCCGCGTCACACTCGCACCGGCCCACGCTGGGCAGCAGCACGTGGGTGTGATCGTGAAACACTCCGCCCACTCCGACACAGGAAGAGGAGGAGCTCAGAGAGGAAGTCTTATGAGCCCGCAGTGCACGCTCTTCCTCCTTGGGCGGAATTGGAGGCGGAGCTTCTTTCTGCAGCGTCGTGTCGTGGTGATAAGACACGAGCTCATTGCTGAAGTTCACGGCCTCGACGGTCGTGCTGGGAAACAGTTTGTGGCAGCCCAGGATGGAGGAGAAAGCTTTGCGGAAGTCGGCGTTAAAGGCGTAGATGACGGGGTTGAGCGAGGAGTTGGCCCAGCCGAACCACACGAAGACGGCGAAGGTGGTGTCGCTGACACACTGGCAGAACGGCACCACGCAGTTGAGCACGAAGAACGGCAGCCAGCAGCACACAAACACGCCCATGATGACGGACAGCGTCTTCAGGACCTTCGTCTCTTTTTTGAAAGCCGTTTTCAGCGAGTTTGAGTTCTCTCCGCTGCAGTCGTGTCCCGCCGCTCTTTCCAGCGAGGAAATCCGTCTAATCTGCGTCTGCGCGATGCGGAAGATCCGCGTGTACGTAGCGATCATGATCACCACCGGGATGTAGAAGCTAATCAGAGAGGATGAGATAGCATACGTGCGGTTCAGGTTAGCCTTACAGTTGTCGTTGCTAATGTTTCCGTTGGAGTTAAACTCTCCGAGGATGTTGGCGTCTTCGTCCTCGTCTGCCTCGTGCCAGTTGAGCTGCACAGGGATGAAGGAGATGAGCACGGACAGCGTCCAGGCCACGCCGATCATCACAAAGGCCACGCGCTGCGTCATCTTGCGCTCGTAACGGAACGGGCTCGCGATGGCCCAGTATCGATCCACGCTGATGATGCACAAGTTCAAGATGGACGCCGTCGAGCACATGATGTCGAACGCCACCCAGATGGCGCAGAACACGCGCCCGAAGAGCCACGCCCCTGCCACCGCTGACATCGCCTCCCACGGCATCACGAGCACGGCCACGAACAGGTCCGACACGGCCAGCGAGATCACGAAGAAGTTGGTCACTTTGGAGCGCAGGTGCCGGAACTTCACCACGGCGGCGCACACCAGCGTGTTCCCCAGCAGCGTCCACACGATCAGCAGAAAGAGGACGAACCCCAGCAGGACCCTCGCGCTCCGCCCACGCTCCGCCCCGTCTTCATCGTCATCCTCTTCCGCCCGCACCACCACCGTGTCGTTCGTCAAGTTTCTCATTGGTGCAAATTAAACAAAACAAAAACAGCTTCTCCGCTCCTCTGTTTTCAGGTTCGCTAACTCACACTCTCTCCATTATGATTTTAAATGTGCACTTTATTCTGAATTTCTGTTCATCACAGGACACAATCCTCTTCCTCAGGCAAGGAGTCGTGTCTAAGGGCCCATCGCTGGGGTCCTGCACTCAAACTCACAACCTTCTCTGATACAGGAGCAGCTTCTCCATCTGAAGTGAAAAAAAAAAATGCTGATTTGTTGTCAGATTTAAAGTGAGCCACCCATCAGCATTTTGCCCAGAACTAAAATAGTCCATGCACTTTTATTTCATCCGCTTTTTTCATTAAAGAAACATTCCTTAGTAACGTTTCCCAAACCAGTTGTCGTGTTTTTCAGTATTGTGTGAAGCTCCAGATGTTTCATTTCTTAAACTTCCCTCCTTTATCATGGCTGTATGATTCTTTAGCGCAGAAAACAAAGAAGAAGAAGAAGATAAGCAGCACCACCTTGGTCCATGTCTATCTGTGCTTTTTATTCTTTAGGAAACTCATGTCTCGCGCTTTGCTCCTTATTTCCCTGTTTTTCTTGCCTTTGTTCTTGCCGCGCGCGCGCTGTTTTACCGACTCCTCATATCTCACACCTTTCACAACATCTCTGATTCGGTGTCGGACAAAAGTTCCTCGTTTGCAGGAAATAATAATTTAAAAAAAACATAATATATCACCATAAGCCTCCACTTTCTCCGGGTCGTCCTGTGTGTGTAAGATTTCCGCTCCGTGCGCGCGCACTCCTTCTGCGCCCGGTCCTCCCGCTGCGCGCGCGCTCTTTCTGGTTTTTATTTATTTTCCTTTTTTTTAAATATAAAACGTGTAGATTTCAGATCCTGAAGGTTTCTGAAGGTTCCTGCATTCACGCAGAGAGAAAAAAAAAACATTCAACACCGCCACACTTCTCCTCTTTTCACTAAACAAGCGCACTTCGCCGTTCCCTCCATCTCTCGTGCACTTTTTTATTTATATTAGTTCCTTTAACAACCGGGTGCTTTTCTGAGAATTCTGCTTTCTGTCCATCTTTCCCTCCTTTTCCCTGCTGCCTCAATGTTTCATTCCTGCTAAGAGCTGAAGAAATGAGCTGAAGTCATCATCAGGCTCTGATTGGACTGTGTGTGTCCTCAGAAGACTCAGACTAACAAACACACACACACACACACACACACACACACACACACACACACACACTGAGGCTACATCTACAAAAGAATGGTGAATAAAATTAAATCTAATAAACGTGCAGTTCAGTGTTTGTTCTGTAATACACACTTGTGTAACTGTTTTATCTGAAATAGCTGCCTCAGATATTGTTCTGTGCGCTTATGAGTATTCAGAGTCGAGTTAAGCACGCTTTAGCACTGAGATTACACACATCAGTATTCAGAACTCAGGCGTAACTACAGACTGAGGCTGCATCCACACTGACATGGACAGATCTGAAAACCCCATTTTCGTTTTAAAATGCCGTTTTCAAATGTTTTCCAAAAATTGCTGCACAATGAAATTGCAAAAAGGAAAAGTTCTTCGTTTTTTAAATGGACAGACGAAGAGGTGGAATTGTTGCTGTGAGTAACCCTGGACTATAAAGTTGTTTGTTTTGAGATGAATGGGTCAGAGCACATTTAATTAACACAAACACTGACTTTATTTTATTAATTCAAAAAAATCTACATAGTGAATTAAAAGCGTGATGAAATCTCCGACGTCCTGCACACACGTTACGATTTCATTCCTCGATTTAGAGTCTCGTGGCTTCATTAAGTTACGCTCGAGTTAAATAAATAAATAAATAAATAAATAAATAAATAAATATATAAATAAAATGTAAAATAACAGTCTGTGCTGGATCAAGTGCTATTCTCTGTGCTGCTGAATAATGAGTGTGGAAGCCATGTTGTTAAATTAACGCAGTGATTAATGTGAGAATTAAAGCGAGCTCTGTTCATGCAGTGATGTATCGCTGATATCCGAGACTCCTGTTAGATTTATTTCATCACTCGCCTTCTTCTCTTTCATATATCATCACATTAGTCTTTTTTATTTCTCATTTTTATTTTTTTTTACATCATATTATAATTGGCAGCAAATAAAAACCCACAATTTCCCACAATTAGGTGATAAGGTGGTAACTTCACTAGCAAGCTAGCTAGCATTTGTGATGATGTCATACGCTGAATTAACTTAAGCTCCTCCCTCACTGACTCAGGGACGCGGATATTGTTGTTGTTCGGGTGATTCATTCAGCTGTTAAAGTGCGTATTTACTCAGTTCTGTGCTAAAGCACTGAGAGAAGTCTCACTCAGCTCAGACAGAAAGTGAGATTATTCTTAGCGGCTGCATTAATAATAATGAATGTAATTTCCTCTAACGTCTGTGAGATAATGAATGAAACACGCTAATGAAGAAGCACACACTCGCCTCCATAACCGAGGGACAAGAAAAATGGCATTATTTACATTATTATAGCAGTATTTTTAAAGTTTATGTCTATCTGTCTCTCTTCATGTCTCTCTCTCTCTCTCTCTCTCTCTCTCTCTCTCTCTACATATATATATATATATTCACATTCAGGTTCATAAGTATTTGGACGGTGGCGCAATTTTCATAATATACTGCCACAATGGATTTGAAATGAAACAATCAAGATGTGATTGAAGTGTAAACTTTCAGCTTTAATCCAAGGACTTTAAAAGAAATACTGCATTAACCGTTTAGGAAATACAGACATTTTTACAGACACAAAAGTAAATGGACAAACTAACAATCATAAATATTAGGATTATTTTTAACACTTGGATGCAGCCAGTGATGCCTGAAGTCTGGAACCTATGAACATCACCAAATGCTGAGGTTCCTCCCTGGAGAAAGACCATGCTTTGCCAGGTCTTTACTGCAACCGACACACACACACACACACACACACACACACACACACACACACACACACACACATACATACATACATACATACATTATACATATATATATATACAGTTAGGTCCAGAGATTCGCCATTTTGTGATAGGACGCCGCTTCACAGTGCAGGTGGATAANAGACACGACTGAAGGCAGAAAGACCCACAAACAAGCAGCAGCTGAAGGTTCTGCAGTGAAGGTCTGGCAAAGCATCTGTCACTTTGTCCAAATACCTTTGAGCCCTGAAAATGGAGGCACTTTGCTGAAAATGGCTGTAATTCCTAAACGGAAAATGCCATATTTTTGTGGAGCCTCTTAAAATAAAGCTGAAAGTCGACACTTCCATCACATCTTGATTGTTTTATTTCAAATCCACTGTATAAATATATATTGTATATCTATGATAACTCAAATAAGCACTTCTTACAACTGTGGTGAGCAGAAAAGTATCTCAAAATGCACAACACATCAAACCAGTCGGCTAGAACAAGAGTCTGAGGCTGTCATGGGCACAGACTCACCCAGCCGAACCTGGATTTTTTTTTTTCTAATCTTCAACTGTGCTGTTTGGATGAGTCTGTGCCCATGATAGCCTTACAGCTGTTCTTGACTGACAGGAGTGGAACCTGATGTGGTCTTCTGCTGTTGTAGCTCATCCACCTTGAAGTTTGATGTTTTGTGCATGCTGAGATGCTTTTCAGCTCACCAGGGTTGTAAAGAGCGATTGTATGAGTTACTATATCCTTCCTGGAAGCTCAGACCAATTTAGCCATTTTCCTCTGATCTCTCTCATCAACAAGACGTGTCCACCCACAGAACTGTTACTCACTCAGTGTTTTTTGTTTTTTGGCACCGATCTGTGTAAACCCTAGCAACTGTGTGAAATTCCCGGGAGATCAGCAGTTTCTGAAATACTCGAACCAACAATGATGCCACAGTTAAAGTCACAGAGATCACACTTTTTCTTAATTCTGATGTTTGATGTGAACATTAACTGAATCCCTTGGCCTGTATCTGCAGGATTTTATGCATTGTGCTCCTGCCACATGATTGGCTGGTTAGATAACTGCATGACTGTATTGAGTGTGTACTATATATCTGCCTTTCTGTCTTTTTGCCTGTCTTTCTATCTGTCTCTCTCTTTGCCTATTTATTCATATGCCTTTCTTTCTTTCTATCTATCTGTCTGTTGGTCAGTCTGCCTATCTGTCTGTCTCTAGTTGTTTACCTGTGTGTCTAACTATTTGGCTGTCTGTTATTTTGTCTGTTTGTATCTCTTTCATTCTATCCAACAGTATGTCTGTCTGTCTGTCTGTCTTTGTTTTGGTGTGTCCCTAATTGTCTATCTATCTGTCTCTGCCTACTGTATGTCTGTGTTTTTTTGTCTGTCTGTCTTTCTGTCTGACTCTCTGTCTTTCTGCATGGCTGTCCCAATTGTTTGTCTGTCTGCCTTTCTATGCACCTGTCTTTCTCTTTCCCATCTGTCTGTCTTTCTGTCTGTCTTGCCACATGTCCTTCTGTATTTCTGCCCATCTTTCTATCTGTCTGTCTTTTTTCAGTCTGTCATTTTAATTGTTTATCTGTCTGACTTTCTGTCTAATCTTATCATTTGGGGGGTTGGTTTGGAATTCCTGGCAGATAAAGGGGTTAAGGATGTCATGTGCCAGAATCCAACATTGTTCTTCCCACTCCAGCTTCCCATTGTTGTGGTTTGTGTTTAGGATGGTTTTGACCAGATAAGCAGGTTAGTGAAGTGAAGTGAAGTGACATTGTGGCCAAGTGTGGTGACCCATACTCGGAATTTGTGCTTTGCATTTAACCCATCCAAGTGAACAGACACCCCGAGCAGTGGGCAGCCATTTTAGCTGCAGCGCCCAGGGAGCAGTTGGGGGATCGGTGCCTTGCTCAAGGGTCTCATCTCCCTCATGGTATTGAGGGTGGCAGAGAGCGCTGGTCATTCACTCCTCCCACCTACAGTCCCTGCTGAACCCGAGACTCGAACCCACGACCTTCGGGTTCACCTTCGGGTTACAAGTCCGACTCTCAGACCATTAGGTCATTGGACCATTGGCTGTCCTTCTATGTCCAGGGATGCAGGTAGAGAAGTGGGGGGATATCAGAGTGTCCTGGTGTGACAGGCTGAGGCGTGATATGTGGAACAAGAGTGCTAGTTAACTGTGGTATGGAAGGTCCAGTCATTGATGCGATGGTAGATCATGTATGGGCCAATGTATCTGGGACTTAGCTTCCTACAGCCCTGGGGGTTCCAGAAATCTTTGGTCGCTAATCTTACTCAGTCACCAGGTTGGAGCTGTGGGGTTTCTCCTCAATGTTGGTCTACAAACTCCTGCAAAAAAAACCTCATACAAATGCCTGTGTGCATTCTCCCACACTTGTTCACTCTGCTTAAACTATTCATGTGGGTGAATCTGTGAAGTTAGCATTCTAGGGAAATAAGGGTGGTTGGTAACCAAGTACACAGTGTAAAGTACACTGTTGCATGGCTGAATGGAGCTGAATGGAGCAGTGAGTTCTGGGCATACTCATCCCAAGGGAGGAACGGAGCCCAATCCTCCTGGTTCTCACAAAATGTCCTTAAGAAATGGCGACTTCCTGGTTTGCCCTACCAAACTCGCACAGTCCATTAGCTTGTCGGTGGTAACCACACATTAAACATACAGAGACACCCAGTTTCTCCATAATGCTGGACAAGACCCTGGATGTTAACTGAGTGTCTAAGTCACTTACAATGTCTTCAGGAAGTCCACAGTTGTGAAACATTTGTGTAACTCTACTGTTTCAAATGAGCTGGGCAAACTAGGCAGTGGGATAAGATGCAGGGATTTTGAGACTCTATCTATGATGACCATGATGACTGTATTTCCTTATGACATCTGGGATGAAGTTGATGGCAAGGTGATACCAAGGTTGCTGTGGAATTTGTAAGGGCATGGTAGAATGCATGGTACTGTGGCTTGGGCATATGTGGTGCTTGAAGAGATGAATCGGTGGATGTCAGCCAACATGTTGGGTCTCCTAAATCTTAGCTTTAACAAGTGGTAGGCCCAGTGTATGCCCAGATGACCTGTGGCAAGGGTTGTGTGTGCCCATGTGATCAGTTTGCTAATTTGGTTTGGTGGCACATATGTCTTGTCTGGAGGACAGGCAGTGGGGATTTGTTGGGCTGGTGTTTGTGTTATTTCCCTGTTGATGTCTCAAGAGACAGCCCCCACAAACCAGGAGGGAGATAATATATGCTCCTTGGGTTCTCTGGGATACAGGCCTGACAGGGAGTCTGCTTTAGTGTTCTTGAAACTCTGCCTAAATGAGAGTATGAAATTGAATTGGGTAAAGGATAAGGTTCAGCNTAGGGCTAGTTTGATAGCCAACAAATCTCTATTCCAGATATCATAATTCTGTTCTGCAGGGGAGAGTTTCTTAGAATACAGTGGAGAGGTTTTACAATAGAGGGCCACAGGGTGGACTTTTGGTTTGTCTCCGTGACAGGATTGCTCCCACTCCAGGTTCAGAGGTGTCCACCTCTACAATGCATGGTTCTAAGGGATCATTATGTTTTAGATTGGGGCAGTGGTGAATGCTTTCTTGAGTCACTCAAAAGCATCATTGGCTGCTGTGCTCCATGACAAGTGCTTGGGTCCCTTCTTAAATAGAAAAATGTGAGTGGAGTGGTGAACTGAAACATCTGATAAACCTCCGGTAGAAGTTGTCAAAGCCAAGGAATCACTGTAGATCTTTGACTCTCTTGGGAGTAGGCCATTCTGTGAGGGCAGAAACCTTTTCTTGACAGAAACCTCCATCACTTGTTGTTCTGCAAGGAGAGTGGGTAAATTTGGTTACGAGGTGGGGTGGTTCCCAGAATGAGCTCTATGGCACAGTCATATGTGCCATGAGGTGGCAGACCAGTAGCTTTGGATTTGCTAGAAGATTCTTAGAATTCATGAGATTCTGTGGGAATGTTTGTTGGACGGGATGTGCAGGCAGTGATCCATGCAATGGGATGACTATATGGTCAGTTCCCTGTCAAACCAGTAGACTAAAGGGTTGTGGAGATGCATCCAGGGAAATCCTAGAATGATGGGCTGCATAGTAGTGACAATGATTCATAAGATGTATTCCTGATACATAAGATGTATTCCTGGTGGAGGGTGATGACTTTGAGAAGGAGGGGTTTGGTGCAAAAAGTTATGGATCCGTTTCCTATGGGTTCACCATCAATAGCGTGAATTTTCAGAGGATGTTGTGGTTGTGTGGGGATGTTCAGTTTCTCTGGGGCTGTTCAGTGGCTTGGTCAATGAACTTTTTGGCAGCTCTGGAGTCAATCAATGCTGAGATAACAGAAAAATGGCATGAGTGTTTTTCTGCACATTCAGAGTAAAGGACTGGTGAGATAAGAAATGAGATGGGCTCACACTAGAGGAGTCACTGAAGGTGTCGGTTCTCTCGGTGGGGTTGCGTTTGGCTGGGATTTTTGCACGAGAAGGACATTGTGCCACAGTGTGGTTAGGGTTACCACAATAATAGCAGAGTTTTTCCCTCCTGAGCTTCTTTCTCTGTCTGTGTCACTTAACTTGGCTTGGCTCAGCTGCATCAGTTCAGAGCAACTGCTTTTGGGCTGTGTTTAAAGTTTCCTTAGGCACTTAGTGGTTGTGAATGAGGTGATACAGTTGAATACCTAGATCAATCAATGAATTGAGGGACAACTTGGCAAGCCGGTTTTGTGAGCACTTCCAGGCTTAATCCTTGGCAAAAGACGAGCTTGATTGCTGGCTCATTCCATCCACTTCCCTCTACAAGGGTACGGAACTCTAAGGCATACTCAGCTGCAGGTCTTTGTCCCTGGGTCATGGTGAGAATCTGTTTCCCAGTTTCCTTGCCAAATGATCAAATACTCACTGAAAAAGCGGTTGTACGATGACAAGTGTTCCCTTCCTTGAAACCAAATTTAAGGCTTTTCCTTAAGCGTGAGCAGGCCAACAAATTGGGCAATTTCACGTTATTCCAAGACGCTCAAGAAGTAGAGTTAGCACTGCAACAGAAAATCTTTGCATTGGGTGGTCACTCCTGAGTCTAGACAGGAGCTGAGTGAACTCAGAGGCACAGCCAGAGCTTTGGCAGGGGAGAGAGCATTGGTATCAGCTTTGGTTCATCTCGGCCAGGTGTTGCTGAGGTAGGCCAAGTATTCTGTCATGCGATGGAGTCAGAGACTGATGCAAATGCAATTTAAAGTTTTATTAAAGAGACTGAAAAAAAGATTCAAAACATTAAGCAAATGATGTAAACAGAAAAATCTTATTTATCTCCCTGTTCTTGGTTTGATCTCCCTGTACTCGGGTTTATCTCCCAGGTGTACTCAGGTGTACCTGCATTCACTCAGGGTTGTTGGTGGAGTGGATGGCTGCTTTATGTCACAGGGTGCCCTCATGTCTGTGTTACCTTCTGGCTCCCCCTTTTAGTTATGATGTCACAGCTAGTGGAGTCCCTGCTTGCACTCTCCACACACAAAGTACATCATCCTTAATCATTATGCGAATAAAAGCTTACTTAACAATATCTCTCTCTCTCTCTCTCTCTCTCTCTCTCTCTCTCTCTCTGTCTGTCTGTCTGTCTTTCTGTCTCTGTCGAGCTACACATACTACTCCTGAGATACCAGTGATCCTGACCCCTTCTGCACTTCGGACCAATCCTGATGCCCTACTTCTGGTTGGAGTTCTCATCAGTTGAGATTGCTTGCTGCTGCTGGGGGTGGCCCCACACGGACGGCCTGAAGATCATCAGGATTGCTGGGGATGGTGCCGCTAGGGGACTGTGGAGATGGCTTTGGACTGTGGTTCATATGGGGAGTTGTACTGTGGTGGCTTTGAGGCTGTGGTTACTGTGGTGGCTTTGAGGCTGCGGTTACTGTGGTGGCTTTGTATACAGTATAAAGTTATAAAAAGGGATTTATTTATAATCGCAGTATCCGGTGTCACCCAGATGAGGATGGGTTCCCTTTTGAGTCTGGTTCCTCTCAAGGTTCTTCTTCATATCTTCTCAGGGAGTTTTTCCTCACCACCTTCGCCTCTGGCTTGATCATTAGGGATAAATTCCTACATTTAAAATTGATATTCTGAATTTATATATTCCTGTAAAGCTGCTTTGTGATAATACCATTGTTAAAAGCGCTAGAGAAATAAAATCGAATCTCTGTACTCTGGTTTATCTCGCTGCACTCCTCTATGTTCTGTAATTGCTCCATGTTCTGAATCTCTCTACTTTGAGATCTTAGTTCAAATCAAATTTCATTTCGTGGAGGTGTGATAAAATCTCCCACAGTCAGAGTAGATCAGAGCAGGCAGATGTGGATGATGGTGTTGTAGCATCACCCAGTGGTCATAATGGCCATCTCTCCTGTGCTTGTGTCTCTCCTGTGCTTTGTGTTTCTCCTGTGCTTTGTGTTTCTCCTGTGCTTGTGTTTCTCCTGTGCTTGTGTTTCTCCTGTGTGAATGCACATTTCACTGTTAATGTTTAACATCCCTATTGATTACATCATTTATAAGAGGGCGAGTCAAATGACAATTTTGGAGTGATTATTGCAAATTGCAATTTTCTGCATAATTTTTGTTTTATTCAATGCGAATATTCCAGCGATTAAAGAGTAACTGAATTACTCAAGGAAAAAAAATTATTCAGTACTAGTTTATGTTGCACTTTTAAGTTTTCATTTGACTCACTCTCATAAATTACTTTTAATTTAAGCTCCAAATTTAATTTAATTATTATTTTATTATTATAGCAATTTAATTAAATTTAATTTAATTTTATTTTAAATAACTCTTTACTTTTAGAACTTGGTGCTGTAAAAGTATTATATTATATTATTAATGAATTATCATGTGTAAATATATAAATATATGCAGTTATTATTTTTAAGCCATGGATATTACTTAATTATAATAACAGGGATCAAAAATATTTATTTATTTATTTATTTATCTATCTATCTATCTATCTATCTATACCACTTTGCTATAGATCATTGGAGATTGTTTAAATGTATATATGTTGATATTACTTAATTACAATAATTGAATAATATGAATTTATATGTTATAATTTATTAAGTTCTGAGTTATTTTTAAAAATATTAATTTAACGTAATTTAATTTAATTTTAAATATCACATTTAAAAGTTTACCAACGTGATTTATAAAGTAATTATAACAACACTAAATATAGAAAAAATAATAAAAAAAAATACGAGTTGTAGTGAGAATGTAGAGTATTGATTCGGATCGTTTATTATTGGTTATTAATTAAATATATTTGTGTAATTACTCTCTTTAACCAGTAGATGTCGCTTTAATCCTTCTAACGTCCTCTATATGGTCTTTGCTGGGCAGGGAAACGCTACTTGGGCTGAATCCCTAATGGAGCGCTATTGGATATCATATGCACTACGTAGGGCGGAGAGCGGCGTTGATTTGTGCCCTAGGTAGTGCGCGTGTGTAGGGAGCAGGAATGCGGTTGTGAACTCAGCCACCGGCGTTGTTCCATTCAAAATGGCGTCTGTGTTTGCGCGTGCGGTGGAAATGAAGCTAAACTCGGCTTCGATGTAGCGCAGGCTAGTACCGATTACCAGCGATGGCTTCAGTTTACACCGAATATTCCAGTTTTCGCGATATGACTCGGATAATTAGTGAATTGTTTCATTTAAAGATTTCTGCATGTGCGCGTATATGGGTATAAAATGATATCCCGGTGTGTAAACAGAGCAATAAACCGGTTTAATCCTCGCAGTCGGGTAGAGGCGAAGCTAATGTTTTGTATCTGCACTTCCGGGTTCGGACCGTGATGGCGATGGACCGAGAGGACGGTACCGAGTTCGTCTTGTCTTTCGCCGTGGATGTGAATGAAAACCGAGCGGAAGGGTGTAAAACACACGCACTCCATCCTCCGGCTCAGACTCAGTGTGCTCACAGGAACACTGGGTTTAATTCAGGTCCAAAATGTACTGTTAACTCAGGAGAAAACCGGGTCACTTCGGAAGAACCTGAGATCAACGGGTTTCCAGAACCTGGTGGTGTGATTGAGCTGAGTCTGGAACCAAATGATGGAGAATTCAACCCAGACACACCTGGACACATCTGGACATTAGGTACAGAAATCAATCCCAACCTAACTCAGAACAGAAATCGTGATTGTCCTGATGGTCACCTGACAACATCTGGACTCATAAACTCAGCAAATGGAGAAGAAGTGCATCTTTGGGGATTCCATGCCAGCCCAAGTGTAAGTGAAGGAACAGGAGGTATTGAGGGAAGCAATGGCAGTCTGATCACATCTGGAGAAACAGCAGAGACTAGAAGAACCCGCTCCAGCTGGTTTATATCTGACGAAACAGCTAGCGTTCATGGAAGCAGCAGACATCTGACTGCATCTGGAAACATAAACACATTAGATGGAAGAGCTGCAGATGTTTGGGAATTCCATGCCAGTGGTTTTGTGATTGGAGAATCCAGTGGCAATCAGACCACATCTGCAGAAATATCAGGTGCCAACATAAGCTTGGCTGTAACTGGAGAGGCAGCTAGCATTGGTGAAACCAATGGCAATCTGACTGCATCTGGAACCATAAACACATCGGATGGAGAAGATGCAGATATTTGGGAATTTCATGCCGGTCCAGTTGTGATTGGAGAAACTGTCAGTACTGAAGAAACCAGTGGTAATCAGACAGCATCTGGAGAAATGACAGATACCAGATGGACCAGTGTAAATCCAAATGCTTTAGTAGAAACATCAGGCATCAGGGGATCCAGTGCTGTAGCTCGAGAAACAGAAAGTATTAGAGGAGCCAATGCTATTCCTACCACATCTGGAGTGTGTGCCAGCATGACTACATCTGAAGAAACAACCAGCCCCTGGAGAACCAAGATACACCTGCTTGGAGCTGGAGAAATGGAAGATATTGGAGGAACTGATGGCGATTTGACTGCATCTGGTGAAAGATGTGGTACGGTTGTCACAGAGGAAACCTCACGAACTCTTGAAACCAACACTAGTCCAGGGGTAGCTGATGAAACGGTGGATATTGGAGGAACCAGTGCTAGTTTGGCCACATCTGGAGAAACAGCAGCTAGCAGGAGAACCAGTGCCAACCCAACTGTTAGAGAAGAAACACCAGGAACCTGTGAAACAAACACCAGTCCAAATGTAGCTGATGAAATGGGGGATACCAGGAGAACCAGTGCCAGCCCAGTTGTCACAGAAGAAATGTCAGGAACCTGTGAAAACAACACCAGTTTCAGTGTAGCTGGAGAAACTGTGAGTATTGGAAGAAATTACGCCAATCTAACCTCGTCTGGAGGAACAGCAGGTACTGGAAGAACCAATTCTGGTTCAGTTGTAGCTGGAATTCGTAGCCACCTGACCACATGCGGAAACGTAAGAACATTAGATGTCAAAACAGCGGGTACAGTAACTGGAGAACCCGTGAGCATGAGGGAAACCGGTGTGAGCCAAGTAGGAGCTGGACCCATGGGGACACTACCACTTGTGGATGGAGTGTTTCCTCGGGATCAGGTTGCTGGTAATCCCCAGCTGGGGAATCATGTGACGAAAGCCAAGTTTGCCAGCTGGGAAAATCCAGGCATCGGGAAGTGTCCGAGTTCCTGCTGCACGGAATTAGAGATGAAAATACCCAATGGAGACATGAACTGTGGCGAATTTCAGATTCACCGTGAAGGAACATTTACAAGTGAAGCTCTTGACAAAGGTGTCAGGGTGGGAAATTGCGGATATTTAGTTATAAACCGAAGGACCATTTCAGGAACCTCATCCATCCCCGTTTATTCCGTCAGGGAGCCTTGGAACGATGTAGAATGGCACCAGGAAGTGAGAAGCACCTCAGATCTCGGACTAGAAACCATCTCAAAACTTTCTATAGCTAACGTTAATGAAGAAGTGAGCAACCAGGAGATTGGTGTAGACCTCAGCGACGGTGTCGGAGTGGCGAGACCGCGGACTCTGAGGACTAATCCCAGGCAGGCGGTGTCACTCAGCTGTGACTCCACCCCCCTGAACGACGAGAACGCAGGATATTTCGTAGACGATGGAGACATGGACGTTATTATGAACAGCTTGGAGCTCGGCCGCAGACAGAGTGCTCCCGATAAACTTCAGGAGAGCGAATGCGGCGATCCTGAGCCTTCAGCTGAGCAGACGGTGAACAAGAGGCACGGATTCGCCGACTTCCTTACGAGGTGCGAACAAAAGGCGCGACGATGACATCAGCGATAAAAAATAACGCAGATAATACGCAACCTTTAGTCTTGTAGCTTCAGTGGTGGGGGATAAAAAAACAAACGAAACTTTAAATATTCAGTTTCTTAAATTAAAAAAGTTATTGCTGCATTTCCAGTTGTTACGTGCCGACTTGTTGTTATTAGATCGTCGATTATTCTAAAATAAAATGTTTCAAACAATTAAAAATAATGTTATGGAATTATAATTCAATAGAATAAAACTTAACTTTAAGGACAAATTATGTATCAGAACTAAAATTACAATATATACTAAGAATTATAATAATCATAATAATGATCTTTTTTTTAAAAAAATTATATATAAATATATAAAATTATGATATCATGGCACGTGGATGTATAATCTAAAAAACAAAACAAAATGACGGCAATAAACACAATGAAATAAATTAAATTATACACATTTATAAAAAGTAATAAAGTAAAATAGTACAGCAATAAAAAGATGTGAAATAAACAATAATAAAATGATAAAATCAAGACACAAATGCATCAGTAATATTAAAAATAGTGATAATGTTCCCGTTTACTTCCTGGTTAGCTTTCGACTCTCGGGTGTGTTTAAAACCTAAAGCCACGCCTTAATGTCGGACATCTTTAGTTTAAAATATTGTTAAACGTTTATGGTTTATCGAAAAGTCATTGTTCGGGTAGAAAAAATAAATTTCAGTCCTTTACGCTGATCGTAGAAGATGAGCTGAGACGTGTTTGGTGTCTGACGTTTACACTCTGAAGCGACGAGGCTAATGTAGCTAGCCTTCTTTCAGTACCTGAGCGAATCCCACCAATCAGAGATGTCGCTGTAACCATGGCGATATGTGGCATGCGAATTGATCTGATGATGCTGGATTGTGGCGCTGTTTTGATTAAAATATATGACGCAATAGATAGAGCGATGCTAACGTTATAACGAGCTCTTTAATGTAAAGCTGTGATTCGGAGCTGCTGGTATAGAAAATGAATCAGCACCTGACGACCAATCAGAAGCCAGCACCTGACAGATAGGCAGGTATATAACACACATCAGTGTTTCGTGGAAGTATTCAGGAGCTTCTGCTTTTCATTTCTGTCTCTACAGAAGTCTGTTTTCCTGGAAGCCCAAAGAGTCGAAATCCACGGCAGCTGCTTCAGGATGGAGAATATTTGGGAAAATTTCTCCCAAGGACAATTCGGGAATCCCACAGCAGGTGAGGAAGCGCAGGGACCGAGATGGCTGATGGCTGATGGTGTGTGGTTGAGAATAGAGGAGTGTGTGTGTGTGTGTGTGTGTGTGTGTGTGTGTGTGTGTGTGTGTGTGTTTAGGTGGCAGCTGCCATTTCTATAGCTGTCTGACTTCTCCCTCTGTTCTGTGTGTGTGTGTGTGTGTGTGTGTGTGTGTGTGTGTTTTGATTGAAAGTAGCTTTGAGCTTCTGCAATCTACTTTGCTTATGATTCACCCCACGCACTCCACAGGTGTCTCTCTGTATTCCACACACACACACACACACACACACACACACAGCTCTTCAGTCAGAACACTTTTTTAATCTCTAAAATTAACAGAATTAAGGGCTTGCCTTCTTAAGCACAAGTGTGACCTGAATATTCATAAAACGTTTATGATAAAGTATTAAATCTCTCCGCTGACCGTGTTGCTGATATTCATCATGAGTCGGTATTTTAAAACCGGATGCCTACATGTGTATTTTCTTAAAAATTAGTAAAAAAAATGTAGTAACTAGTAACCTCCTGTTATTAATGTGAGCTTTTAAGGATTATTTTTAAGATTTTCAGGGATTTCAGAAGCACATGGGGGTGTGCCCTAATTTGCATATTGCTGTATATTCATGGCCCGTGCGTTGTTAATGACGATAGAGCTGTCAATCATCATTACAGGCATTAAAACGTCTAAAACAATCAGTTATTCTGAATTTCTTTATGAGAGCTGAAAATGACGTTCAGTTGGCAGCCTCAGCACGTGACCACGCCCTAAACAAAAATAAAACGGTGAACGCCCTGTAATCGTGGCGTGATGGAGGGCGGTGGTGTGTTTACGCGGGTGGAGTCACGCACCTGACGCGCCACGGGAATGTCTCACCTGCACGCCTCAGGGCCGTCATCCTGAACACACCGAGCTGAGCATTACAGTGAGACACGGAGCTAAACACGCTAAAATATCTCTCTCTCCGTGCCCGTCTCTCTGTCTCTCTATCTGTCTCTCTCTCCGTGTCCATCTCTCTGTCTCTCTATCTCTGTCTCTCTCTCCGTGTCCATCTCTCTGTCTGTCTCTCTATCTCTTTCTCTATCTGTCTCTTTATCTCTTTCTCTGTCTGTCTCTCTCTCCATGTCCGTCTCTCTGTCTGTCTCTCTGTCTGTCTTTCTCTATCTGTCTCTCTATCTTTCTCTGTCTGTCTCTCTCTCTGTCTCTGTCTGTCTCTCTCTCTGTCTCTTTCTCTGTCTGTCTCTCTCTCTGTCTCTCTCTCTGTCTCTCTATCTCTTTCTCTGTCTGTCTCTCTATCTGTCTTTCTATCTGTCTTTCTGTCCGTCTCTCTGTCTGTCTCTCTGTCTGTCTCTCTATCTGTCTTTGTCTGTCTGTCTCTCTATCTGTCTTTCTGTTGTTCTCTATCTGTCTTTCTGTCTGTCACTCTCTCTGTCACTTTCTCTCTCTCTCTCTCTCTCTCTCTGTGTTTCTCTCTGTCTCTTTCTGTCCATTTCTGTCTGTCTCTCTCTGTCTGTCTTCCTCACTGTCTGTCTCTGTTTCTGTCTCTCACTCTATCTCTCTGTCTCTCTCTCTGTCTTTCTCTCTGTTTCTTTTTCTCTGTCTGTCTCTGTCTCCTTCCATGTTTCTCTCTGTTTCTCTCTTTTTGACATTCTCTCTCTCTCTCTCTCTCTCTCTCTCTCTCTCTCTCTCAGCCTGAGTCAGTGAGACGTAAGAACCTGGAGTTTGAGCCTCTCTCCACCACGGGCCTCATTCTGGAAGACAGACCTGCGTAAGTTCTTTACACCTGAAACTATTTTTTTTAACTTTATAAACATGAAACACTTGTAAACATTTTTTAAAGTTAAGTCAGAAAAAGAGAATTGACAGTAACACGTCCCGATGTCCCGATGTCCTGTCGGTCTCAGGAACCTGCCCGCTAAGTCGGAGGAGGAAGCTCAGAGACACAGACAGCAGTACAACGAGATGATGGCAGGAGCCAAGAGGAGGGGTGAGGACACACTGCTCCCACTGTTCCTCCAACCAGCACACACTTCCCACTTCCACTTCCTCTATCTGTCGCTTTCTCTCTCTCTTTCTCTCTCTCCTTCTGTCTGTCTGTCTCACTTCCCACTTCCACTTCCTCTATCTGTCGCTTTCTCTCTCTCTTTCTGTCTCAGTCTCTTTCTGTCTGTCTGTCTCACTTCCCACTTCCGCATATCACTCGCATCAATCCACTTCCTGTCATATGAGAATGTCCACTAGGGGGCAGTGTCTGCAGTGTTCTCTCTATCTGTCTCTTTCTCTCTCTGTCTTTCTGCCTCTCTCTGTCTGTCTTTCTGTCTATCTGTATCTCTCTCTGTCTCTCTTTGTCTTTCTGTCTCTCTCTCTGTATCTGTCTCTGTCTATCTTTTTGTCTGTCTCTGTCTGTCTCTTTCTGTCTCTGTCTGTCTTTCTGTCTCTCTCTCTCTGTCTCTCTTTGTCTCTGTATCTTTGTCTCTCTTTTTGTCTCTCTGTCTGTTTTTCTGTCTCTGTCTGTCTCTCTCTCTATCTATCTCTTTCTGCCTCTATCTCTCTCTCTCTATCTGTCTTTTTCTGACTCTTTGTCTCTCTCTATCTGTCTCTTTCTGTCTGTCTTTCTCTCTCTGTCTGTCCGTCCCTCTCTATCTGTCTGTCTCTCTGCTTCTGTTTTTTTCTCCATGTTTCTCTCTGTCTACTCTGTCTCTCTCTCTTTGTTTCTCTCTCTTTGTTTCTCTCTATATCTCTGTCTGTTTCCCTTTCTGTCTGTCTCTGTCTGCGCTCTCTCTCTCTCTCTCTCTCTCTCTCTCTCTCTCTCTCTCTCTCTGTCCAGAATGTACAGAAAGTAAGTCCTGTGGTTCACAGGGTGCTTCTCATTTCTGTCATCTCCTTTCCTCAGTCTTTGGTGTTGTGTTTGAAGTCGAGTGTGTTGTGTTTCTGTGTTCTGTCCATCCTTCCTCTCCTCCGTGCCCAGAGCTGAAGGAGGCTCAGCGTAAGAAGAAGCAGATGAAGGAGAGACACCGGCAGGAGGAGAGCATCGCTCGTGCTGTGGTCGTCTGGAACACGGAGATCCTGCCCAACTGGGAGAACATGTGAGCGCACTCGTTTATCTGCTGGAGCTGCAGTAACACACTGAGTGACGGCGTGGGGAGGTGAAGCGGAGATACCGTTACCGCCGTGGAGTCGATTATTTTCCTCTAACAGCACGTCCCCGAGTGTTTTATTCCCCTCGCGCCACAGCACTTTACCAACAGTTACCATTTTTAATTTATTAAAGAAAAAGACGTCATACTTTTTATCCATTTTTACCTACAGTCAGGTTTAGTTCCTGTTGTCGCTTACGTTATAGCAGCTGTAAACACTCGTTCCCTCAGCTGGAGACTCCTTCCATAAGTGTTACATAAACACGTTTCCTTACAGAAAAAGTCCCTGTGAATGAGCTGTTGCTATAGAAACGATAACGTATCAGAACGAGCGCATTAATATAAACCTGCGCTACTGTCAGAGCCGCTGCTATAGAGAACTAATCAACACCTGACGACCGATCAGAGCGCAGCACTCAGCAGCGCCGTGGTGTAACGCGATGTGTGATCTTCCTGATGTTGCATATCCATGATATTTAATAAATAATGAGTTAATGTACAGTGAGGCACTTCGTCACTCTTAGATTATTTGCACAAACATATCAGTCAATGAACTGATTAATCGATTGGTGGATTAACGGAGGATCTGAACCGATCGGTTAATTAATTATTCATTAATCGCTCATTAATATTTAAATGAATGAATTGATTATTCAGGAGGAACACGCGGCGTGTGCGGGAGTTGTGGTGGCAGGGTCTCCCACCGAGCATCCGCGGCAAAATCTGGAGCCTCGCCATCGGAAACGAGCTCAACATCACCCCCGGTAACCATGGAAACCACCTCTAACTTTTCCATAGACATTACCTTCTCTCAATTACGATATCATCCATGAGCAGATTTTCAGCTTGTCCCGTGTGTTGGAATAACATCAGCTAATGTTAGATGTGCATGATGGAGAGAATTAACGTAATGTGTCCTCTCGTGTGTGTGTGTGTGTGTGTGTGTGTGTGTGTGTGTGTTTACAGAACTGTATGAAATCTTCCTGTCTCGAGCTAAAGAGAAGTGGCGCAGTTTCAGCGAGACGGGTTCGCTCAGTGAAAACGAAGGTATGAACGTTCTAGAGCGAGTTCTGTTGATACTTGTACATTTTATAATAAAAATTTGGAATTGGAAATTTCCGTAGCATTTGCGGAATTTTTTTTTTCCCCATTCCCCCCACATTTTAAACCCAATTCCGCCTTGACCGGTTTCCGATCCGTCGCTATCACACGACAGCTACGACCCGGCGAGGGTGAAAACTAAAGTAGCTAACGTGAAGCCAACCACGTCTTTTCGATCTTGCGCAACATCACAGCGCAGCGTAACGTAACACGCTCGGAAGAAAAGTGCTATGTGCCCTCTTCCACATACAGTGTCGCTGTGATTGACAGGGGAGAGCGAGTATGCCCCTCCCACTCAGAGAACACAGCCAGGAATCGAATTTGCGATTTCCCGAAGATTTTTTGCGTGTTGCCATGCCGACACTGGAGACACCTGCAAACTACGCTTTCCTGCCTGCTAGGGTTTTCTCGCTAGCAATATCAGCACATCTGCTAATGACCTGTACCGCCACACACACACACACACACACACACTCCAGTTATAATGTAAGTGTTATTTATCATTTCTGTGTTTATTTCAGATTGTGGCGTAGATAAGGAGTCGAGTTTGGACCTGATCAAGCTGGACATTTTCAGGACTTTCCCTTCGCTGTATATATTCCAGAAGGTGAGGAACAGGTTCAACAAAAACATGGAATCATTACTAAAAGTGTTATGACCATGTGACCTTCTGTAATCTCTCTCTCTCTCTCTCTCTCTCTCTCTCTCTCTCTCTCTCTCTCTCTGAAGGGTGGACCATATCATGATGTTTTGCACAACGTCTTGGGCGCGTACACGTGTTACAGACCTGACGTAGGATACGTGAGTATCGGAGAACGTGGTGATGTTTACTCCAAATACCACACACACTTTAAAACCCTGTACACTAATCACTACTGTAGTGTTTCATGAGTGTGTGGTACTGAAGTGTGTGTGTGTGTGTGTGTGTTTAAGGTGCAGGGAATGTCTTTCATAGCTGCTGTTCTTATTCTGAACCTCGAGGAAGCCGACGCCTTTATTGCCTTTGCTAACCTTCTCAACAAACCATGTCAAATGGCCTTCTTCAGGGTGGACCACGACCTGGTAACACACACACACACACACACACACACACACACACACACAATCCAAGTGCTGTTATAGGAGCGGTCTTGTTTTTCGTCAGTAGCTGTGTAACTGTAGTAAGCAATATTTATAATTAGAATAATTAGTATTTAAAGAATCTATAATCAGAATAAAATGTATATTTAGTAATTTATCATTCTCAGTTCAGAGCAGAGCTGAAGCCAGCACTAAGTGAGTATGTGTAGTGCCTGTACTGTGAGCGTATGCGAGCCGTGTGATGCTGCGAGCTCGTCAGGGCGGCGCTCTCTCTCCAGCCGAGGCTTCGTCTCTGCGTCCCTGCGTGAGGGAGCGAGATTCCAGTTTTCTTTCTGGAGCTGTTTGTCTCATGTCTTTTGGGATTGTGTGCTTTATTCTGCAGATGCTGAAGTATTTTGCTGCGTTTGAGGTTTTCTTCGAGGAAAATCTGCCTAAATTATTCCAGCACTTTCACAGCAACAGTCTGACTCCAGACTTTTACCTCATAGACTGGTAAGTGCTCCCTATTCCTTAATCCCTACCCCCTATTCCCTACCCCCTAATCCCTACTCCCTATTCCTTAATCCCTACTCCCTACCCCCTATTCCCTACTCCCTCCCCCCAATCCCTACTCCTTACTCTCTATTCCCTACCCCCTAATCCCTACCCCCTACTCCCTACCACCTAATCCCTACTTCCTATTCCCTACTCCCTACCCCCTAATCCCTATTCCCTACCCCCTATTCCCTACTCCCTATTCCCTACCCCCTAATCCCCACTCCCTACCCCCTAATCCCTACTTCCTATTCCCTACTCCCTACCCCCTAATCCCTACTTCCTATTCCCTACTCCCTACCCCCTAATCCCTACTTCCTATTCCCTACTCTATATTCCCTATTCCCTACTCCTTACTCCCTATTCCCCATTCCCTGCTCCCTATTCCCTGTCCCTTACTCACTATCCCTTACTCCCTACTCCCCTTTCTCTATCCCTTACTCGCTGTCCCCTACTCGCTATTCCCTGCTCCCTATTCCCTGTTTCCTATTCCCTATCCCTTACTCCCTACTCCCAATTCCATACTCCTTATCCCTTACTCCTTACTTCCTACTTCCAATTCCCTACTCACTATTCTCCAGTTCTCCATTCCTTATTCCCTATCCCTCCTCTGTACTCCCCATTCCCTACACCCTACTCTCTGCTCCCTGTTCCCCATTCCTTATTCCCTGCGGTCTACACTGAGAGAATCTGTAGCATTATGCAGTGCACTGGATTTGATTTGTGTGTGTGTGTGTGTGTGTGTGTGTGTGTGTGTGTGTGTGTGTGTGTGTGTGTGTGTAGGATCTTCACGCTGTACAGTAAGCCGTTGCCGCTGGACGTGGCGTGTCGCGTGTGGGATTTGTTTTGCCGTGACGGAGAGGAAGCTCTGTTCCGCACGGCGTTGGGAATCCTGCGCCTTTATCAGGATGTCCTGCTGCAGATGGACTTCATCCACAGCGCCCAGTTCCTGTCCCGCCTCCCGCAGAACACCCCGGCACACACACTCTTCACCTGCATCGCTAACACACACATGCTCAGCAACAACCGCCGCTGGAACCAGGTACACACCCTGAGCTAAAACGTCCACAAACACAGGCGTGAGTCATCCGCAGTCTGGAAAATAAACACGGTGGATTTTATAATCCGGGAAACACGGTGCAACCTTTAATCTGGAAAATACGGTGAATAATAACGTGTGTGATTTATTCAGGTTATTTTCTGCTGCAGGTTTTTTCCGCTCTGATGAAAGACGGACCTAAAGAAGCCGATAAAACAGGAAGTCCTGCGTTAAGAAGCTAATGAAGCGTGAGACTGTGGGAATGTTTAAATGGATTGTCGTGTACAGTATTAACGAGTCGGACTCGTGGAAGATTTTGGGAAGAAACCCGGTAGCAGAGTTGCGTAACACAGAGAAGACATTTCTGTGTGTGTGTGTGTGTGTGTGTGTGAGTGAAGTTATCGTGCCAAATGTTTGTGACTGTAAAGCAGATACACACGAACGCATTGCGCGCTAACGCGAGTGTACGTCCGTGCGATTGCGAGGAACAGCGATCGTTGTGACGGCGTCCCTGAGTCATCGAGGGCGGAGCTTATCGTAAAGTTAATCAGATTATTACAAATCTGATTACATGACATCAACTCTACGTGTTTTTTTTTTTTAACTTTTAAATACAAAATACTTGTAAATAAACAGTATAATAGCTTAGCGAATTTCCCTAAGCTAGCTAGCTTCCTACACGCAATACTGAGTTAGCCTAGCTAACATGAAGAATACCTCAGTAGCTAGCAGCACCTATCTGCTATTTAGCAGCTAGCAAGTTGGCTAGCAAGCTAGCGAACATTAAGTATCTGTTGTTGCGATGTCATGTGATCGTGTTAAGTTAAGCTCCGCCCTCCTTGAACCAGGACCTCTTGTCAAACAGCAACATAAGAACCAGATGGCAAAAATGCTAAAACATGACGTAAACATTACTTGAAGACAAGCAACAAAAACGACACTTTATTTTGATACGATGTTTCCAAATTATACCACGTTAAATTACAGCCCTGTCGTCAAACCGCTGACATTTTTTGCTGGCAAATTTCTTTTTTTTTTTTTTTTAAATCAGGCAACTGGGTTTAAAAACTAATTTGGACTGGAAACTGAAACGAAATCGTTAAACCTTCATAAGTAAAACTATTTTACAGCCATGAGCAATGACCAAACGTATGTAAATACGTAAATATATGTTTATCCTTAACGAATTTTTTAATATTTTTTATTTTTGGCCGACTGTCCTGAAATTACTTTCATTCCGTTTTTAGAAAATGAAACTATTTAAGCAAAGAAAAATAAGGTGTCTGATAGATCGAGACATAACCGTATAATAGCTAACATCGAATCAGCCACTTGTTTCCACATACCTGTCAAACACTACACACACACACACACACTACACACACACACACACACACACACTTGCTCCAAACACAGTAGCGCTGATCATGGCCTTTATACTCGGAGCTGATCTGTGAGGCCGATACACACAAGTGCAATTCCTTCTCTCTCTCTCTCTCTCTCTCTCTCACACTCACACACACACACACACACCAGCAGCCTAAGAGCTGATACACACTAGTGCCAAACCCTATATTACACACACACACACACCTACACACACACTCCTTTCTGAAGCTCTTGTAAGTGTTTTTAATTTTTTTTTTTCTTACAGAAGTCCAGAGAGACCATGTTTCTGTTCCTTTACACTTCTGAGCTCTATATAAACAAATTCAGAACCCTTAAAGGTTCTTCAGTCGTCCCTCTGGGGAACCCTTAAAGGTTCTTCAGTCGTCCCTCTGGGGAACCCTTAAAGGTTCTTCAGTCGTCCCTCTGGGGAACCCTTAAAGGTTCTTAGGCAGGTCCTGGATGGTTGGTTTAGTGATGAAGTGATTTAGTTCCAGACTTTATAGCTAACGTAAGTCTGTAAGTTTACAATCTTGGTTATCTTGGAGAAGATTCCTTGTAGAACCTTTTTTCCAAGCTAAGAGCCCTTAGTTATCCAGCGAGCCTTTAAAAATTCAAATCCTTGAAGAACCTTTGTTCTAAGAGAGTGTGTATTATCTGAGTAAGTGTGTGATACAAAACTCCAAAATTATTGCTCATTATTTTCTTATTAATATCTAGAACCTTAACATATAGGTTCTTGTTAAATAGTACACTCTTAGAACAAAGGTTCTTCAAGGGTTCCTTAAGGGTTCATTGGATAGGTAAGGGTTCTTAGCCTGCTTGGAATCTTCTCTGATAGAAAAATATAAAATGTAAATATAAAAAAAAATAAGGTTTTATATTTAAAGGTTCATCGAGGGTTCCTAGCCATCTAACATGGTTCTGCTTGAAACACCTTCTGATATTCACTGTGCTGTAGGGTTGTATGGAGGTTCCGAGTAGATCCCTTTTAGATGGTTAAGTGTTTATTTTAGAGGTCTTTCTAATGAGTTCTTAGCTTTCTAAATGGGTTCTACTTGGAACCTTGTCTGATTGCGAATCAGTTGTAGGGTTCTGCAACCATAATCAGGAGTTCTTGACTTCCTGTGAGGGTTCTACTTTCTGATAAATTCTCAGTTGTAGGATTCTGTGTGGTTTTAGGATTCTTAGCTCTCTACATTGGTTCTGCTTGGAACCTTCTCCTATAAGGACATTAAGGAAGTCTTCTATTGGATTACTAAGGGTTCTGCGTGAAACCTTTTCTGGTAAACACTAAGTTCTAGCGTGCTCTGTTAACTAACTAAAAGGGCTCTCTCTGGAACCTTCTCTGATGGGGGAACAGCTACAGGGTTCTGCATTATTCAAGGGCTCATTTGATAGTTATCATCTTCCAAATAACTGTTCTACTTCCTGATAAACACTAATTTGTAGGGTTCTACGTTATTTAAGCGTTCTCTGTCATATGTAAATATTCTTGGCTTTGTAAAAAGGGTTCTATCCAGAACCTTCCCCTGATAGGGAAACCCTTTATGAGGGTTTAAGAGGCTGAACCGAAGAACGTTAAGGGTTCTAAATGTTCTTTAAAAAAAAAAAAAAAAGAAAAGCCTAGACTTCACCAGATTTCTTGAGTATGTTTAATCAGTAAACATATCTAAGACCCGCCCACTTTCAGAGAGCGAAGCCGTTTGATTGACGTGGCAGGCGACCAATCACAGCCTTTTCCTCAACCGTGAGAGTTTTTTTTTTTTTTAACTCACCACTAACTGCCTTTAAAAACTGTTTTAAAGATCAGCTTCCTTTTGGTTCTTCTTCTGAAAAGTAAGAAACGTGTGTACAGAGAGCCAATCACAATGCAACCCTGATGATCCTGAATCTTGTGGCCAGAAAAGCGGACAGAAGACGTGACGCGCTCCGTATCCCGCGATTTTAGCTATTTTTATTTAGCTGCTGCAGTTTAGCGTTAGCTTGCTGTATTTAGTACTTTATTTTATAAATGATTTACGTTTGAATGAGCTTTCCAATTCCATGTTTCTGATGTTCTTCATGTTCTAAACATGTTTCTGATCTGAGATGCGAGTATGACGTTGTGATGATCATGTGGTCGATATCAGCCAATGGCGGACTGACTTGAGAAACAGGATTAATAATAATAATAATAATAATAATAATAATAATAACGTGTGGTCTCTCTGGATCTTCATATTTTTATGTTTTTGTGAGAACCATGGTGATGCAAAAGTTTTCACTCCCTTCCATCCTGAACGTTCTAGCAGGAAGAACCCAGTAGATTTTATTTTGATTGCTGGAGCTCCAGAGCTTTAAAAACACACTTCCTGTTTCAGAGTTTGTTACACTTTTTTAAACACTAAAAGCGTCTTTGAAAATCGTTTGACCAAATTAATTTTCTTAAACTACTGACTCATGACGTTCTGGAGTCACGTAACACACTAAACAGCTCACGTGGAGCCGCTTTAACATCATCACCATCATCACCATCATCACCATCATCATCACCTCCACCACCATCACCTCCTCCTCCCGCACTGTCAGCAACACTAACCTGATTCCTTTTCATCTAAAACATCAACCGTTACAGAAGTACAGTGATGTAACTAACTTGCTTTTTATTTCCTTTTTAAATCTGAGCTCATTATTGTACAGGTTTTTTTACATGCTCTGTGTTGTATATAAATTGTGAAATGATTTCTCTAGATTAGAAATGTAAATATAAATTAATAACATTCCCAAAAATGGTCTCTGGCTTTTCTTCGTTTTTGTTTTCTTTTTGATATAATTTACAGAATTACAGACGGCAATTTGGGGGAAAAATAAAAGTTTGACGTAATATATCGTTATTTACACTTAAGATATTAACTCAAAAACGAGTTATTACCACATCATAAAGCTAACATCATAAAGCTAACTTAGTGAATATTAGCTTACTTCATTTGGCCAATTCTCACTACTACTGCACAGCTACGGATTAAATACGATGATCCAAATTTATAATTTAGAATTAAAGTTAATTCACTTTAATTAATTAACACTTTATATGATGTCATAAGTCGTAATATTTGACATCACACTTGAACTTTTTTTTTATTTTTTGGACAATTTGCTGTTCAGGGCTTCTGAACTTTAAAAACTTGATCACTAACAATTTGAAAATACTTGAGAAACTCCTGGCTTTTTTTTGGGCGGGGTTATAGTTAGTGGACGGGGCAACGTGTGTTATGATTGGTTGAAGGATATAAACAAAGGAAGACTGCGTGATGTAACTTTCAAGCGCAGCAACCGGCGAGAGAATAAAGGTAAGAAGATGTACTTCTGAATAAACAAACAAACAAATATATAATCAACAAAGATATGCAAAGACGCCCACATTTCATAAACCAATCAAATCCTGATTAATCAAACCAAAGTCCCGCCCACTCACATATGCTGATAAACTTTTTTTTTAAAAAAGTTTTGGCACCTTCCTAATCACTCAGTTTCAATACTGCAATTACGTGTAACATAAAAAATGTTTATTTTGGAAAAAAGCTGTACAAGCAGAAACAAACAATCCAGCAAAGTCCTGTTTAAAACTGAACGTAAGGAAACGTTCAGCCAAAAATAAAATATACACAAGTTATTTTAACCCAAACTGTAGATCATAAGGCATATCTGATAATGTTTGTTTATTTATTTACTGATTTATTTAGGCTAAACTGGAGGCTGTAATATTCTCCTGTTAGCAACATGAGCCTCGCCGCTTCAGGACGAATCTAACGCTCCATATGAGGTGAAGGTGGATTTAATTTCTGGCTGAACTTCTCCTTTAACTCTGAAACTTCTCCTTTAACTCTGAAAGCTGTTCATGTTCCTTTTGTTCTGCATCAGTAAGGATGTTTGCACACAGACGGGCAGCAGGGGGCGCCGTGCTGACTCGCCGTCAGTGCTGTGATGAAGACGTAGTGGAGATTCGTGGTGTTGTGCGTAACACTAAATCCACTTTACAGTAATGAGAAGATGATTTCTTTCTTTTTTTTTTTTTTAAAGAAAATAAGTTTTGGCACCTTTTTTGCAATATCAGTATCATGACGTCATGTATCATGTATCGTGATTTGATATCTCGGTCATATCGCCCGCTCCCTAACGCGGCCAGTCACACAGCACTCGGGAGAAACGCACGCTAATTCTTCTCAGCCTTGTCCTTTTTCTTCTCTTTCTTCTTCTCCTTCTTTTTCATCTTCTTCTCCTTCTTCTTTTTCTTCTTGCCGTTCTTACTCGACTGGGTGTCGTCTTCTTTCCCGACTTTCGTCTCCTGGACTCCGGGCTTGTCCTCGGTCCTGCGAGGGCTCGTGTCTTCTCTCGGTCTTTTCCTCTCGGCGCTCCGCTCGTCTCGGTCTCGGCGCTCTCGCTGGCTCTTATCGTCTTTAAGCTGCGGATCCTGTGACACGGAACAATCGGGTAAGACTCTGTGTAAGAGGTTATGAAGGAGCAGCAAGTATTTGAATCAACTGAACTATAAGTGGTTAACTATAAACTATTAACTATAAGTATTATTATTTTCATTACCGTACATATGATATGATATCTATTTTAATTTCTGTCGCTGTGTGTCGAGTCATCGAGTCTCCATCCTGGGAGTCGATCCCAAAAAGATTCGATTCCCTGATTCAGTTGAGTCAACTTTAACGCTTCGGTCACAGTCTGTCTCATTTACACATCCTTTGTTTTTATAAAAAAAGTGAGAGAGGCGGTCCCTGTCAGTCATAGCAACTCTATCTTACTCGGAAAAACCCATTTTGTCACAGCGTTTAAAAGTTTTCCACATTTAATACTCCTGGACAAAAACAATGATTCTGAAGCTTTTGCCCAGAAAAGTGTACAAAAGATGTGAGATCTCGGACACGCCGTAATTCGAGGAGGAAGTGTCCAGGCCTGGGACTAATGACTTGCAGACTATGGTCATTTTCACACGTGTGTTTTTTTTTCTCCCGATTGGTGAAGCGTGAAAGTTGTTTTGGAGTTCGGGAGTGGTCTAGATGGGATCCCTGGCCTTCTTTAAAAAAAACAAAAAAACAAAAACATAAATAAATAATAAAAGGACTGATGAGAAAACAGGATTTATAATAATAACAGCAACAGCGGGTGGTCTCTCTGGACTTTCATATCATTCTGAATTTTTGTTAACGTTTTTGTGAGAACGTCAGAACGTTCCCCTAGAGATCGGATCCCTGGCCCTCTTCAAATAAATAAAGAAAGAAAGAAAGAAAATGGTGGACTGGGACACGGTTCACATCAAGTTTGCTTTTTTCTTTGCAGTTTGAGAAAAATAATTTTAAAAAAAAACAGCAAACAGCTGAACCTAGTGACTATTTTGCGATCGTGACACACGGAATTGCGTCACAGTAAGAAAGGAATTGTTTTATGTGGACGCAAACCTTGGATTATAAGCCCCGCCCAAAGGAGCTCAGAAACCGTCCAGAGTGTTCGGTCCAAGTAGTGAAAACAGCATTAAAGAACAAGCGAAATGGCCTAGGACTCCATTTTATAATGTCTTCAATGTCTTTTACCAAAATACTGAAAAAGAAACTAAATCAAAAATTTACTAACCAAATCCAAATCCTGAACTCAGACGCAGGTCATGTGTAGTGTTGGTGTGTGTTGGTGTGTTGACCTGGTGGTGTGTGTTGGTGTGTTTGGTGTGTTGACCTGGTGGTGTGTGTTGGTAGTGTTTGGTGTGCTGACCTGGTGGTGTGTGTTGGTGTGTTTGGTGTGTTGACCTGGTGGTGTGTGTTGGTAGTGTTTGGTGTGTTGACCTGGTGGTGTGTGTTGGTGTGTTTGGTGTGTTGACCTGGTGGTGTGTGTTGGTAGTGTTT
>CM074954.1:755937-765451 GCA_037577455.1 Pangasius macronema | reverse complement strand
TGTCCGAGTTACGGTCCGAGTCCTCGGCGTGTCCGTCTGATCTGTCCGAGTTACGGTCCGAGTCCTCGGCGTGTCCGTCTGATCTGTCCGAGTTACGGTCCGAGTCCTCGGCGTGTCCGTCTGATCTGTCCGAGTTACGGTCCGAGTCCTCGGCGTGTCCGTCTGATCTGTCCGAGTTATGGTCCGAGTCCTCGGCGTGTCTGTCTGATTCTTCACACACTTTCATCCCTGTGAATCTTGAAAGAAAAAAACTCTCAAAATCACTTTTCACTCTAAAAACATTTTAATTCATTAATTATTAATTTAGTATTAATTAGAGTAGTAAAGGTTTATAGTACCTCAGCTTTAGGGTCTGAAACTGAACATTTTTATTTTAGTGACTAGAGTTTTTATATTTTAGTGAAATTTGCATTTTATAATTTTTTCTTATTTTTTTTGTGAAATTTGAATTTTATAATTTTTTCTTTATATTTTAGTGAAATTTGCATTTTATAATTTTTTCTTATTTTTTTAGTGAAATTTGAATTTTATAATTTTTTCTTTATATTTTAGTGAAATTTGCATTTTATAATTTTTTCTTTTTTTTTTAGTGAAATTTGAATTTTATAATTTTTTTTTATATTTTAGTGAAATTTGCATTTTATAATTTATTTCTTTATATTTTAGTGAAATTTGCATTTTATAATTTTTTCTTAGTTTTTTAGTGAAATTTGCATTTTAGAATTTTTTCTTAGTTTTTTTGTGAAATTTGCATTTTAGAATTTTTTTTATATTTTAGTGAAATTTGCATTTTAGAATTTTTTTATTTATATTTTAGTGAAATTTGCATTTTAGAATTTTTTCTTAGTTTTTTAGTGAAATTTACATTTTATATTTTTTTCTTAGTTTTTTAGTGAAATTTGCATTTTATAATTTTTTCTTAGTTTTTTAGTGAAATTTGAATTTTATAATTTTTCTTATTTTTTTTGTGAAATTTGCATTTTATAATTTTTTTCTTAGTTTTTTAGTGAAATTTGCATTTTAGAATTTTTTCTTTATATTTTAGTGAAATTTGCATTTTATAATTTTTTTATTTATATTTTAGTGAAATTTGCATTTTATAATTTTTTCTTAGTTTTTTAGTGAAATTTGCATTTTATAATTTTTTTCTTAGTTTTTTTGTGA
Source organism: Pangasius macronema (assembly GCA_037577455.1). Taxonomy (NCBI): domain Eukaryota; kingdom Metazoa; phylum Chordata; class Actinopteri; order Siluriformes; family Pangasiidae; genus Pangasius; species Pangasius macronema. The sequence goes on along the minus strand of CM074954.1, from coordinate 764,287 downwards.
AATTTGCATTTTAGAATTTTTTCTTTATATTTTAGTGAAATTTGCATTTTAGATTTTTTTTTATATTTTAGTGAAATTTGCATTTTATATTTTTTTTATTCATATTTTAGTGAAATTTGCATTTTATAATTTTTTCTTAGTTTTTTAGTGAAATTTGCATTTTATAATTTTTTATTTATATTTTAGTGAAATTTGCATTTTATAATTTTTTTTTTATATTTTAGTGAAATTTACATTTTATAATTTTTTTTTAGCTTTAGTGAAATTTACATTATATTCTGATATTCTCATGGAACTCTCATTATATTTCTTGTATTTTTTTTCTTTGTATTTTCATATACAAAACTTTTATATTTTTGTAGAATTTACATTATAATTCTATATATAATTCTGTTATTATATGAACAGTAGTAAAGCTCTGAAAGTAAACACACCGAAAATTTTATATTTTTGATCGTTTATAGTAACAGTCCTGAACAGTGCAGTTTACACCACATCAAAAATTCTCTCTTTAATTAGGAAAAATTGTAATAAATTAGGAAATAATTTAATAAATCTTCTGTGCCAGAAATTATTTATGTTCCAACCTAATTTTTGCTTTTAAAAAATTTCTGTTTCTTTATTGATAGAATTTGTTAAATGTTGAAATATTATATCTGATTTTTTTTTTCTTTTTTTGGAGGTTAATCGCATATTTTGAACAGACTGATTTTACTATAACAACAAAAATATGGTTTATAAATATTTAAATAATCATGAATTAATTTAGTTTTTGGTATGAAAATTATTTCTTTATAGGTAAATAATTATTTATCCTGAGAATTACAGCTTTATCAGGAAGGACACACAAAACTATTCTGTCCTCATGTGAAATTCACGTCGCCTTTACTTCATTTACTGCTGCTCATCATTCCTGGTTTCCGTGGTAACCAGGAAGCAATTTTATTTAATGGCAGAGTAGTTGTGGTGGAAATGACGAGGGACGGAGGGACTCTGGGTGAGAGAGACTGAGAGAAATGATTCACACGCTGAATACTGAAAACGTCTACGTTTATTTCACTGAATAAAAATGTAAAATATATATATATATATTACAAAACAAGATTGTAAGATGAAAAGTCTGGGTCTGGATGAATAAAATCACATTTATAAAGTGGCAGAAATAAGTGGTGAAAAGTCTCCGAGTGTTTTATTGAGAACTCCATGAAATGAAAAAAGAAGAAAAATTAAATCTCATGTTGCTGAAGTAAGAAACGACCAAAAACACGACATAACGAGCAAAATGTCAAAGCTGTAAATGAGTAATGTAGTAAATTACTAGTTATCTAAGGTGTTATGCTGAAATGATAAGGTTTTAATTTCCTACTTTCGACATCGTACGTGGTGTGAATATTGTTGCTGTTGCTATAGTTACCACACAACAAACGCTAGCGATTTCTCTCTCACCTGCTCTTTTCACTCATTCAGCATCATGTTATGTCGCTTTTATTTTTTTATCTTAGAGCCAGACTGAGAAGTTGGCCAAAGTGTACCAGCCTCTGCGTTCAGCGCTGGGCTTTAAGGGCAGAGTGTGTGTCGCTCACCTCCTCGCCGCCCGAGAGGATTTATCCAAAATCCTGCGCACCAGCAGCGGCCAGACCCGAGAGAAAACCTCCTGCGCCATCAACAAGGTAAACGCCAACATTTTAAAGTTTATATCGTACAGTGCAAAGTGAAAAATGGAGTCTTATTACATCACAACACTGCTGAATGCATTCTGGATCCTGATTGGTCGTCAGGTGTTGATTAGTTCTCTATAGCAGCGGCTCTGACAGCAGCGCAGGTTTATATTAATGCGCTCATACTGATACGTTATCGTTGCCGTGGTAACAGCTCATTCACAGGGATGAGTACCACCTTTAAAAAATCTTTAAATTTGGTGTTAAGTTTTCTTAACACAGATGTTTATGTAACATTTATGGAAGGAGTCTCCAGTGTCAGCACTTTTGGAAGGAGTCTCCAGTGTCACTTTACGCTTGTGGTTTCTTGGGAATATGCGTAACAAGCTGCGTATTTATTTATTTATTTATTGTCCTGTTAACTTCGAGAGTAAAAAGAGAGGCTTGTTTATAGCTGCTGTAACATAAGTGAGAATATTCAGTGTAACTAAAACTGGATAAAAGTATGACATCATTGATAGAACATTGTAATTCTTGGTAAGTTGCTGTGATATAAAAGAAATAAAACACTTGCTGTTATAGGAAATAACTAAAGCTGCTTCATCACACCATCCTGTCGCTCGTTATTTTCCCATTAAAAAAGAACAAACACTACGTTGTGTTTATTTATTAATTTGTTTATTAATGTTCGGTTCTTCGTAAATTTATGTATGTCCAAGCATTTATAGATGAGCGTATTCATGGTGTCGAGATCAGGTGTCCCGTTCATGATGCGACAAAACGGCTGAAAGTCCTAATTTATCCTTTCGTGTTCTTCCTTTCCTCTCGTGTGATGGACTGAGATCCTTCTGCTCATCCTGGGTGCTTCAGATGCTTCTCAGAAGCAGTTTTGAAAAAGCATAAACCAGGTTTTCCCTTTTTCCAGGGTTTAATGGGTTGTTTTGCATCTGTTTTGTGGCTAGCTACGTGGGTTGTGCCTCTATATCAGGCTCGTCAGGAGAAAACCATGGCAACCGGCGAAAAACTCAAAGGAACACCCACTAGCAACATAAAAACGTTTGAGCAATGCGAGGAGAAACTGGTGTGAACGCAGGGTTCGATTCGTTGTTGAGGAGAACATCAACTGTATGTGTGTTACCAAAAATCTCAGGATATTCGGCTTGATTTCAGATTCCATCCAACTATCTTAACTCTGATTCCGACAGGTCTTGATGGGACGTGTTCCAGATCGTGGTGGAAGACCGAACGAAATCGAGCCACCTCCTCCAGAGATGCCAACGTGGCAGAAACGGCAAGACGGACCAACAGGGGGCGGCGGAGGGCGAGGGGGAGGCAGGGGTGGCTATGATCAGCACCAAGGAGGACGTGGAAGAGGGGATAGAGGGGGTAAAGTACAAGGAGGCTGGTCAGATGGTGGGAATCAGGGTCATTATCAAGATGGAGGAAGAGGAGGGTACCGTGGAGGCTACCAAGGTGGGCAACAAGGGCAAGGAGGGCCAGGATATCCGGGAGGAGGATATCAAGGCGGGCACCAAGGTCAAGGCTACCAGGGTGGAGGGGGGCATCAAGGCCAAGGTTACCAAGGTCGAGGGGGTCATCAAGGTCAAGGATACCAAAGTGGAGGCTACCAAGGAGGGCATCAAGGGCAAGGATACCAAGGTGGAGGGTATCAAGGGGGTAACCAAGGGCAGGGATACTCTGGTGGAGGTTACCAAGGGGGTCAACAAGGGCAAGAAGGTGGTAACAAAGGCCACTACCAAGACGGAGGGCGACAACAGGAGCGAGGAGGGGGTAGAGGAGGTCGTGGAGGGAGAGGACGAGGAGGACGAGGTGGGCAAAGCGGAGGCTGGGGTGGAAGAGGGGGGCAGAATTTTAACCAAGGAGGGCAATTTGAGCAGTTCTTCCAACATGGCGGGCATCAGTATAACCAGGCCGGGTTCGGGCAGGGGTTTTACTCCAGCTGAGTTAGCGAGAGATCATTGGGAACTGACATTTAGAACAACAATCGCTTGAAGATCTTACAAAGATGGATGGCTTTGATTTATTTTTGAGAATGAAATCGGTTACAAAGAAACACTGGTTAATTTTCTTGTTCTTCTGCTAAATGATAAGCTAATTGCTTAGCTAAGCTAAGTCCAGTATTCTGTACGACCTTTGGGACAGGTAAGACTCGGATATTATTTCGGTTATTTTTTTGTTTTCGAAGAAGCCTTAACTTGATGTGGTTACCACAGAAATCAGTAGTGTTAATAGCCTTATTTATTGCCAGCACTTGACAGCTGCTTTTGTTTCACCCCTTTCAGCACACCATAACTCACGAAACTCGACATACTGTCATTGAAATTACTTGATGATGAAACTGACTGCATTGTAGTGTTTTTTTCCCATTTTTGGTTTAAACATTTGTTTACAGATTTCAGGTGATAATCGGACAGAGATGTTTCATTATCCAGTGCTTGAGTATTACTTTCTGTTGGAGTGGGGAGGGAAAAGGGGTTCGGTTAAAGAATTCCCAGTTCAGTTTGTTTGAGGAATTGCTTTTGAAAAAGTGTTTTGAATGTGTGTGAAATCTGACAGCAATAAAGAAGAGTATGGTATGTTTGTGTCTGTGGGTATTTTTATTTCAAGTTAGCACGTGATTAGAGCGTCAGCTTCCTGATTCATTCTGTATCAACTTAACGTTAGCATAATGATGAGAGCGATCCGAGGAAAATGGCCAGATTGGTTCGAGCTGCCAGGAAGGATATAGCAACTCGTATAATCATATAATCATATCATAAAAAGGGATAAATTCACATATTTGCAATATATTTTTTTGAGTCCATTTATTTCTGTAAAGCTGCTTTGTGACAATGTCCATTGTTATACAAATAAAATTGAATTGAATTGAATTGAATTGAATAATCACTCTTTACAGCCGTGGTGAGCAGAAAAGCATCATAGCATGAACAAAACACTGAAATTTGAGGTGGGTGAGCTACAACAGCAGAAGACCACATCAGGTTCCACTCCTGTCAGCCAAGAGCAAGAATCTGAGGATATCATGGGCACAGACTTTACCACACTGGACAGCTAAAGATTAAGTAAAAAAAATCACCTGGTCTTTTTCCAGTCTTCTACTGTCCAGGTTTTGTGAGTGTCGTGTAGGACAGCATGTTCAGGCCCAGCAGGTTCAGCTTACCAATCAGGCTGAGGAATAAATACTAACACAGAACTCACTCAGTTTCATCCTAGCATACTCCAAAGTTGAGATATAGTATAGCATATTATAGTGTAGCATAGTAGACGTGATGGCTAAAGTGTAGTATAGTATACTGCGATTCATGTGTACTTTAACTAATACTACCACTAAAGTATAGTATAGTACAGTACAGTGTAGTGCAGTACAGCATAGTAGTTAAAATATACTGTACTACACTACAGCATGTATAGAGATACAGTATAGTGTATAGTACAGCACAGTAGGTGAAATAGCTATAGTATAGTATGTAGTATATAAAACACAGATTTTCATCTAAACTTATGCACTGCACATTTGTGCTTCTCAAACCTGTATATTTTATTAAATTTGTTATAATATGATGGAAATGAGAGGCTCAGATCTCATCTCTGGAGTGTGATAGGACAAAACTAAGCGCACTCTTGTGCTAATATTGAGCCTCCGAACACACAGAGTGAATTTGGTGAAAATCAGAGAACTTCAATTTTTTTTAAACAAGACATTCTTACCAGAGTTTATTCATTTCACATTTTCCCATCGCACTGATTCTGTTAACGTCCTCAACCCCAGACTGGGGCATAACGATGGCATAGTACATAACATAACATAAAATAGGTATGATCTAAAATATTATAATATAGTAGATAAAATAGCTATAGCATAACATAGTGTAGTTTAGCATAGTACAGTACTATACAGTCCAGAATATCAAACTGTGAGAGGCTCAGATCTCATCTGTGGAGTGTGAGAGGACGAAACTCAGCGCTCTCCTGTGTTAGTGTAGATTGTTATAACATATTATGTGCGTATGGTAAAAATTGGACATCGTCAATTTTTTGCCCCAAAAAAAAAAACACAAAGGCTAACCCCTTACTGTTTTTCGGGGTGAAAAATTTGACATTCTCAGATCTTCACTAATTTCACACTGTAGATTAGGGGCATCAAGACTAACACAGGAGTGCACTTAGTTTTGTCATAACACATTCCAAACTTGAGATATGATATCATTAATATAATATAATATAATATGATATAATACAGTATAGTACAGCATGGTATAGTAGATAAAATCACTGTAGTACAGTAGATCAAATAGGCACGTTTCCGGACAAACCCATGTACTGCACGTGTACTTTAACTGATATAAACCAGTAAGTGTGTAAATGTGTGTGTTCTGAACATGTATTTTATTGAGTGTGTTATTGTGGAAATGAGAAGCTCAGATCTCATCTGTGGAGTGTGACAGGACGAAACTAAGTGCACTCCTGGGTTAGGATTGGCTGTCCTGATACACACTGGGAATTTTGTGAAAATTGAAGAACTTTCCATTTTTTGCCCTAAAAAGCACAAAGACTAACCCCTTACTACATCTGGGGTGAAAAATCTGACATTCTCAGATCTTCACTAAGTTCACACTGTAGATTAGGGAGGTCAAGACTCTCACAGGAGTGCACTTAGTTTCATCCTAGCGTACTCCAGAGCTGAGGTGTAGCATGTCATAGTCCATATGGTGAAGTATGGCACATTACAGTGCATCCAGTATGGTGTGATACGTCACTGTACACTGCTGTACTTTCACTGATATCACCAGTAAACTGTACCACAAACCACCACGCAGGTTCCATAAAGAACGCTGTGGATGTTCAAGTCTCCATCATCATCAACTTCAGGTCGACAAAATAGACTTTTAGTTATAGTTATAACTATAATGAATTAAGAAACGATGCTCACACACTCATAAGTCTTCGTCATGTCGTCTCAGGGAGTTTTTCCTCACCACCGGCACCTCTGGCTCGCTCAGTAGGGATAAATCTATACATTTAAAATGTATATCCTGGATGTATAGACTCCTGTAAAGCTGCTACGTGACAATGTCTACACGTGTGTGTCCCAAACCTGTATACTGTATTTAGTGTAACATATTTCTATATACATACACATACAGTACAGACACACACACACACACACACACATTTACATACTTACACACATCCATTCATCCGTACATTTACAGTTTAAGTTGAAAATGTTCTAAATGTGTGTGTGTGTGTGTGTGTGTGTGTGTGTGTGTGTGTGTGTGTGTGTGTGTGTGTGTGTGTGTTTTGTGTGTGTGNTGTGTGTGTGTGTGTGTGTGTGTGTGTGTGTGTGTGTGTGTGTGTGTGTGTGTGTGTGTGTGTGTGTGTTTTGTGAGTCCACCTGAATATGCAGGTGATGTGAAGGCGGATGGACTTTGAAAGTCTCAGCGTTGCCATGACGACTGATTAACTCCATCATTCAGTGCTTAGCAACAGTGACCAGAAAAACATCTGTCCTGAAACACTGAACATGATGAACAACGATAAGAGCAGCTTCATTCTCTCTCTCTCTCTCTCACACACACACACACACACACACTCACACACACACACTGAAGGAAAGAAAGAACACACACACACTGAAACACACTGAACTCTCCACTCAGAAACCAAACAGCAGATTTGTTATAAGTGTAAAAGACTAAAATCTGATTATTTACTCGTCTCTTTAGAGTGAAGCGTCACATCAGATTCAATCCACAGTTCTTCTTTTTTTCTTTTCTTTAATTGTATATATATATATATACACACACCATGAAGACTTTAAAACACGATTTGCTCCTTTTGCTTTTCTGCATATGAAATTTACCAAATAAAATCATGAGATTCCCCCTGAAGTTTCCTTATATAAAGCTTTCCCAATTTTCTTTGGAATGGCAACAATATATATATATATAAAGCTGTATTATTTTTTCTGGCTGCTCGGAACAAAATGAACAACGTCATCGATGTCTGAAGATTTGATAAAGTATAATTACAAACATGTATCTTATGGAGACTTTTTAAACGCATTTCCTAAATCTTGCTAGTAACGTAAATGAAAAGGGAGTAAACAAGCGTTTTTCTGTGTAATCTCCAGGAATCAAAGCATCAAATTCCAAAGTTTAAGACATTTCAGGTTCAACTTAGAAAAGAAAGTTCACCTGCTGCCTTAAACATGCCAAATAAACTAAACTTGAAGATCATCTTCGTTTCAACTCAATAAACCCAGTTCACCGCTCACTAATTATTTCACCTAAACCTTTTCTTTCAGCAATTTTACATAAACATACGCTAATAATTTATAGTCTGTGATTAATAACGTTATAAGGCACCAAGTGTCCAATATCGAATCTTCATCAGGTTTCTGTAGTAAAGTTGTAAAGATCTCGGAGTTGAGTAGAAACAGACGAGACAGATTGTTTAACTGACATAAAAAAAAATGAGAGCATCTGTCCAAAGTTCTCCTTCTGCATGATCTCATTTCTCCTCTGAAGAAACGTTCGGGTGGGCGTGGCCTCTTGGATGATGGCTCCGCCCCCCTCCATCCCATACACAGTGCACGAGGTTCGAACTGATTGGCTTGATGAAGATGAAAATGATAAAAATCATCAAAACAGCAGCTGAGGGAACCTCTC
>CM074954.1:740937-753437 GCA_037577455.1 Pangasius macronema | reverse complement strand
CGTTACCTGCTAGCCTCGTAGCTTCAGTGCAAAACTACAGAAGCTAATTTTAGACACCGAACGTGTCCTCGCTAATAATAAAATAAATAAATACCAGGAGTGGACAAATCGGCCGTCCGCACGCTCGGGACAAGCAGCGCGAACATCTGCCACGAATCAAACAGAAGAGATATAAATAAATTAATTTCTATGTTATTTAATTTAAAAGGAATAAAAACACCCCAGGGCGGCGTGGTGAAGCAGAGATACTGTTACCACTCGGAAGCTGATTATTTTCCTCCATCAGCACGTCCCCGAGTGTTTTATTCCCCTGACACCACCTCAGGTTCCACCGCAACTACCACCAGCTCCCATTCACTTCACTCTGAATCAGTCTATAGTCTGCTTATAGTATATAATTAATGTTGTGGAACGTCGGTGAAACAAGTTCCTGTTGCCTCTCTTATCTCTCTCTCTCTCTATCTCTCTCTCTCTCTGTCTCTCTCTCTCTCTCTCTCTCTCTCTCTGTCTGTCTCTTCTCTCGAAGTTAATAAGACAAAAAAAACGAAAAGAAGCGTAGACTCCTCTGTCCTGAAGACGTCGGAAAACTTACAGATACGGCATTAGCTCTGACACTGGAGACTCCTTCCATAAATGCTAAATAATAAATGTCTCTGTACAGAAAACTTCACCGTATCTGTTACTACAGAAAGTTCTGTTTTTCCTCCTTTAATCCATCACGTTTTATTCTTCACTATCTCTTCTGTTTTATTCGATTGTTTATGGCGTCTCTCTGTACGTTTGTGCGTGACTCTGTCCGTAACTGCATTGTTTTTATTCTTTTGTAATTATTAATACACTAAAGTTTTTGCTGTTATAGAAAATGCATCAGCACCTTCTGACCAATCAGAGCGCAGGATTCAACAGTGCTGTGATTTTCCTTCAGACAGTTGAGTTTTCCCTTTTGGTCAATTCCTTCTCGAGTGATAACAGTAAAACGCTAACCACCTCGTGACCCTGACTGTGACCTTCCATACAATTCGTTCTACTTCCTTTCTTTCCGGAGTCGTTTTGTACCTGGGATTTTGAATATTCGCTCTTTTCTCTCTCTCTGTCTGTGTTAATGCACTTAATTATCTACCTAACTAGTCATACTAGTCATACTAGCGTTAGGCGTTTTTTCACCTTACACTGGGCAGCCCTTTGATGCTTTCCCTTGCGTGCTTGGATTGCTAATAAACGTGTGATTTGTCCACCCCTGAATAACAAAACATCCTGAAAAACACCTTTTCCCCTAAAACCACAGCGACGTGTAACGTGGTCCAAAAATGAACCATCCCCTGATCGCTCCTTCATGAGTCCCACACTTCTGCTTCCAGTCAACTGTTTTAGCTTTACATACGTAAAGTAAAGTATGATGATGATGATGATGATGATGATGAAATCCTATTTAGAGAAATGTCATTGTATTGTGAAATCCTATTGGACGTCCTCCTCCTCCTCCGCAGCATCAGCGCAGTCTCTTTTCAGTCACACTACGGCTCGTTAACGGCCGGCGCCCCACTGCAGCAGCGGTGGTGTGGCGTCTCTCTTTACTCTTCTCCTTCCTCATTCTGGGGTCACTCAGGGGGCCTGAAGCACCTCAGCACGTCCCCCAGAGAGGAGAGCATTGTGGGCCGCGGAGCTGAAGATCTCCCCCGCGCCCTGATCTGGCCCTCTGAGCCACCAAGTCAGCTGATCTGAAATAAGAGAGAGAGAGGTCACTTCAGTTTTAAATCACATGATCAAAATCATCGAAAATTAAGTTTAGCATTTAAAAATTGTTATCTGATCCCAAACCTGCGTCTAATGAACATGCAGAAAACTCTGATTTACAAACACAGGAGGTAAAAACTTCGAGCATCAGCTGATCACACTGATCTCAGACTGTCCTAATGGGCGTGGCCTAATATTCTAATGAGCATGCTTGATTGACAGCCCTCTGGCTGAGACACGGCTTATCTGGAGGAGGGAATATTTAAGGATGAAGTGATGAATGGAGTTAAAGTTTCTCTGTGAGCGTAGCAGATGAGCGCTAGGTCAGATTATCCTTCACACCATGAGCAGGTTTTCTTTACAGCATCGAATTAACACCAACACTGACTTTATTTTATGTTATTAATTTTACAACATCAGTATAGTGAATTTAAAGTGTGATAAAATGTCCTACATCACACACACACACACACACACACACACACACACACACACAATACGGTTACGAGGTTCATCACCTCGATTTAGAGTCTCGTGGCTTCATTAACTCTTTCAGCAAGATTTAAAAAATAAAATGTAAAAATAACAGTCTGCGCTGGATCAAGTGCTATTCTCTGTGCTGCTGAATAATGAGTGTGGAAGCCATTTTGTTAAATTAACCCAGTGATGAATGTGATAATTAAAGCTAGGACTATTCATGCAGTGATGTATTGGCGATGTAGTAGACAGCGCGTGACCTCGTTAACCTCGTTATGTAGCGATCAGATGTTCCGTTCGTCTGCTCCTGAAATAACCCGTGTTTAAAGTGCAGCAGCTTGTCAGAGCCGTTCCATATTAACCGTCCCTGCCGTGGTCTTCCCTGCGGCCCTGATGGAGATAATCTCCCAGCCAGTGACGGAGAGACTGGGACCCATAATGCCCTCTGGTTTCCACGGTGATGGACAAGGCGAGGATTTGAGGACTGGATGTTTTGGGACCTTGAGTGCAGCAGCGCCAGAGATAAAAATCCACTGAAAGGATTTAGTAAGAACTGGAGCAGCCTGAGATCAAGCGAATGAACCCCGTGTTTACCGGCTGAGTTTCCGTTTACTCCTCAAATGCAAAACACAGAACTAATCTTAACGTGAAAATGAGATCCGGTCCGACTGCAGGAACCGAGGAACCCAGCAGGATGTAATCTGGGTTGCTATAAGGAACCTGACGTAGCAACATCCACCATTAACAAAAACGAATTCTTCCCCACACACTCCTCAACGAGTGATGTTTTATTCCTTCTTCTGGTCCAGTTGCATTTATAAGCTGTGAAACCAGACGAATAGGTGAGAAATTGTGCTTAACTCTACTGGAATATTTCCAAATGATCACGAGGAAGACATTCAGAGACCTTGAGAGCGTGACAATCCTAATTCCAACACCAGCTAATCCATGTTTTGGAAAGACGTAGTAGTAAGAGTTGCCTTAATTTAATGATTGTTATAAAATAGCACTTGATCCAGCACATCTTATTGTTTTTCCTGAAGAATTAGAAGTACAGCGTGAAGGTGGAGAGCGCTGCGCCTGCTGAGAGATGCAGCAAATGACTGGACAGGGCAGGAGAAATGTTTATTTTTTTATATGGTGCTCCAATAGTTTAATGTAGACGCTAAATCGAGGTCATGACATTGTAATGATCATGCTTTTATCACACTTTTAATTCGCTACTTTGAGTTATGAAATTGATAAAATATGCGAATAACAGCAACAGCAACGGCAAGCAAACAGCGAAACCTGAGATTTGGATTATTTGTTAAACTAGCTGACATTTTGGTAGAAAACAACCACGAACTAGTCTCAGAAAGCTAAAAAACATGTTTAATATTTATTTCTTTAAAAAATCTTTCATCTTTCTTTATATAAATACAGTGTTTGCCTTTAAATGCAGTGACTTTCCTTATAAGCAAGTAGAAATAATTAAATTCTATTATCCTGTATAATATAATAGAATAGAATAGAGTATAGTGATGGAGATATTTCTGTTGGATATATCGGCCTACTCCTGAGCAGTCAGTGAGAGATTGAGAAACTCAGCTGAAGCACGACTCACTGACAGACAGACCGTGTTCACCTTGGCATCCGGGGTGTAATGGTGATGCAACGGCGTGACTCCGTTTCTGTCCTCCTCCTCCAGTTGTTTGTGGGATTCTCTCCTCTCGTGGCCGCTCGTCTCGTTTTCCCAGCAAGCGAAGCCTTTGTTTTTAGAGTTTTTGCGATGCGGCCTGCACCTCATCTTAGGGAAGGTGTGTGATCCGGAGCCGGACTCGCTCCAGGCGCTGTCGGGCCACAGAGGATCGGTCTGAGTGGCCTGACTCGTCGTGGCTCTCTGGAAGCGAACGGAGATCCTCTGAGCAGAACCCGTCATCAGCGTGATGGATTTGGGTTCTAAATGGGATCCTGAAGGCGACACGGCGGGGAACTCGAACACCTCGTCCTCATCTGGAGAAGGAGTTAGATTGAATCGGAAGGCAGATGAACACAACTGGATTTTCAGTCTGTGGTATTTGTAAATTTTTTGCAATGTCATGTTGTATTTGTTCATTGTTGTGTGTGTGTGTGTGTGTGTGTGTGTGTTGACCTTTGGAGGTGGGCAGGGTGGGGCTGCTGGGTAAGGAGCTGTGAGCTCCGGGGGACACGCTGCAGGGCGAGGTGGAGTGCGGAAGTTTCCGACACGCTAACACCAGCAACTCACGACACTGTTTATGACAATTAACACCACAATCTGCAGGAGAAGCAGGCAGAGGGTTTATTTTTAACACCAGGGTGTGAGAGTGTTGTCCTTAAAGTTCCGTAGATAATTTATCTCAAAAGATATAGAACATGAACCCAGTCGTTACTGCTAGCATCCTGAAGGTGATTATTTTCCTCTAGCAGCACGTCCCTGAGTGTTTTATTCCTCTCACACCACAGGGACTCACTAACAGTTACAAGAACATCAGCAAAACAAGTCAGTTCCTGTTGTCGCGTCTCTTTATTCTCTCTCTTAAAGTTAATAAGACAAAAAAAAACAGCAGCTTGTCACATTACCGAGAAACCGCAAAGAAGCGTAAACTCCTCTGTCCTGAACACGTCGGAAAACTTAAAGCTACAGCTTCACCTCTGACTGTTACAGAGCGCTGACACTGGAGACTCCTTCCATACACGNGACTGTTACAGAGCGCTGACACTGGAGACTCCTTCCATAAATGTTACATAAACATCTCCTTACCCTGGAGAAAACTTCACCGTATTTACGATGTTTTTTTCAGTCTGTCCCTTCGATATCGTACGAGCGCATTGATTATAAATAAACCTGTGATTGGCAGCTGCTTTACTGTCAGAGTGTCAGAGCCGCTGTTACAGAAAATTAATCAACAACCTGCTGACCAATCAGGATCCAGAATTCAGCAGCGCTGTCGGATAAACATTAGTGTTACACGAGGATATAATTAAAACATTACTGTTTGAATAACATAAAGATTGAGCAGAATATCCATAGGTATAGAATAGAATCTCATATTCCTTATTAGAGATTATTCATCATTTGAATCTTTAATTTTTTTATTCTATTTGCAAATAATTTTGCTTCTCTCTAGAAAAAAAAAGCTTAAAATTACAAAAATGATCTCCCAGGATTACACAAACAAGACAAAGCTTGAGTAAAATGATTAAAAGTGTCTAGAAATAAGTTTAAAATGTATTTATTTATATAATGAATGAGTGAAATAAAGAAATGGAGCGTACCTTTGCACTTGTAGCCCTGTTTAATAATCCCCCAGAGCTGATAAAACAAGACAGAGAGAGAGAGAGAGAGAGAGATGTGAGTGTGAATGCTTTAAGGTTAAATATCATTCTGATTTTAAAAGCTTCACTTCGAATCGTATTCGTTTAAAACAAAATACAAATGAAAGAAAATAAACCCAGTGGAAAACGATCTGTTCATATTCTCCTGTAGACCAGAATCTGCCTCAGAGGCGTTTGGGCCTCGCGGGTGTAATAATCACTCAGCGTGTTATCTGGCTTCGGCTGTAATCGAATAATCTGCTGCATCTGCTGGTTTATCGTCTGAGCGTTGGCAGTGTGCACTGCTTTGCATTGTGTAGCAGTAAAAGTATAAAAACTTGTATTTGTTAAAAAAGCCTCTGAGCTCCTTCTTCAAGGTGCATATGACTGTAGCGCACGTTCCTGCGAGTCACGTCCCGTAAACGTGGTTTAATTGATCTAGTCTGCTGAGACAGCGTGTAACTGCGGTGCTTACGAATCCAGCGCAGTGTTCGCAGAAGGTGGGCTTCAGGTACGTCATCTCCTGAAAGCTGTGGATGAAACCCGGCCCCATTTTACTCTGCAGTACAGGATTAGCACGCAGGAAATACGCCATCATCTCATCCTTACTGATCAGCCCGTCCCTACACACACACACACACACACACACACACACACACACACACACACACACACACAGAGATACGGGCAGACAGAGTGAGACAGAGAGGCAGACAGAGAGAAAAACAGAGACGGGTAGAGAGATTGAGAGAGACAGATATGGACAGAGAGTGAGACAGACAGACAAAGAGACAGGTAAAGAGACACAGACAGAGAGACAGACAGGCAGACAGATGGATGGACCGATGGAGAGACAGACAGAAACGGACAGGTGGAAAGACAGACAGACAGAAAGACGGACAGAAAGAGAGAGGAAGAGTGAGTGAGATAAAGAGACAGCGATGTGCAGAGACGGTAAAACAGACAGAGAAAGTGAGACAGATTAACAGAGAGACAGAAACAACAACAACAACAATAATAATAATAATAATAATAATAATAATAATAATAAAAGCTCATTGACTGAATCATATTGTTTGTACACTGTGTATTTGTCCAAAAAGCACAATTCTGATTTATTTATTTATTTATTTATTTATTTATTTATTTATTTATTTGGCATAAAGATATTTTGAGTCATAATTTTATTTCAGTATAGCGTGAGACAGTAGTTGTGTTGATGCTGCAGGTGTGTGTGTTGTGTGTGTTGTGTTGATGCTGCAGGTGTGTGTGTTGTGTGTGTTGTGTGTGTGTGTGTTGTGTGGTGTGTGTTGTGTGTGTTGTGTGTTGTGTGTTGTGTGTGTGTTGTGTGTGTGTGACTCACTGATCTTTATCTAACACGCAGAAAGAATCCAGGAAAGGAAAATTCGCCGCTATGCTTTCAAAGTCCTCCTGTGAAATGTATCCGTCGTGATCGTGATCGTAGTTACGGAATACGGACTGGAGGGAAAAGTCAGAACTCGTACGTTATTAAACTCCTGTTCAGGAAGTAGCATTGCTAATTAAACACACTTCCTCCTGATCAGCCCACAAACTGTCAGAGTTTAGCAGGTTTATGAAATGTAATGAATATCCACATTAATTAATTAAAAACTGAACAGTAAGAGCGTCTTACGTCCACCACTTTGCGGATGTGTTTGTTGACGACAGAAGGATCGGGTTTAGTCGTCACTCCTGAAGCCCAGTCCAGAGGAGCGTGCGTTTTATTCGGCGTGGTTGGAGAAGTAGGCTTTAAACAGACATTACGGTTACAGCAAAGATTCCCATGCGGAATGTCAAACTCCAGTTTAAAATTCCAGATTTCAACCTTTCCAAACTCCAATATACAGTAAAGTTCAAATATATACTGGTTCCGATTTAAATTCCATTTTCCAAATTAGATTTCAAATAAATGCCAAACTCCATCTGGAATTCTAACTATGACTTTCATTTAAAAAAACAAATTTAAATTCCAAACCTTCTAAACCTCAATTTAAAATCCAAACTCGAATATAAACCCCAAACTCCAACTTAAACTACCAACTCCAATTTAAACTTCAAACTGCAATTTAAACCCCCAACTCCAACTTAAACTCCCAACTACAATTTAAACTCCCAACTACAATTTAAATTCCCAACTGCAATTTAAATCCCAAACACCGTTTTAAATTTCAAACTTCAAATTAAACTCCTAACTATTATTTAAATTCCAATGTAAATTCCAAACTACAATTTAAATTCATAAACTCTCCAGTTTCTAATTTCCCGTTTGTTTAATTCACCACAGTTATCAAACAGGTGAAGAATGACAGACTCCTGTTTGAGAAATAAAATTTCACCATTTTTAATTGAAATAAAAACTGGAAAAATGCGTTAATCATATGTGTGTGTGTGTGTGTGTGTGTGTGTGTGTGTGTGTGTGTGTGTGTGTGTAAAACACTCTGTACTCACCACAGATTTGGTGCTCCGTGGCTCTCGCAGTAAAGACAGCTCATAAATCTCATCCTCAGTGTAGTACAGATCCAGTGAAAGCTATAAATAAAGACATAAAGGATTAAAGACGCTGTAAATATAAACATTAATCGTGTTTATGAAGCAGTTATGCTCTCAGTACACCAGGAATAGAATTATTCTTATTCTTATTCTTATTATTATTATTATTATTATTTGTTTTTTTAATTTAAGTGTTATTATTCATTCGTGTCTTATATAATAATTTCATTTAAATGATTTTATTTTGGTCTGAACACAAGCCCCTAAACCCCCAGAGAGTAAATTAAACACTGGGACTGAGTACTATTAGTGTCTGTTGCCTTGCTAGTGCACTCAGGCTGAGGGACCCTACAGGAAGTGACCTACAGGAAGTGGCCTACAGGAAGTGGCCTACAGGAAGTGACCTACAGTAAGCAGGTGGATGAGGTCCATGTTGGGTTCGACGTGAGCCTCTGAGCTCTGTAACGCCATCAGCTCTTTAAACGTGATGTAGAGCTGCTGCATTTTCACCAGGTTCAGTTTGCTCTCGTCGATCCAGTCGGGAAAAGCCGCGTGCACGGCGATCAGGTCCTTCAGGTGCACGCCCAGGATGGGGATCTTAAAGCCCTCGCACTCGCCATAGGCTTTACGGTACGCGCTGTAGTTCCCCTTCGACGACACCAGACCCGTCATCTCACGCCAGATCTGCTCCCGACGGAAAGAAAAAGAAAACCTCAAGTGAATTATGAGCTTTAAAACCTACACTTCCAAAAAAGGGTTAATTAGTGCTCAGTCTTTCCAAACTTCCCAAACTGTCATTTAAATTCCAAATAAATTCCAACTCCCAATTAAAAGTCCAAATTGCAAATTTTCCAAACTCCAATAAATAAATAAACTCCAGATAAATTACAACCTCCAATTAAAATGTCAAATTCCAAAATCTAATTTAAATTCCACATTCCAAATTCCAATTTAAATCCCAAATTCCATTTTAGATTTCAAATAAATGGCAAATTCCCACTGAAAGTCTAAACTATGATTTTAATTGAAA
Organism: Pangasius macronema; assembly: GCA_037577455.1. Taxonomy (NCBI): domain Eukaryota; kingdom Metazoa; phylum Chordata; class Actinopteri; order Siluriformes; family Pangasiidae; genus Pangasius; species Pangasius macronema. Next base: position 744,367 of record CM074954.1, on the reverse strand, counting down.
ATTCTAAATATCAAATTCCAATTTTAATTTCAAACATTCCAAACTCCAATTTAAATGACAAACTCCGAACTCCAAGCTAAATAACAAACCACAGATTAAATTCCCAAGTCCAATTGAAATTCCAAATTGCCAACTTTCCAACTCCAATACAAATTCCCAATAAATTCCAACCTCTAATTTAAATACCAAATTCCAAATTTCATTTTAGATTTCAAATAAATACCAAACTCCAACTGAAATTCTAAACTATAATTTTAATTGCAAATTCCAAATACCAATTTTAATTTCAGATTTTTCAAACTGCAATTTAAATTACAAATTCCAAACTCCAAGCTTGAAGTTAAACTCCAAACCACAAATTAAATTCCCAACTCCAAATGAAATTCCAATTTAAGTTTCAAATCCCAAACTGTTCATTAGTGGTCAGTTGTAAATGAATCAGATGGAGGTTGGTGGAGGTTATTTCACAGCCGCGATCGTCTTTATAATCATCCATTCATCTTCAGTAGACACTTTGATCCTGGTCAGGAAGCTGGTGGATCCATAGTACTGTATATCCTGGGAATACTGGGAGTGAGGTGGGAATACACACTGGATGTCAGTGCATCACAGATCATTACACATATTTTAGCATTTATCTCCAGGGTTCCTGGTTTGATCCTGAGCTGGGGTTACTGTCAGCGTGAAGTTTCACACCTTCTCCCCGTGTCTGTGTGGGGTTCCTTCAGGTTCTTTAGCTTCCTCCAACCCCACAAAATCATGCTAAAGTTCCCCAAGGTGTGATATTACCCAGGGCAACTGCAAATTAGCATCTCAAGGTGATTTCATGCTTGGACCCCTAAACTGCTCATGACTGTTATTATTATTATTATTATTATTATTATTATTATGACCTTGGTGACATCAGCGCTGAGGTGTGCGTGAGTTTCCTTCAAACGTGAGATGGAGCTGTGACTCAAACCACCAACCACCGCCATGAGCGTGTTGAAGTTCTGCAAGTGGAGAAGTTTCTGAAAGAGAGAGAGAGAGAGAGAGAGAGAGAGAGAGAGAATAAATACTTTGAAGCTCATTAGTGTGATTGTGATGTCTGTCAGAGATCCTCAATGGAAAAGACACATTCATTGAATGACACGCCCACCTGCTCACTCAGACACGCCCATCTGTCTTACTCAGACACACCCATCTGCTCACACAGACACGCCCAGCTGCTCACTCAGAAACGCCCATCTGTCTTACTCAGACACGCCCATCTGTCTTGCTCAGACACACCCATCTGCTCACACAGACACGCCCAGCTGCTCACTCAGAAATGCCCATCTGTCTTACTCAGACACACCCATCTGTCTTACTCAGACACACCCATCTGCTCACACAGACACGCCCAGCTGCTCACTCAGAAATGCCCATCTGTCTTACTCAGACACGCCCATCTGTCTTGCTCAGACACGCCCATCTGTCTTACTCAGACACGCCCACCTGCTCACACAAACACGCCCATCTGTCTCACTCAGACACACCCATCTGCTCACTCAGACACACCCACCTGTCTCACTGAGACACACCCATCTGTCTCACTCAGACACACCCATCTGTCTCAGACACACCCACCTGTCTCACTCAGACACACCCATCTGTCTCACTCAGACACACCCATCTGCTCAGACACACCCACCTGTCTCACTCAGACACACCCACCTGTCTCACTCAGATACGTCCACCTGTCTCACTCAGACACACCCAACTGTCTCACTCAGACACACCCACCTGTCTCACTCAGACACACCCATCTGCTCACTCAGACACACCCATCTGCTCAGACACACCCAACTGTCTCACTCAGACACACCCACCTGTCTCAGACACGCCCACCTGTCTCACTCAGACACACCCACCTGTCTCACTCAGACACACCCATCTGCTCAGACACACCCACCTGTCTCACTCAGGCACACCCATCTGCTCACTCAGACACACCCACCTGTCTCAGACACGCCCACCTGTCTCACTCAGACACGCCCACCTATCTCACTCAGATACGCCCACCTATCTCACTCAGACACGCCCACCTGTCTCACTCAGACACGCCCACCTATCTCACTCAGACACACCCACCTGTCTCACTCAGACACGCCCACCATCAACGTCAGTTACACACATCCAACCATCTCAAAACCTCGTCTGTCTCCCGTATATGTTCTCTTTCTTTTTAATCTTCTTTTTTCTGCTCTAGCCATTTTCTTCTTTCTTTCACCCATCTAGCATTTTTCCTTTTTCTTTTTCTTTCTTTCTTTCAAATACATGTCCAGCTGTCTCACCATGTCAGGTGGAGGGACAGAAGAAGAAAGAGAAAGATCAAGAAAGAGATAGAAGCAGGGAGAAACAGAGATAGAAAGAAACAGATAGAAATAAAGTGAGAAATAGAAATACAGAGAGATGAAGAAGACGGACAGAAATTGGGAGAAAAAAATCGTTAGATGTAAAAAGAGAAGAGATTTAGAGAGGAAGAAAGCAAAGTAGAGAGACACACACACACACACACACACACACGTAAAACATTTCCCACAATGCACCACGCCGAGCCATTTAGTGCACTCGAAACACAAAGAAAAGTCCTCCCTCGCTCGCCTTTGTTTTTGTAGCTGAAGCATCAGCGTGGTGTTAATGCTAATGCTAATGCACTTAGCGCGCTGTGGTGTAATTGCTGTGAGTGACTAACGCTGCTTTGTTCGATTAAAAAAAAAAACTCTGAACGCTGAAGAGCTCGTCACTCGTCTGAACACGAGCAGCTTTTATTGAGCTGGCCACTGAATGCGAGCACATTACATCCTCATCGCTCACCTACGCTCTCCCTCCCACTGTACTCCTCATCACCGCCTGCAGCGCACCCCTCATTAGCATAGCAATCATTAGCATATCGCTCATTAGCATATCACTCATTAGCATATCAAAGAGGCAGCAAAATGTCAGCGTCCTCCAGCTGAGTGTTTCACATCTCAGCAAACTCCCACAGACTCTGCCTTTATTACTGAGCGTGCACTGAGCTTCTTCTGCTTCTGCTTCTGCTTCTTCTTCATTAACATCTTCATCATTATCATCATCATCATCATCATCATCATCATCTTCTTCTTCTTCTTCTTCTTCTTCTTCTTCTTCTTCTGAAACGAGTTCCTGTTGTCGCTTACGTTATGAGTGTGTGTGTCTGTGTGAGTCTGTGTATGTCTGTGAGTGTGTGTGTGAGTGTGAGTGTGTGTATGAGTGTGTGTGTGTGTGTGTGTGTGTGTGTGTGAATGTGTGTGTGTGTGTGACTGTGAGTGTGTGTGTGTGTGTATGAGTGTGTGTGTGTGTGTGTGAGTGTGAGTGTGTGAGTGAGTGTGTGTGTGTGAGTGTGTGTGTGTGTGTGTGTGTGTGTGTGTGTGTGTGTGTGTGTGTG
>CM074954.1:738164-740837 GCA_037577455.1 Pangasius macronema | reverse complement strand
GACACTGAGGATTTATTTAAAGCCAAGGATCAGCACATTAAACACTCACTCTGGGTCAGTTATTACTGTTTACTGCTCTTTATAGGGTTTATTAGTGCAGATATGATACGAGGCCCTGACAGTACAGACGCGTGAGAACACAGGAATCTGAGGACGCACAGAACCCTTGAGAACTGGATCATCAGGAACACTGAACCCTCAGGACGTAATCAGTTAATTCGCTGACGTTCTAAAATAAAATGATTAGGGACCCAGGTGTTTAAGTGCACTACGAATGATCACAGAACTCAATTAGCAGAGCAGCGAACGCATCACTCGCTGCAGTCGGGATCGACCAAAGGGCAAAATCTGCATTCGTACGATATCAACATCAATCAGAGCAGCATTCATCAACATCAGAGCCATCTTTAATCTGCACAGGTCAACCCTGACTCATTTATTACGCCGAGATCTACTAGTGTGCTAATGGATACAGAGAGAGCATGGGGAGCATGTGTGTGTGTGTGTGTGTGTGTGTGTGTGTGTGTGTGCTCACATGGTGGAGATGTCAAGCAGTCGGAGGTGTTGGTCACAGCCCAGCTGCGCCGCTATGTCTCTAAACTCCTCCGTTAGTCGAATCAGACCAAGATCCAGATCGAACTCGGCGGGGAACTCGACGATCCAGTACCTACACACACACACACACACACACACACACACACACACACACACACACACACACACACACACACACAGTGTTAGTCCCTCAAGTCAGTCATATAAAAGCTGTAGCTTTATTTATATAGATTCATCTTTTCATGAAGAGAAAATACAGAGATCTATAAAACTCCATGTGCCATTCTAGTTGTGAGTTAAACGTTTGAGTCTGAGTCAAGTGGTGAGTCAAATCTCTGAAGTCCAAGTTCTGTTATGAGTTAAAGGCTTTGAAGTCTGACTTCAGATACAACTTGAAATAAGTCCGAGTTCAGGGGCTTTTAAGTCAAGTTTAACAAATTCAAGCTTAACAAATTAAAGCTTTAAAGTCTGACTCGAGTTGCAAGCCTTACTCTTTGAAGTCCAGTTAAAGCCTCGAGTCATAAGCTTCTAAGCCTGAGTCGAGTTACGAATTAAAGTCCAGTTGTACAATGTTGGAAGTTTGAGTTGAGTTTTGAGTTTGACGTGAAGTTTGAGTTGAGTTTTGAGTTTGACGTGAAGTTTGAGTTGAGTTTTGAGTTTGACGTGAAGTTTGAGTTGAGTTTTGAGTTTGACGTGTGAGTGAAGGCTCAGTCAGGGCTGCAGTACCACCGCGCTGCCTCAGCTACCTGCTTTAGAAGTCCAATTTGAGTTAAAGTTTGAGTCAAGCTGCAAGTTAAAGCTGTGAAGTCAGAGTTCAGCTCCAGGTTAAAGGCTGTGAAGTCCGAGTCAAGCTGCAGTGATGAATAAGCTCTGGATTCAGTTCAGTTGCGAGTTAAAGGTTTTGATGTCGGAGTTGAGCTTTGTGGTCCAATTCGAATTTGTAAGTCTTGAGTTGAGTTGTGGGCTGAAGCTTTGAAGTCAGAGTCGAGTTGCAAGCCATAAGCATTAAAGATGCTTATAATCGAGTTATAATAAACAAGCTTAGAATTTGGAGTTCAGGTTTGGGTTAAATGTTTAGTGAGTAGCGAGTCGTAAGTTTAAATCCTGTTTCGAGTTGCGAGTCAGTAAATCAGAGACATGAGGGACGTGTAATTCATCCTGGACATCCTGTAAATAACCGAGAACCTGCTACAGTTCTGAAAAACCAGGACCAGCTTTACGAGTGTGTCTTTCTGTCCTGTAAGTGTGTGTTTGGTATGTTATTACTTGGCAACCAAGTCGATTTAAATTCCAAATTCAAATTAAATCTCATCAACCAATCACTGACTTGATGCTGTGACATCACCGCTAGCCTTTATTTACACTTTTTTGTCCTCCGTAGCCTTTTGCTAAACAGTATGCTAACGCTAATCGTAACTCTCCACTGGTAGCTATCTGACATTAAGTAAGTAGCTAAGATAGCTAGCAAGCAATTTAACATTATGCCAACGATGTTACTGTGCAATTTAATTTGAAGGTTTGTGATTGGTTGATCCCGTTACGCTCAGTTCAGGTGATTTACCTCATTAAATAGCAGATCTTCAGCCTCGTTAGCTCGCTGTCGTCTCCTGTGCAGTCCCGATACGTACACACTCGTTAAGGGCACCTGATACACACTTAGCTACATGCTCAAAATTTTAAAAAATACTCACACACACACACACACACACACACACACACACACACACACAGAGGGATCAGGTAAAGGATATATGATGAGGAGTTTTCCTGCTAGCTCCGCAGATGAGACGTACCATCGGTGCATTAACAGGAGCGTTCGGGGAAGATGATTCTCGTTTAGTTTTCCTTCATCATCTACACACACACACACACACACACACACACACACACACACACACACGCACACACAATAGTGTTATAAACAAAGTTTAATTCAAGCAAACAACCGTAAACCTGATCATGTGACTTCTCAGTAGTCTTGGTTTTCACTATTTTAGCTCAACATTAGCTAAAGTAGCTTGCTTAAAAATAACAACTAGTTACCTCAGGTTTACTCGGTTTACTATCTTCACTAGCACCTGATATTATGTAGCTAGCTAAATTTTCCAGGAAGTTTAG
>CM074954.1:728164-733164 GCA_037577455.1 Pangasius macronema | reverse complement strand
TGCTGAAAACTAATGTCTGGAGTCTGAAGTGTTTCTGTACTGAATCAGTGATGCAGGCGTCAGACCTTCTACCACACAAAACTGTGCATGTCAGTGAAGATCTTAAGGTTTAGGCCAAGAAATTTAACATTTTACAACATTTTAGGCCACGCCCCCACAGACACCAACAATAAGCCACGCCCCCACAGACACCAACAATAAACCACGCCCCCACAGACACCAACAATAGGCCACGCCCCCACAGACACTAACAATAAGCCACGCCCCATACTCAAAGGTTCAGTAGTAAAGCAGGAAGTGATGCGGATTACAGTAAAGTTCATTTAAGAGATTATGGAGTTTAACAATGTAGTTTAAAGTGATAATAAAAATATATCTCTCTTTCACTCTCTTTCACTCTCTCTCTCTCTCTCTCTCTCTCTCTCTCTCCCTCTCACGTTCTCATTTCCCGTTACTTGTCTGTGTCTCTCGCCCACTGCGGGCTGATTTGAGGATCTGAGGATGCTGCTATCAGTCAGCAGGTTAGCAATCAAGAAACACACACACACACACACACACACACACACTATTTTTACACACATTTCCCTTTTTATTTTCCTCTAATCCAAGCTGCAGAGTTCTGGGTGTTAGTTAAATGTAAAGAGGAAAGTAAAAGCAGAAGAGACGAGCCGGAGCTTCACTGAGCTCTTTACCTCATCTCCACTGCAGGAACAATCCGAATTAACGCGCAATGAAAGACAGTTTCTGGGATTAACACACAGCTCAGTTCTGCTTACATCTGAATAAATTATTTAATGTTTCTAAGTTTTCATTGCTCGGTTTAGGTTTAAATAACGTCAGATTTATAGCTTGTTTTACAATTATTATTTATAAATAACTTTTATTTACGTGCTGCAGAAGTTTATTTTAAAACTCTGATGAATTATTAGCAAATGAAACACTCAAGGTTAGAAAGTTTGTTTGTTTGTTTGTTTGTTTGTTTGTTTGTTTGTTTGTTAGCATGGTGCTAAACAGCACATCAGGCGTAAGGAGAAATGTCGTGTACATTCTACTGTTCATACGGATAAAAACACACAGCGCTTCTGCACACTTCTCTCCCAATCTTAAACAGCAGTGAAAGTGAAACTGTAAATTGTGTGTGTGTGTGTGTGTGTGTGTGTGTGTGTGTGTGTGTACTGAACTGAAAAAAGCTCGATTACTCAGAAAGGAAGTTAGAAAATAAAATGGTGCTCACATTAGAATAAAGTCTCATCTGAGTGCATTAACATTAACACACATTAAAGAGTGTGTGTGTGAGTGTGAGTGTGTGAGTGTGTGTGTGTGTGTGTGAGTGTGTGTGTGTGTGTGTGTGTGTGATTTGTGGTTCTTTGTGAAGCTTCTTTAGTTAAGCTACATGAGTTAAAGTGAAGATGTAAATAATATGCGCAGTATGTAAATAATCTCATTTGCATATTGAGGATAAATATTCGAAATCATTTCTGATTGCATAAAGTATTGGCACCCCTCTGTTTCATCCACCTGTGACACTGAAGGAGTTCCTCACAACGACAACACTTACAACAATGACGACAACAACAACAACAACAACAATGACAACGACAACATCATCACTGACAACAACGACAGCTCGTACCTGTGTGTATTAAAATATTCAAACTTCACACCTGTGTTTTGTTAAACACCAAAATGAATTTAATTCCTTGTTTAATTTAGTTTCCTGATTCTGCATAAAATAACACGACTTTAAAAAGTGCTAAAATTACACCAATATTCAGAGTCTGTCGTTTCATTAAACTCTAAACACACGGTTTAATCATCATTTAGAGCAAATAAAACATCGAATAAAACTGAAACACAAATAAATGTAATAAACAGTCAGTATCATTTCTTTTCGATGACGGAGCTCATGTTTACGTCTCAGTGGCTGGTTTTATTTTTAAACTGTCAGTAACAAAATTCACATTTTAGGTTTATAAATATTAGTTTTAGAAAAATAAACGTTACAAGAAAGAAACAGAGAAAGAAAGAAATTCGTGCACTGTTCGGCTAGGGGGGGGGGGGGGGGGGGGGGGGGGGGGGGGGGGGGGGGGGGGGGGGGGGGGGGGGGGGGGGGGGGGGGGGGGNTCTCTCTCTCTCTCTCTCTCTCTCTCTCTCTCTCTCTCACTCTCTCCCTCTCTCTCTCTCTCTCTCTCTCTCTCTCTGTATCTCTCTCTCTCCCTCTCTCCCTCTCTCTCTCTCTCTTTTCCGCAAACCCATATTTCTGTCTCCTTTTGTCCATCTGTCAATCTTTCTCTCTCTATCTCTCTTTCTCCTCCCTCTCTTTCTGTATCTGCCTCATATGTGTTTTCTCTCTCTCTCTCTCTCTCTCTCTAGCTCTTCGTGTGTGTGTTTGTGTGTCTCTCACTCTCTATCTCTCTCTCTGTTGTGTGCACGTCTTTCTCTTTCTTTCCATCCCTCTCTACCGTTCTCTGTACCACTCTTTCACCTTCTCTCTTTCTGTATCTGGGTTTTATACTGTCTCTCTCTTATTTTGTTTCAGTCTCTCTCTCTCTCTCTCTCTCTCACACACACATTCATCTGAATGAATGTGTGTAGTGCAAAATCATGGATAGAATGTGTGTGTGTGTGTGTGTGTGTGTGTGTGTGTGTGTGTGTGTGTACAGTGGCTAGTCTTCCTGCTATTCTTTTCCCAGTGTGTGTTTCCTGCCTGTGTAGCACTAAAAATACACACTGCAGCTAAAGGTAAACGAACATAACACAGGAAACGAGTCACAGTGTGTGTGTGTGTGTGAGTGTGTGTGTGTGTGTGTGTGTGTGTGTGTGTGAGTGTGTGTGTGTGAGTGTGTCTTTAATTAGCAGCATGCTCATGAAAATTGGGTACTTTCTGTCCATGAACTGTATGTGACAGAAAACATTGTGTGTGTGTGTGTGTGTGTGTGTGTGTGTGTGTGTGTGTGTGTGAGAGAGAGAGAGAGAGAGAGAGAGAGAGAGAGAGAGGAGTTCCCTGTAATGAATAAGGGTCTCTCATCCACGTCGCTCCTCAGCACGTTTGCGTTAGATGATAAAATCAGTGTGTGTTTTTGTGTTTTTGCAGCGGCTCATCAACAGGATGTGCGTTTAAAAAAAAATCACAACTTCCTGCTCGGTTCTAAAGCGAGAAAATGACGTTAACTTATCCTACACCTTTAGCATCACCTTCAAATGACCTCTAAAGCAAGAACACGGCAACAATGGCACATAAATCAGCCTCTGAGGAGACAATCGCACGAGCCGCTGACGTCCCGCTCACAGCATCACACACAGCGTCGCACACGGCATCGCACACGGCAACACACACAGCATCACACACAGCATCACACACAGCAACGCACACGGCATCGCACACGGCAACGCACACGGCAACGCACACGGCATCGCACACGGCAACACACACGGCATCGCACACGGCATCGCACACAGCAACACACACAGCAACACACACGGCATCGCACACGGCATCGCACACGGCAACGCACACGGCAACGCACACGGCATCGCACACGGCAACACACACAGCATCGCACACAGCATCGCACACAGCAACACACACAGCAACACACACAGCATCGCACACGGCATCGCACACAGCAACACACACAGCATCGCACACGGCATCGCACACGGCAACGCACACAGCATCAGGAGCTCGTCTGTGTTTTCAGCCACGCTGCAGACAACACAGCTCATCCTGACTTCATCATGAAAGAATTTTACACTCATCTCTCTCTCTCTCTCTCTCTGTCTGTCTCTCTCTCTCTGTCTCTCTGTCTCTCTCTCTGTCTCTCTCTCTCTCTCTCTCTCTCTCTGTCTCTCTCTCTCTGTCTCTCTCTCTCTGTCTCTCTGTCTCTCTCTCTGTCTCTCTCTCTCTCTCTCTCTCTCTCTCTGTCTCTCTCTCTCTGTCTCTCTGTCTCTCTCTCTGTCTCTCTCTCTCTCTCTCTCTCTCTCAAGTCTGAACTAAAACGTTTCATTCTTCCTCACTGAATAAACATCCTCCAGCTCGCAATAACAGAACAGAACTAGCTGGCTCGCTAGTCACCTTGTCTCGCTACTAATGTCACAAAGCTACATTAACATTAGCATTAGCATTAATATTAGCATTAGCATTAACGTTAACTGTGCTAACAAGCTAACTAACTGTTCTAGCATCAGACTTTAAGATACAACACATCAGACTGCAGATTTGTTTGTTTGTTTGTTTATTTGTTTGTTTGTTTGTTTGTATACTTGCCTTCTCTATCTATTTATTTTCCTACTTGCTTAATTATTTATGTTCCTTTACTTATGTATTCACTTATTCATTTATTTATTCATTTGCATACATACATACATGCCTATCTATCTATCTATCTATCTATCTATCTATCTATCTATCTATCTATCTATCTATTTATATACTGTATTTATTTACTTCTTTTACTTGCCTAGTTATTTAAGTATGTATTTATTTATATATTTATTTACCTGCCTATTGTTTTACTTATGTATTCACTTATTTATTTATTTGTTTGTTTGTTTTTAGTTTGTTTATTTATTTACATACAAGCATGCATTGACTTCCTGTTTATCTATCTATTAAATCTATCTATTTACTTAGCCATGTTATTTATTTATTTGTTTGTTTGTTTGTTTGCCTTCATATGTTAAGTGAACTTGAAAGAGTAAAGTAACGTTTTCATTTCATAACATTTATAAAGTGTCATTTAAAAAACATCATGTGACCGTGGATGAGCTCCTGAGATTTTATCACCGCATCACGCCGTAAACTGTAAACCGCTGCAGTGGCTGAGCTGCGTTACTGGAAGATCTTTGCTGCATTTGAGGTGAAGTTGCGACTTCAGTTGAATTTAATTCCACACCCACAATCGGTAAAAACCACCAAATCCACCCCTCAACTATTAATCCACCCCTCAACTATTAATCCACCCCCTCAACTATTAATCCACCCCTCAACTATTAATCCA
>CM074954.1:647289-663387 GCA_037577455.1 Pangasius macronema | reverse complement strand
TTTACTGTAACGCTTCATTCTGTGCTGAAAACTAATGTCTGGAGTCTGAAGTGTTTCTGTACTGAATCAGTGATGTAGAAGTCAGAAAATAAACATCTGGAACAGAGTCTGTGCTGAAAAAAACAAGACTTTTGCACAGCGCTGTGTGTGTATACTGTATATCCTTATATATGTATATATCCTTAAAGAGGTGTATAATAACACCAGTGTCTGCGCTCCCACAGTGTTTTTATCTTTAGCTGGGATAAACGAGATAAACGAGCGGCGAGATAAAGAGCGTGAGTAATTATAGGGGCAGAGACGAGGATCTGAGTGACACTTCAAAGTGAAAACAAAGTACAGTGAGGACGTGAACTCCAGTTTGGATGGATGAAGAATGCAGGTGTGTAAGCAGAGAACATGACGCACACACACACACACACACACACACACACACACACACACACACACACAATGAGACTGTCACTCAGGCTAATCTTTAAACCAAGATCAGGAGGATAACACACAGCACATGATGTTTAAAACCCTAGAAGCCAACACTCAGTAGAGAATGAAACACTCCGGGACGTGCTGTAATAGGAAAATAATCAGCGATGATGTGGTGTGAAGAGGCTCAGAGCAGCGCACACCGAAGCGTTTCGCCAAAGTGTTCCTGCTGTCGCTTACGTTACAGCAGCTGTAAACAGTCTTTCCCTCACCGGCCGCTCTTTATTCTCTCTCTTCACGTTAATAAGACAGAAATTAAACGCAGCTTGTTACACACGTTACCGAAGACGTCGGAAAACTTAAAGCTACAGCTTCACCTCTGACACTGGAGACTCCTTCCATAAATGTCACATAAACATCTCCTTACGCTGGAGAAAACTTCACCGTATCAATGTTTTTTTAAATCAGTTTATGTGGAGTGTTGCTGTACTCGTCCCTGTGAGTGAGTTGTTGCTATAGAAACGATAGAACGCTGTTCTAGAGAATTAATCAACACCTGACGACCTGTCGTATAAATATTTTTAAATATGGGTGTGTTCCAAACCACACACCATTCAACAATAGGGCACTAAGTCGGAAACAGGCTTTTTTGTGTGTGTGTTTTAACACATGTTGTTTCAGTGTTCTCAGGTTCATAGGTCAGGGGTTAAAGGTTAACTACCCCACTCACTGATAGAGGATTAACGCTTCATTACATCACCTTCTACTCTCCCACAGCTCCACTTTCCCTGCCCTGAGGTCAAAGGTCAACAGGCTGCGTGTCCTGCGCCGCTTCCTGCACGTCAGTGAGGACGGAGGAGAATCGCTCGCCCTGACCGACTCTCAGTTTGCTTTAATCCGCTTTAATGGCGTCGTCTGAAGTTTATTAATATACTGCAATTTTATTTATTACTGAAATTTATGATTAAAAAAACTTGTATTTTTCTTAGAAACAAACTTAAAAAATAACATTTAATGCTTCCAAACTTTTACCCAGTAATGTACTGTATGTATAATGTTTAAAGCTGCAGTGTGCTACTTTTTTGTTTTAAGTAAAAATTAAAAAAGTAGTATTTTTAACTCTTTAGAGAGACCAATACTTTGGACTTTGGAAAAAAAAGTCACTCTGGAACATTAACAGTCACCAATCCGAGCTGGACTCGTACATCACTGTGCATCAACAGCATGACCACCGACACGACATAAACACTCCTTAACCATTATTAAGTAAAAATTTATTATTAATAAGCTATTATCAGGTCAATCAAACAGTACACAAGCTGCAATAAGACATTTCTACCACGAAGTTCAGCAAAACTCCAAAAGTTACATACGGCCGCTTTAACGCTATGAAATATTCTTTTTCAGCGTCTGAGTGTGATTCAGAGCTGCTGTAAGACTGGAAGAAAAATAAAAGCAAAATCAGCTTTCGAGGACGCAGATCTGGTAACAATTAGCTCTGAGAAAACCACCCGGTCCTCCGAGAGCACGCACATCATTAACATCCGTTTAAAAACATCGCTCATCAATAACCACCGGGTCGAGAAATGTTCCTGGAAAGTCTGAGCCACTGAGTCATGGCGAGAGCTTCGGAATCACATTCAGGTGAAAAGTGAAATCTGGACGCACTCGCTTCACCCCGATGAGTCATCACGGCGTGACGGAGATCTGAAGCTCCATTTCTACGTTTTTTTTTTTAAATCACGCTCTGAAGCAGTGATGAGATTCAGGACACTCGAGCACTACGTAGGGACACTCGAGACGAGCAGCGGCCCTGAAAGCACAGGGCACTAAAAATAAACAACTGAAAAACATCTGATGCTGCGAAATCGGCTGCCGGGATTTATGACTGAACGCCTCCCGCTTTTAAAGAAAATCCGTTTTAATTTCATCATTCAGCAAACACTGATACTGACTCCATCATTACATCATTAAATCATTACATCATTAAATCATTAAATCATTACATCATTACATCATTAAATCATTACATCATTACATCATTAAATCATTACATCATTAAATCATCAGCACTGAACACGATGAAAAACACTATCTAGGAATCCAGGGTTTATGTGAGAAAGGGAATTTCCTCATAGAGCTTCTGCTCTGGAATTTCCTTTGTTTTCTTTTAGACAAGTAGGTTTATAAATAAAAAACAAAAAATAAAGAGAGTAAAGACCAACATAGATTCAATGCTAACCTAGCGAGTGAAAGCTAGCGAGTGAAAGCTAACAGAGAGAGTGAAAGCTAGCGAGTGAAAGCTAGCGACTGAAAGCTAACAGAGAGAGTGAAAGAGACGCAGGCAGTAAACTGATCCTGATTTTTTGGACTCAACTGTAACGTTAATGTGAACTTCATGTCTGATTTAATTAAAGATTTCAGGAGAAAAATAAACCAAAATATGGACTGAAAGTTTCTGCGATGCTGAACACACACACACACACACACACACACACACACACACACACACACACACACACAGAGATGATGAAATGATAGAAAACATGCGCTCTCACACAGCGTTACACTTGGCCTCTAAAATAATCATCATTTACACGTCCTGCTGAGAGATCAGACTTCCCAACAAATACAGCACACACTGCTCCTTTCTGTCCTTCTTTCTTTCTCTACTTTTTAAAACTCCTCATTTCTCTTCTTTCTTGTTTTTTTGTTGTTTTCATGTCTCTTTCTTGCTCTCACTGATCCATTTCTCTTTATCTTTCTCTCTTTCTTTCTTTCCTCCATTTCTTCTTTCTTCTCTTATTAGTCCGAGTTTATTTATGTGTCTTCTTGTGCTCCCAGAGGCTCCGTAGACAGCCAGAGAGAGAAAGCGATATCACAGCACAGAGCCGTGGGTGTGCATGTGCACAGTAAAATAAAATCACTGAAAAGCAAAAGTAAATAAAATGTAAAGTAAATAAAGAGCCTCTGTTGATTTGTCACAAGCCTGCCTCCCGTTTCCTCAAAAACGGAGGTGTGACACTGGTGCCAAACACCATGGAGTCCTTGGTACTCATGGAGATCACCAAGACCCTCGCCAGGATCCACCAGGCGCAACACCAGGCCATCCTCAAGCTGCATACGGAGACACTTCTCCAAGGTCAGGTAGAGGCTTACGGAGCCTGGTCCAATTGGCAGCTACCCCAGTGGCAGCCCCAGTGGCCACCGCAGCCAATGCCCCATGTCACGCTCTTGAAAATGGGACCGCAGGACGACATGAAAGCATGGGGCCGACCAGAGTCACACTGAGCGGTCAGCCTGCTGCCGCTACTGTCGGGCGGGACCCCGCTTTCAGCCCAACAACTTCTGGTCATGAACCTGCTGAAGTACCCGGACCTAAAGCGCACCATATTGCAAGTGGTTGGCCGCACCACCAAACAGTACCATCAGCACTTCCGCTCAGTGACGCGCAGCGAGCTCAGCTGCTCTGAGACACCTGCTGAAGATGGCTGCTGGCAGAGGAGCACGGCGCTGAGGATGTGGTCAACCTAGTGGTGCTGGAGCAGTGCGTCACTCGAGTACCACAGGGGGCAGCAGAGTGGGTCAAGAGCCACTGTCCACCATCACAAAATGAGGCGATCCAGCAGACAGAGGACCATTTGGTGGCATATCCAAGAGCAGATGAGTCCCTTCTTCTCCCTCCTCTCTCTCTTTCTCCTTTCCCCCCTTTTCTCCCCATCTTCCCCGGCCCTGGGGTTTCCCTACCCCTTCCTTCCTCTTCCTCTCCTTCACCCCTGGTGTCTCCCCTAACTCCCTCTCTCCCCACACAGGTAGAACCTTCCTCATCCACCAGGACCGAGGCAAAGCCTGGGCAGGATTGCTGGAGTGGCGGAAAGCCAAGCACTTCCAGGATCAGTGCTCCCTTAAGGAAGTGGGTATAATAATCCGGATTCCTGATGTGCCACAAGACTCCCCCAAATGAGCAGGAATGTACCGCATGTCAGTGAGTATACAAAGGAGTACACATCAGGCCTTGGTGGGCTCAGGGTGTAACCAGATCACCGTCTATCAAAGCCTGATGCAATGTGGGACATTGGGGAATATCCAAATATCCACTGGTGCCAGTCAATTTTAAATTCTGGGGGCCATCGACATCAACTCCATGCCAGGGGTACACAGATGGATGGGCTGGTCGAACAGTTTAATCAAACACTGAAAAAGTTCGTTCACAATGATGTGCGAAATTGGGATAAGTGGCTCAAGTCCCTGTTATTTGCAGTACAAGAGGTCCCACAAGCCTCAAATTATTGTAAGGATGCAAGCCTTGTGGCGTCTTAGACATCATTAGAGAAAATTGGGAGGAGGGACCTTCTACCAGCAAAAAAGAAATTCAATATGTTCTTGACCTGAGAGCAAATTCAGCTCCACACCTCAAGTCACATAACACAGGAGAATTTGCTATAGGCGCAAGGATGTCAATCCTAACTGTATAACAGGTGTATTCAGCTACGGGAATTTGCACCGGGAGATAAACTGCTCATTTTGCTACCCACATCGAGCTCTAAATTACTCACAAAGTGGTAAGGACCCTTTGACCTCACATGGAGAGTCGAAGAAGTTGACTAAGAGGCTATTCAAATGGATAGAGGCAATACACTTCAAATATACCACCTCAATCTCATGAAACTGTGGAAGGAGGCAGTTCCTGTGGCTCTGGTGACAGTGGTTGATGAGAGGGAGGAGCTGGGACTGGAGGTACATCTAACAAGTGAGGCCCAATTCACCCGGTCCCCTATGAGGACCACCTCTCACTGTCCCAGACAGCACAGGTTGCCAGGTTGCAGGAGGAAATTTCCAATGTGTTTTCGCCTCTACCCAGTCACATGAACCTCACAGAACACCACATTAACACTCCTCCAGGTGTGGTTGTACACAGCCGCCCATACCAGCTCCGTGAACACAAGAAAAATGTGGTTCGGGATGAACTCAAGGCTATGGAGGTAATCGAGGAGTCCAAAAGTGACTGAAGAAGCCTGGTGGTTTTGGTGCTCAAGGCTGATGGGTTGGTCCATTTTTGTGTGGACTTCAACGCGAAGGTCAATGCAGTGTCTAAATTGTTCGACATTGGATTTAACTAAGGGGTATTGATAGATTCCCTTGACTCTAATATCTCTTGAGAAAAGAGCCTTTTCCACATTGTTAGGGCTGATTGGAGCCCCAGACAGTTCAACGTGTCATGGACAGTATCCTCCATCCACATAATGTGTATGCCACAGCATATTTGGATGATATAATAATTTATAATAATGATTGGCAGCAGCCCATACAACATCTGAGGGCTGTCCTGAGATCCTGAGACGAGTGGGACTCAAAAACAAACCCAAAGAAGTGTGCACTTGGGTGGGTGGAAGTGCGGTATCTGAGCTTCCACTTTGGTAATGGGCAGGTGCATCCCCAAATTGACAAGACAGCAGTGATTGCGGCCTGCCTAAGACCCTAGACCAAATAGGGGGTGAGGCAGTTCCTGGGGCTGGCTAGCTATTATAGAAGGTTTGTTCGTAATTTTTCGGAAGTCGCCAGCCCGCTGACTGACCTCACGGGGTTGGGGGGGGGGGGGGGGGTATGTGGTGGTCATTGCATGGTTGAGCATCAGCTGTATGAGATGGAAGCAAGTCAAACCCACAGGTAACGCATAATGATTATGTCATATGTCATATTAGCCTGATTTTATTTTTGTGCGTCTTTTTGTGCTTCCAGAGGCTCCTGTAACCAGCTAGAAAGAGAGATATCGGAGCAGAATGGAGCTGTGTGTGTGCGTGTATACATATAAAAACACTTAAAAGAGAAAGTTAAAAAAACAAAAAGTAAAGTAAATAAAGATCCTCTGTTGAGTTGTCACAAGCCTGCCTCCTGTTTCCTCATTTCCCCCTGAATCAAAAAGGGAAGTGTGACACTAACTTTGAAAGCAAACTTAATTAAAAAAAATTGCAGACCCCTGGCTTTGGTCTGTGTACCGCAATTTAAGATCAATGGTCCTAGATAAACTTAAATAGATTCTGGTTCAGAGTATCTCTATTCTAGCCTGAAAATGATCACTTTGTATATGATCCCTGACAAAATAATTTTAATCAACTAAAACTAAAACAACTAAAAGAATTATATGCTAATAGCAATTTTTTCCTGAAACTGGTATTTTCCATTTTCAACAAATCAAATTAAAAAAAATTGTAAGCAAACTTTGCATTACTTACTGTTGCTGAAAGGGGATTGGTTGTTGGATTTTGGGCGCTGCCTTCATGGTCAGGGTCATGTGTGCCATGTTAGTGTTGGGTAGAGGATATGAAGCAGGGCCTTGTGGGAAAACCTGCTGAGGAATCGGACGCTGCGGTACAAGGCCATGTCCATTACTGTGTCCGTTTGTGTGTCCGTTCACTGGACCGGATGGATGAGAGGAAGTGGGGAGTGTGGTTTGCTCACATAATTTCCCTTTTGATCCAGGTTTACACACACACATCTGTGGCCTAAGGCACATGCCGCCATTTTGGCATTTTGGAAGGCAGTTGGCTGGAAAAGAAATGGAGAAATTAGAAACATTAGTATCAGGCAGTAATCGTTTAGGGACAAAGGTTAAAGCTCTAAGGAACAGAAATCCTTAATCTGCTTCCTAACAAGGTTAGGTCTCAGTATCTAAGGTACAAATTCTGGAAACCTGGTGAATTTATAAAAGTGCAAAGTGGGTGGAGCTATTCTTCAGTAAAGCTTGTGTTAGCTCAACCTCGGCCAATCACAAGTCTGAAGTCACTCATCTCTCCTTTATAGCTTTAGAATGTAACTATTGTTCTATTAACACCAGAACTCCATGCAGGATTGTGAGAATCATCACAAAGTCACGAAGTGACCATATGATATAATTTTTTTTAAATACCATCGTTGTATAGACATCATTCCTGGAACCTTCTCGCCAGGTCTTTACCCTGTGATGATGGAACTACCACTGTCCAGTCCAATAAGTACATGATGGAGGCATTCTGTTCATAGCAAGGAATGGTACAAGGTCAGTAGATTGTTTACCAAAGGTGGGTGATATGACTTTGAGCAGAAACCCAGGGTTGAACCACAAGAGTCATCTGGCCACCAACACGTGCAAGGTGAGCCTATCACCAAGGCATGCAATTCTCCCTCTCTTTTTGATGATGCAATGTGGGACTTCAGTACAAGGGTGAGATCCCATACAGGGTTCGTGAGGAAGCAAAGGTGCCTTGCTCCATTCAGAAAAGGCTGTGGCAAATTTATGAGCCCCTAACAAGAAACCATGCACTGTGCTGTGACAGACTGCAATGACCACCGCATACACCTTCAACATGTACTTGGATTTTCTGCTATCAGTCCCTGTATGAAGGCTAGCACTACTGAGCAATGCACTAAATCTAGATCAGTCACATCATTTGTCAAACAGTTTTCTCTGAGAACATACAAGGACCATGTACCTGCGGCTCACTCCAAGAGGCCAAACCCTCAGACACTGTTAACCTGGCCGAGGGTGTCAAATCATTCCTATAGCCTATTTGGGACAAAGATCTATTAAGGGGAAAGCTGCCAAAGCATTCCATCCACTAGTGAGAGCAGCAGTTGTAACCAAGGACTCTTGGGCCACTTTGGGGCAACAAGCAGCTTTCTGTGGGTTGATTTCTAAATTCTGTGCAATATGGGCAGAATCAACAAGAGAGGCAGAACTGCATACAGAAGACAGTGTGCCCTGGCCTAGGAGACTGTCAAGGTCCACAGAGCTCCAAGGGAGAACCATGCTTGACAGTCAATTTGGAATTGGTAAAGTGGAACCCTTGTGCCCTGCCAAACCTTTCCCCGATTCTGGGACACCACTTTAGGGTGCAGATTGTGTATGCACTGTCTCAATAGCATGTCCACAGTATCACTGTGCCATCCAAGCAAGTGAGTGAGGCTAACCATTGGTGGGCCCACCTGAAGAAATTTTGTGCAAGGCAAAAAGCATCATCCATCCTTATTCTACCCTGATAAATGATGTATCTAAATGACACAACGTTGTCCGAATGGACCAGCATGTGTCTCAGATGCAGTAAGGAGAATATGAGGGATGGATAGACTGCCTCAGTCCCAGATTGACAACATGGCTCCTCACAATTCCTCTGAATCTCTGGCACCCCACCGCCTCTCAGTAGTGAGTCAGGTATCCACGGTGACTATCTGTCTTCAGTAGGGCACAAAATTAAGAAGTAAGCTGAGTAGAACACCTTGTTCTGAACCACAGAGTCTACTATTTCAAATGCACCTCTGCCCAAGCTTCCTGGAACAGAGTGGCTTGAAGAGGTCTGAAAGTGTTGGGCCCCTGCAACACAGTCATCAGGACCCACTGGTCTGATATAATCACTGTCCAATAAGAAATGTTTTCAGCTGTAAAACATTCTGTCGGAATTCTCCCTCCTTTATCGGAACTGGACTCAGGTTTCTAGTTTCTGAGACCTGAGCTCTTCTACCCAGGGCTTTGACTGCAGGCCCAAAACAACAACCCTGGCTTAGGTTTGATTTACACATGTCAAAAGCTAACCTAATGAGTGTAGCTACTGTGTAACTCTATAACTGGGTGGCTGCTACACTGAGGTTGAACAATCCTGATTCTCGCTGTGAGGCTAGACAGCTCGGATATAGGGTCGTCAATCAAGCTACTCGATATAATACCCAACCCATTAGGACACTCCATACTTGGTGTATACTGTGTGTATATATATATTATATTTAACATGTACTTAAGTTGTGCATTTCAAAAATGTTCACACAGCTCATAAATGTGGATATCTAAGTAAAATAAATAAACAGATTGCAGTAAAAACAAAGCTGAAATCATGAGAAAGCGGGTTCTTTTAAAGTGCTGGAGCCCAATATAAACATCTCAGTCTGTAAAAAGAAAAAAATGAGTCCAGTTGTTTATTTGTATGACCACAAGTATGATAGACACTTGTTAGACTTTGTTTGAAGGAAATGTGTGTGTGTGTGTGTGTGTGTGTGTGTGTGTGTGTGTGTGTGTGTGTGTGTGTGTGGGAATAAGAGAGAGAGAGAGAGAGAGAGAGAGAGAGAGAGAGAGAGAAAGAGTGTGTGTGTGTGTGTGTGTGTCCTGGACGCTTTGTAGATGAAACATGACAGTGCCGGTCGTGTTCTTCACCGCCATAATTACAGGCTTCCATACAGAAACCCGATACCCCTCACACTCCATCTCACCCACCCACCCACACACCCACACACACACACACACACACACACACACCCACACACACACATAAGATCAAACCCATGGTGTGCCTCTCAGTAACTACTTCATGGTCTGGTGCCGAGCATGTAGACCCCGAGAGACTGTACCACCCTGTGAACACTGAGGCCTACAATTACACTACAAGAGGAAAAAACACACTTTAGGCACATCTGAAACAGCATGTAAATAATAAACACTCTGTGTGTTGCTGTTACAGTAAAATACAGAATAACGGCGTGGTGTGATGATGATGATGATGATGATGATGAAACAGAGTTACTATTAGTTACTTTCCTCTAACAGCACGTCCCCAAGTGCTTTATTCCTCTTATAGCATAGAAATTTTTTTTTTGTTTATTAAAAAACATACTTTTATCCGTTTATAGTTATGCTTAGGAGACATGGTGGCTTCCTGTTTAGCATGTTTGCCTCACACCTCCAGGGTTGGGGATTTGATTCCTCGCTCCGACCAGTGTGCGTGGGGTTTGCATGTTCTCCCCGTGCTTCGGGGGATTCCTCTGGGTACTCTGGTTTCCTCCCCAGTCCAAAGACATGTGCTGTAGGCTGATTGGCATCTCTAAATTGTCCGTAGTGAGTAGCTGGGTGTGTGAGAGTGTGTGTGATTGTGCCCTGTCCTGGGATTCCCCCGCCTTGTGCCCCGAGTTCCCTGGGATAGGCTCCAGGCTCCCCATAACCCTGTGTAGTATAAGCAGTACAGAAAATGGATGGATGGATGGATAGTTACATTTAATGTTGTGGAAGTTAGTTCCTGTTGTCACTTACGTTATAGCAGCTATAAACAGTCTTTCCCTCACCAGCCTCTCTTTATTCTCTCTCTTAAAGTTAATAAGATACAAAAAAACACAGCTTTTCACGTTACTGAGAAGCGTAAACTCCTTTGTTTTGAAGATGTTGGAAAACAAAGTTTTATGCCTTCCCCAACAGGCGGGCTGTCCGTGCGTTCATCCATGTCCGTCTGAGAGTTATCTTAGCATAATGTCTCAAGAACGAGCGGCTGAGCGGTTGTAGGACTTGTATGGAATTATCACTGTAACCAGGAGATGAACTGATTAGATGTTGGAATTGAGCCGAACAGTTTCAAGGTCAAACGTCTGAAATAGTTTCTCTTCAATAGCTTCCTTCCTGTTTGAAATGTTTTAAGAGTATTTCATCCATATCAATTAGAAATAAGAAGGACTAGACTCGTCAGCTTTGAGTTCTTTGTGAATGAGCTGTTACTATAGAAACGATAACGTATTAGAATCAGAACCG
Source organism: Pangasius macronema (assembly GCA_037577455.1). Classification (NCBI taxonomy): domain Eukaryota; kingdom Metazoa; phylum Chordata; class Actinopteri; order Siluriformes; family Pangasiidae; genus Pangasius; species Pangasius macronema. The sequence goes on along the minus strand of CM074954.1, from coordinate 652,424 downwards.
TTGCGTTGTGAAAACACACACACACACACACACACACACACACACAAACAAACACAACAAACACAAACTCAGACATAGTGTAACCCTCCTGGCCCTGAAAGCAGCAACGACATTATAACTGACCTAATTTCCTGTTCTCCTGCAGCCGTGTGTAGTGAAGTGTTCAGAGCTGTGCTTTCTTTTCCACTATAAATAGAGCTGTGTGAGACAGGTATAACACAGGAGCACTGTTCTGCTCCGTCTCTCTCTCTCTCTCTCACACACACACACACACACACACACACACACACACAGCAGAAAATATGGCAAGAGTCATGGTTTATTTCACGAATGAGATTGTTCAGGGAAGTGAGAAGTGTATAGAATAGAGTCATTGTAGAAAAACCCTTCCCAGTGTGACTGTGTGTGTGTGTGTGTGTGTGTGTGTGAGTGTGTGTGTGTGTGTGTGTGTGTGTGTGTTCGTGTGTGTGTTCCAGATTTTGCTTTGAGTTGAGTCAACGATGGGGACGCTTCTGTTCAATTTCTACAAATTCAATCAAATGTAATCCTATAACATTATGACCTCAGTTAGCTGAAGTTTTATATTTCAGGTTTTAAAATCAATATTTTAAAACAGATAGCTTCGGTTATGGAATCTGATTGGCTGAGCAACAACCAACGGGCTCCAGAGTGGCGTAGAGAAAAAAACAATCGCCCTATGGTGCCAAGATCATGAGTTCGAATCCTGATGATGTCGTAGCCATCCTTGTCCGGGAGCCACGAGAGTGAAAACTGACAGTGCTGTCAGGGTGGGAGGAGCATACGCTGTCTCACCTGTCAATCATGGTTATCATGTATGTGGAAGAGGGTAGATAGCTCTTTCCTCTGAGTGTGTTACGCTGCCATGTGATGCAGCATTTTGAAAAGATACACTTGGTGGAAATGTGTTAATAAAAATGTGAAATTATTAATTGTTAAATGTAAATGAACAAATTGAAAATATTACTACTAATAATAAATTATTTATTGAAGAATGGATTTTAAAACATTCTTTTTATTAAAGTTTTTGTCACCATTTCATAAACAAATATATAATAATCATGGTAACTGCGGTCATTGTATGTAGATTAGTTGCTAAATAGTGTAGCATGAAAGAAATTATTTAGTTATTTAGTTGAAGAAGATATTTTACACTTAAACAGACAAAGGCGGAAATCGAACGCTAAGTTGATCGCAATCAGAGAGCTAGCCAAAGTCTGTTGTATACGTTCACACCTTAGACAAACTTTTGTGCTTTACTAAGTCAGAAATCTCTTCGTTTCAGTTCAGATGAAGTGCTGTATGTAGTAGAAGGGGCGGAGCTACCAGGGCGGCCATTTTGGATTCTTAAATAAGCAGTTCAGTGTATAGTATATAATCATCTGCATAGAATATAGTGTACGAGTATAGTCTCCTACTTTACTAGTGTACTGTGTGTGTGTGTGTGTGTGTGTGTGTGTGTGTGTGTGTGTGTGTGTGTGTGTGTGTGTTCGTTCGAGATGTTTCTGTAATAGAGACAAAGTGAAACAGATGGTGGAAACAGATTAATGGAGTGATTTAGCCTCAGATGATGAGCCTGTGTTCGGCTCGACGAGGACGCGACACTGCAGGGCTGCGACTGCCGAATATTTCTACTTTTCAATATTCTATCCAGATAAGAAAAGCTCAAGGCATGCGTTTCATTTTAATGGTTTTAATAAATGAAAATCATCAGAATGAAGGAAGACAGAAAGCCTCTACTCTGGGCCATAGACTCATTAAATCTAAATAACGAAGCAGACACAGTTACTATCCGATGCTGTTAGGAATAACACAAGCTCACAAACACACTAACTATTAAACACGTTATTATTTGTTCTATTTCAGATTCAATATGTTTTCAAGACACTCAGAAAGTGCTCCACCACCTGTACACTTCTACACACACACACACCAGATCTTCAACAAAGTCATGAAGCAATGTACAATGCAGTATTTGCATTAATTACGCCGTCATACGAAGATCGCTCTCTTTCTTCTTTACTCTACTTTCACCTCAGCTGGTTTGCGTAACCGCTTGTCGAAGCTACAGGTAACCTGTCGTTCAACCCTGGGCATGGACTTACGTCATATATTCTACCTGAGTCTATTGTTCATAAATTATGTATAACTCGATGGAGCCTTGACTCTAGCCTGTATTAGCGATCTCTGCATGCATGTGTTGAATAGTTTTATCTCTCCACTCAGGAAGTGGTTTCTCATCTCTCCTTCTGCTAACCGACTAGCCTGTAGCTACGTGCTGCTAGAGTGGCTGAGTGGTTTTCCCTCACCATACCCTGCTTTGCTATTCAATGTTGAATCTGCTAACTATATTTCTGAAACCCTTGTTTTTCTACACTTTCTCCGCATTATACCAAGACTAAAGATGGAACATGGGAACTATTTAAGTCTCGGCATTGACTGTGTTTCTGACAGTCTGAGTTTCTTTCTAGGTGTATTAACATTAACTGATGATTCAGGAGCTGGGACCATACAACTCAGACGATCACGCTCTATATATCATACAGCCAAAAGTATGTATAAAGTCTGAAGATCGTCTCTGTGTGCTGTAGCTTCTCCAGCATGATGATGCACCTGTTCACAAAGCGAGCTCCATGAAGACATGGTGAAGTGTGAAGGTTGGAGCAGAAGAACTCGAGTGTCCTGCACAGAGCCCTGACCTCAACCCCACTGAACACCGACTGCACCCCAGACCTCCTCGACATCCCAACATCAGCGCCTGACCTCACTAATGCTCCTGTAGTTGAATGAACACAAATCCCCACAGCCTCGCTCCAACATCTAGTGGAAAGACTTCGCAGAAGGAGCACAAGGATGCTATGTCAACCGTAGGATTGTGCATGGGATTATATTGACCAGGTGGACCTTCAGAGTGTTCCTTGCTGGTCTTGGTACGCACCCTACATTTCTATTTATGCCAGATGGCTAATCAACTGTCAAACCATCAACCAAGGTAACTGGTAGACATCATCACCATGGCTAACAGTTGCGACATTCCACTCTACCAGGAGCATCTCCTCCTTACAAACATCATTTAGGAAGTTTGTGCTGTGGGCATCTCTGTGCCCTTTCCCAGATACTACAAGGACAGCTTCTGGTTCCTTTACATTAGCCTCGGGTTCCTCATGACAGATGATTCTCACCACCGTTCCTGCTGCTTATCTGGGGTTCACAGAACCACAGTTATATACATAACCACCGTAGAGGCCAGGTTTAGGGCTTTAGATTTAGGGGTTAGGGTCTTTAGTTTAGTGTTTAGCTGTTTATAGTTAAGTTTTAGGTTCAGGATTTAGCCACTGACTGTATTATGCTTTAAAATTTAAGTTAAAATAAAGCTTTTTTACCATCTTTAGATTTGGTTTAGCCATTTACTTTAAGAGTTTTATGGTTAGGGTTTAGCTTTACAGGTTCAGGGTATTAAGTCTAGGTTTATGGTTTAGCTTTTTTTTCTTTTAGTGTGTCAGCAGCTTTTAGCTAGGCTTTTTAGCTTAAGCTGAAGGTTTAGCTGTTCAGAGTTAGGGTTTTAAGGTTCAGCTTTAGCCTTATAGAGTAAAAGTGAAATATTTTTCACAACATACACTTTGAAAGCAGCTTTAAATATATAAATATATAGGCAGTCTCGAGCTGACTCCAGCAATCAGACTCCTCACTAATCCCAGATTTTATCAGCTTTAGCGCAAGTCGATAGTGAGATCTTTGTTATAATTTGTGGCATCGTCCTCTTTATCCCTCACAAGCGCTTGAGCAAGCATCGTCGATAAGGCCTGAGATCCCTCTGCTCATATTTCAGGGCAGTTTTACGGCTTTATGAGGAGACGAACACAGCCAGAGACGAGCTCAGAGGAACTGCACACTGCAGATATTCACCCATCACGCACGTAAACAGTGACGCAATACCTGCAGAAGACTCCCGCTGTGGACTCATGGCAAGATTTAAGCTGCTAGCGTTCTTTTCTTATCCTACAGAGGACCACGGCTTACCCGGAATCACACGGTATGACGTACAACTGACTGTCTAACACGATTATATCGGGACACGATGAAAAATATGACAACATAGTTTATCGTATAATTAGCAGGAAATAGCTAGCATGTTATTCATATCTAATACATCAGATAAAGTTGATTATTGTCCTATAACAGCACGCCCCCAAGTGAGTTATTCCTCTCACACCACAGTGATCTGTTTATAAGGACATTTAATGTTGCGGTAACCGCAAAGAAGCGTAAACTCCTCTGTCCTAAAGAAGCGTAAACTCCTCTGTCCTGAAGACGTCAGAAAACTTAAAGTTACAGCTTCACCTCTGACTGTTACAGAGCGCTGACACTAGGAACGATAACGTATCAGAACGAGCGCATTAACATAAACCTGCGATTTGCAGCTGCGCTACTGTCAGAGCCGCCGTTTTAGAAAATGACTCAACACCTTCTGACCAATCAGGATCCAGAATTCATCAGCGGAAATAACACGTTTGTATTATACGTGTTCTGTTAGAGAAGCTGTGCACTGAAAAAATGCGCTAAAGAGAGTCAGTGGAAGCGTGTGTGGACCGAAAAATCAAACTCCATTAAATATTTAGCAGGAGAATTTATGATCCGTTCTCTGCAGCGTGACAGGAAAGGCGCTGATCCTGAAAAGCGAATTGAGCGAAAGATCTATAACGTGGAGAACGAGCGCCGTGACTGACTGCGAGATCCTTTCTTCCGTATACAGGGCGAGAAATATTATCCATGAAAAAGTCTTTGCCAAAAATTGATCACCTGAGACATGTCAGATGTTCTTTAATTCTGCACTGGAGCTACGAAGCTAATGTAGCTAACAGCCACCGCTACACCGGTGCACAATTATTAGCCAAGTCAGCATTATGATCTGATCATTATTTCTATGAATATTATCCAACTATTAACCACATAAACCTGAACGCTACCTGGGTGTAATTATTTTCAGGTGAAGTTTAATCGTTTAATGAGGGAGGGTGTGGCTTAAAGTGATTAACACCCTATATTCTTCTTCTTCTTCTTTGGGCTTTTCCCTTCAGGGGTCTCCACAGCGAATCATCACTCTCCACCTATCCCTA
>CM074954.1:571032-586228 GCA_037577455.1 Pangasius macronema | reverse complement strand
TTCTATACCTCGATGCTATAACACAATTCTATACCTCGATGCTGTAACTCAATTCTATACCTCGATGCTGTAACTCAGTTCTATACCTCGATGCTGTAACTCAGTTCTATACCTCGATGCAGTAACTCAGTTCTATACCTCGATGCTGTAACCTTTTCAGAATCGGCAGCACACAGATGGGTGGAAACACGGACAAAATAAAGTCCAGCAAAACTTTCCTGCTATAAAAAATACACAATATGTCACACTTCCTGGTTAAACACATCAAGAGACGTTATGGATGCTGGCTAGAATAAAACCAATGCTTTTACTTGCGATGTAAGGAGAGAGCTCCTCAGCTCAAGGACTTGATAATGATAAGGACTTCGGCTGTGCAGTCGCTCCCTCCCCAGAACCTCATAAACTCGTTAATTAATCATAAACTCTCAGTCTGTATTAATGCACTTAACGAGCTAACTAGCTGGACATGCATTATTATATTATAATATAATATATTATATAAAGTTTCCAGGCTATTTGATACATTTATCATTCGTCTGCTCCTGCAGGTCTAATAAACGTTGTTTAAAACCTGTCTCTTGGCCTACAGTTGAGGCCAAGGCACGTATGTGAGGTCTGCATTCCATGGAAGGCTATCACCAAATTCCGAATTCCAAGACAGTCTGAAAATCCCATCTGGGAAGTAATCTCTTTGGACAGGATTGGGCCGATCACAACCTGAAGGTGCGACTTTAGACTGTGTGTGTCATGTGACAGCGCACTGTTTCCACTTCCCCGTGCTGGAGTTGAAGTTGATATGACGCACTGTGTTTACTCTGAGCTCTTCCCTTCAGCCATGTGTGCGAGGCAGAGCGAGAGAGAGATCGTCGCAAGACAGTAATTTGTCTCGAGTCGCCGTGGCTGGTGATCAAACTCGAGCTGACAAGCAAGAGGAAAGGAACCGTATCTTGCTGGATTGGAGGTCTGTGAAGCACTGAACCATGTAAAAGCCTTCATGAAGGTGTGCAGGAAAGACACCATCGCATCATCCCAAATCCCTGACACCTTCTACACCATCTGTCTTTTTCTTTTCAGGTCGTCCATGTTGATTCTGTTGCCTTAAAGCTGATGTCTTAATGAAGCTCAGCTGGGAAACTCTGCACAAACAAATCATGCAAATATATTTGTTTGTTTTTTTCCTTAAGAGAACTCAATTTGCTAATAAAATGAGACGCCGCACAGAGACTCTCGTAGATACGAGTCTATTTGGAGAAATACACAAAAAAGAGAAGGTGTCTGGTAAACCCATCAGGGCTCGGCGCTCGGCGTATTCGGGAGATTTATGGTCAGACGGCCACATAAACGCTACAGCTATAAATTAACCTCGGTTGCTGACCTGTTTTCACTAAATAGATTTTAGACAAGTTGAGACTGCGCCGGCCTCTCGCTGTGAAAATCATCGGGAACTTCGGCGCTCGCTGGAGCCGCAACGCAGAGCAGGTGCACGAGATACCGCGGTGCCTCAGTCCATAAAGCACCAGTTCCAGCGCCAAAAAATGGTCAGCTAAAATCACAGTGATGACTTACACAGGATCAAACTCTAAAGTTCAAAAACATCACTTACTCACATTCATATCAAAACATTCTCTCTCTCTCTCTCTCTCTGACTTTCTCTCTGACTTTCTGTCTCTCTGTCTCTCTCACTCTATGTCTCACTTAGTTGCTCTCTCTCTCTCTCTCTCTCAGACTCTATGTATCTATTTGTCTGTCTTTCTCCATCTCTCTATTTTACACTCTCTCTCTACGTCTCACTCTCAGTCTCTCTGTCTCTCTCACTTTGTTTCTTTCTCTCTCTCTATCTCCGTCTGTGTCTGTCTCTCTCTCTTTCACTCTGATTGTCTCACTCTCTTTTGTGCTCTTTGCCTCTCTCTCTGGGGTGCCAATAATTGTGACACATCATTTTGCCAGACCATGATTAAACAAATGAACTACAATCGGATTTGCTAATCTTTACTAAGGGAGCTAATCATTCTGGAAGTGACGAAGTGTAGATTAAGTGTGAATAAGTGGAACCCTTTAGAAAGCCTGAACCCTTGAGGAACCTTTTTGTCCTCCATGGTCTGCACCTGATACAGAAGCAAAGAGTCGAAACGAAAAATGCATGAGGGTGACTCACAAAATAACAGAACCACAAACGCTGACTGATATCCGCCGGACATGTGACAACCATCTAACCAGCCTGCAGATTCACGAATCCACATGTAGGCTGGGAAGATGCCTGCTCACAGGACCAGCCAAGGTTCTTTCAAGATGCAGTGAAAACAAAGTAGCGCAGAAAGTGGAGAACATCATCTGATCATCATCAGCGTATTGATGACTACCTGAAACAGCTCAGGTGTTGGATTCACAGCGCAGACGTGCCATCAATCAGTCAAGAACCAAACAGAACATCTGTGAAGTGGAAAGAAAAGACCTGCTTTCCTCGTTCCAGATGGTCTCCTGACACTTTCAGGAGCACAGATCTCACACTGACTCAATTAGAAAATGGTTTTAACAGCCACTCGGATTAGTTCTTCTCCGAAAACAAACACTGGCTTCGGTGAGAAAGGAATCGGTGATTTGTTGCTAATTCAACAACATAACTATGAAATTGCATTTCCCGGAACAAAAGAGCAAGGTCGGCTGAAGGGTTTGTAAACAAGAGCCACTAATTACTTCCCAATTTACACACAATGGCACGGAGAGAGGGAGTCATGACAGTCGGGGCATCTTCTTTCATGTCACAGACGCAAAGGCGTGTATAGGACAGGACGGGCGCCAAGCGCTAACAAGCCTTCACATCTCTCAATTACACCGCCCTCTGCTACCCGGAAAATCAATTCCCTCTTAAGCAGGAAGGAAGCCTGAAGGACAGCACAAGCCAAACCCGGCTCGAACAGGACATTTATTTAACACTGATGGAAGGAGTCTCCAGTGTCAGCGCTCTGTAACAGTCAGAGGTGAAGCTGTGACTTTAATTATTCAGACGTCTTCAGGACAGAGGAGTTTACGCTTCTTTGTGGTTTCTCGGTAACAAAAGACGACGAGATGTGTTTTTTTTGTTTTATTAACTTCAAGAGAGACTGATGATTGAACTGTTTACAGCTGCTATAACGCAAGTGACAACAGGGAGTAAGATGCCTTGCAGACGTTCCACAACTTTAAATGCAGCTATAAACAGATAAAAAGTAAAAAGTCGTTGCGGCGTACGAGGAATAACACACCCGGGAATGTGCTATTATTGGAAAATAATCAACTCTCAAAAGAGTGTCTCTCTACAGGCCACGCCCATTTTTGATTTAAATCCAGACCCAGATACAGATGTGGATAATTGAACGGATACAGATGTCACTGTGTTACACCCCAAAGGGTCAATAATGGTTTTTCACAGTATTCTGGCTTAAATTCTGACAACCATGACGAGCGTGTACTCTTCTGAAAGGTTACAACAATGACAGATGTGAAACGTGCCTGGAACTGCTCGTGAACTGAATCTGATCGAGCTAAAGATGAGCTCAAACTGCTTCATTCCAAACCCAAATTAGTGACATCATGGACTGAGGAGAAACCCCTCTCATCAGCGTGTCTCAGCAAAGTGTAACACCCATATCCATGGCCATTGATGAAAAACAATGAACCTGAGCCACATTACGGCAATGACCTCAGATCAGAGATCATGGATAATTTCACGCGTTTCTCCACATCCAGCTGTTTCAAATCTTATCCAGAATGAGTTGCACAAGGCCTCCAGCGGTGCTCTGCCCTTGGCTAGCAATCACCGCTGACATCAACGCGAGTATCGGCATCGAGGGAATCGCAGCAAGGATACGACCAAAAAAACACGGCGTTGGGTTACGCAGATGACACCATCTCAATGTGGTACAGAAAAAACTCTCCTCAGGAAAACATGAGGAAATAAAACGCTGACATGAGCCATCTGAGGAGCCACCGCACCCTCCATGGAACTGCTCACACCCTGCTGGTGCTGGAAAGCGGATGGGAAAGTGTTGACAGAGCAGAACTCCGGGATGGAGGAAATGAGCACCATCAAGGTGGTCAAGGACAACTTCATGATGCCTTGATGATGGCAGCTGGGAGAGATACCAGTCACTGGTACAGCGTGAGCAGGCCAAGCTCCGGCGTGACGTAATGTTGTGCAATTAAAGCTCATCACAGCAACACAAATGGGATAAAAATAAACTGTAGATTCAAGGCAATTCACAACTATAAATTTTTACTAGTTGAGAGTCCAGTAAATCAACAAAGTAGTTTTTTTTTCCATAGTTAAAGCAAAAACTGTTTTGGGACATCCAGACTGGCATCGCTCCCAGAGTGTATTCCCGCCTCACACCCAGCGTTCCCGGCACAGGCTCGGGATCCACCGTGACCCTGACCAGGATAAAGAGGTTACTGTTCAAAGTCAACACATTTAACAATGAAAGTAAATCAGTAAATCACTGATTCAGCTAAAATTGTTGATTGTGGAAGAGAACGCAGCACGGCGCTGATACCATGGATGGAGGACGTGAAGTCTACAGCAGCATCTGAGAAGTTCTTCCTCCGTGTCTAACTCCAGCCTTGAAACAGTTTGGATCGGTCTCCGTGAGCAGGGACTTGGTCCTGATCTGACTCTGAACTAGCTGAGTGGGACTGCATAGTGATGCGCAACTCGCGGCTCTGAAAGCCCTGATAACGTATAACCTTGATAACGTATTAACATTCCATTAATAAAGATCTTCATCGGTGTAGGCTTGTGCAGCTGACCGGAGTATCGTCTTCATCAAGAAATATGAAATATTACCAAAGAACATGTAGCTGCTTTTCTTTACCGTCTGGTAAAATGGAGTCTGAGGTAAACTTCGACCTGTCCAGCCGTTATTAACCCCGGCAGTGAGCGCCGTTACCCCGACAGAGCCCGCTTTATTTAAAACTTTCAGCGCATACATCTGTTCCATTCCATGTGGGATCTGCGTGACAAATTAAACGACTACCGGCAGTGCGAAAACCGCAAGAGCTTTAAACGAAACGCTGTTTCCTGTGGACAGGAATATTTTATTTAAGTGTGGTGTATATATGGAGACGGTCTTCGTTCCTGGTTTTCATTAAACCACTCCGGGGAAGGCTCACCCCAGCCCCGTGTAAAAACTGCCCTCCTGACAGCAGCGCGAGGCATCGAACCCATTTCTGCAGCACTCACAGGCGATGAGTCACGCCGAGGAAATTTCACGCCATCACACACGACCGCCGATATAAAAATATCACCTCTTCATCTCGGCTACAAGGACACGAGAGCAGGCATTTCATTCAGGCGCATTTTTATTCCTCGCATACAAAAGGAGATTCGTTAACGGGCTGGAGGAAAAGTATTTACAGAGTTAAACGGCCGAGCTGTCAGAGTGTTCCCTGGTGGTTGTGTGAAAGTGCTAGTTCAGCTGCCTGGATGTTTACAGTCCCCTTCACTGGAGCTGTGAAAAAGGCTCTTCTTCTTTTTTTTTCCTCCCAAAGCCAGTAAGAACGAAGGGAGGAATGTAAAAAACGTCCTTGATGAGTTACGATCTCGAGCGCTTGTTACGGATCAACGGTCGAGTTATTCTTGGAGGGCTGCTAGCCTATAAAACAGGTAAACCATGACGCAGCGTATAGCTCATGCATTCACATATAAAAGGGGAAAAAGAGAGAGAGCTGAACCTGAGACGAAGGAGTGAAAGGAGGCAGTGTTTTTCTTGGCAACAAAATAAATGGAACGCACTACTTGTGAGGCTGCCGTTTCTGAGCAAGGCCTCACAGAGAAATGTTCAAATCTCACAAGCTAACGTGCATCCAGTTGCAAATCTTGCCGGAAGGAACGATCTGGATCAAATCAAAAAGGCTCAGAATCACTTCATTCGAGCAAGTGGTGTAAAATAAACTAGTTAGTGATGAAGGAGACCGCGACTCTTGCCACTTGTGGGCGTGGCCTGTCCATCTGTCCAGCAGGAGCTATATTTAATGAGATCGTATACAGCAGAAGATGAAATCATGCTTGTAAGATGTTTGTGTACGGGGAATTAATTGCGGGTAGGAACTAAAGTTGGAACTCCAGGAACGTCGGACCACACGCTCCACAGGAATCATCGCTTCAGATACACATATGCGCCACTTGAAGTGGAGGTGAAAAAAAGAGCAGTCATCTGCGATTCTGCTTGTGTGGTAAATATCATGCGCCATCCAGCTAAGTGACAGGAAATGGTTGTGTAAACACACAGATCCTCGTGGAGAGTGCAGATTGCTTTTCCAGAAGGACCTCACACTCGAGCAGCTGTGGCAGCGGCGATGTCAACCTCTGGATAGGGTTTCCTTTCTGAGCTGGTGCCCTTGCTAGGATTCTATCCGCTTGTACAGATGTCTGAGTGCCAGAGCCATCTCCTTTATTTCCTGTGTACTTGTCATTGTTGATAAATTCTTCCTTTGGGCCGGTTGGATCTCTCCGACGGTATGAGGAAGATCTCTCCAGACAAGCACGCTGGTATTTAAACAAAATCTGGCCTCCTTTTAATTTATCGCCAAAAGAAGCAAGGCAAGGTCCAAGATTCCCAGCCAGCAAAGAAACCCAAAAGTGCACAGGACCAGCATCAGGCAGGCCTTCATGCGATCGTGTGCCCGAGAGAAACGTACACGCTCACTCAAGGTTAAAGAAGCTTGCTTAGGACGCTCAATACTCAACTTTGAGGAAATTAGTTTTGGCAGGAAATCAAGGGCTCCGGTTCCAAATGGCTGAGGCTCGCTGCCAGGTCCAAGGGCCTCTCACAAATACAGACGTCAAGCTTTGAACTGAGGATGCTCTCCTTCTCCTCAGAGGAGTGTGAGGACAGTTTAATGAATGCAAATGGATTCAGAAAGCACGGTAACATCGAGGCAAGAATCCAGGCATAAATTACAGGAAGGAGGTGAACAGCAACAACAACAACAACAACAACAGAGAACAGAGAACAGGGTGAAGCCGAAACATCAGCCACGTGAATTAAATTTAACACGACACTCAGCGGCTTTCGTCACACGTGAGGTACGGGATCCTGACCAACCAGGAACCTTAGATCAGCTGGTAGTGATGGAGTGTAGAGTGTGTGTGTGTGTGTGTGTGTGTGTGTGTGTGTGTGTGTGTGTGTAAAGGGAGTTGGCGTGTGTAAGACTAACTGACTCTTCAGAAACAGAATAAATCACAGATAATTGCACACAGATGAGATGAGAGCTGGAAAGGAACAATGCAGGCGGCGTATTTAAGAAGCACTTTGTTAGTAAGAAACGACATTTTCAGGAAAATAAGACGTTTATTCATAAAGAAACGTGATCACGCAGAGCCACGCAGAGCTGTGCAGAGACGTTAGAGAGTTCAGTAAGATAACACACATACGCTGTTTACTGTAACTACATCTCACTGCAAATAAATAAAATAAATACAGCAGATTTCACTTTAAAATGACTGTTTACATTTTCCTCACACACTTGTGTTACTGAGATCACTATAACTACTGTGTTTAGCTTTTCTGTGAGCGTTTTATTCCTCTTATACTACAGCAAAGACATCATTCATTTTATCCATTTACAGTTACATTTAATGTTCTGTGAAACAGGTCAGTTCCTGTTGTCGCTTACGCTATAGCAGCTGTAAACACTCGTTCTCTCACCGGCGTCTCTTTATTCTCTCTCCTCAAGTTAATAAGATTAAAATAAAATCGCAGCTTGTGCCGCATGTTACCGAGAAACCGCAAAGAAGGAAGCGTAAACTCCTCTGTCCTGAAGACGTCGGAAAACTTAAAGTCACAGCTTCACCTCTGACACTGGAGACTCCTTCCATAAATGTCACACAAACATCTCCTTACCCTGAAGAAAAATGTCACATCAGTGATTTTTTTTTAATCTGTTTATCATCAGCGTCGCTGTACTCCTCCCTGTGAGTGAGCCGTTGCTATAGAAACGATAACGTATCAGAGCGAGCGCATTAATATAAACCTGCGCTACTGTCAGAGCTGCTGCTGTAGACAACTAATCAACACCTGACGACCAATCAGAGCGCAGGATTCAGCGCTGTGGCGTAACGTCTGCACCTTCACACACGTCAGACTGTCCGTTTCGGTTTAATAAACGTTCACGACGCCTCATTTGGCTAAACGTTTAAGCAGTAATGACTCGCAATGAAAATCACCAATTCATTCCAGGGGCCATTTACTCCAGTTTTATGATTCGATACGAGTTCTTCCTTCTTCCTGAATTCCTTCTTCCTGGATTTATGGATTATAACCTTATGGAGATATCCTCAGAGATACACACTCGTCTGTGTTAGTTAAGATGTAACACTAGAGCAGTTTGCACACACGCTGGTTTTTCTAGCTATTCTATAAAAACATAAGCTAAGTACAGCAATGAATAAGAATCGAGCATATCAACTTTTCTACTTCTACATTTTATCTAAAAAAAGACGAGTGCCGGCTTTCGTCTGGTGGTTGCCAGAGGTTTCCATGGCGACGGGCGTGACCAGGATGTTTGAATGCATAAAACAGAGGTTTGAATCACTTTCTTCTTATCGCTACCGTTTGTTGCTAAGATATTTAATAATGATTTTATTTCACGTCAATGAACGCAAAACGTTCTCCGTGTGCCGTGACAGAAAGTGAGGTGCTCCATCAGCGCATCTTTCAATCAGGAAAACTGTAACGACGAGTGATTGCTAATGCGCGATGGAGGAAGGGGGCGGGGCTTCCAGTGAGGCAGTTAATATCAGAAAGTTCAAAATATCTACGCAAATGTCAATCATTCCAGATTCAGATGTCGATCGGTTCTCGTGTTGTTTTTTATTGGGGAGAAAAAGACGACTCTGGTGTATGTGTGAGTAGAACTCGTAGCAGTGTTCACGTGGAGCTCGTACGCCGAACGCGTAACGTTTCACAGGTGTGTGTTCTTCACGTTTACGCCAAAGCAGACCGAAGCCAATGCTCTGCGATGGAGAGCGGATCGGCGCGGCGGTGGCTTACCGTCGCGAAGGCCAGGAGCTCCTCGTCGTTCAGTCTGTGGACCGGATTGTTCTTCTGGAAGTCCGTGCTGCAGAATCAGAAAACAAACAATTCAGGACTCGGAAGGTAAAGGAGAGCGCGCTGTAACTCCACCACAGGAAGCCTTTCACTCTACACCGTCACGCCACGCTCTGCACCTCTATTCTACCCCGTATATACCCCATTACCTCCACATCACCACAGGAAGCCTTTCACTCTACACCGTCACACCACGCTCTGCACCTCTATTCTACCCCGTATATACCCCATTACCTCCACATCACCACAGGAAGCCTTTCACTCTACACCGTCACACCACGCTCTGCACCTCTATTCTACCCCGTATATACCCCATTACCTCCACATCACCACAGGAAGCCTTTCACTCTACACCGTCACGCCACGCTCTGCACCTCTATTCTACCCCGTATATACCCTATTACCTCCACATCACCCGACAGTCACAGCGTATATCCTACAGTGTCTTTATATATCTGCATATACTGCACTTCATATATCACCCGTGGATGCGTAAACATCTCACACATACTGATGATTAGAGTTCTTCTGCTATAACGTAGTGTAATTTACCTCCATACTCTAATCTACTCAACAGATAACGCACATACTCACTGCCCAGAGCCTTATTCATTTATTTCTGCTTGTTTGTTTGTTTGTTTACTGACTGTATGTATATTTACATGTTCAATCTGCACTTTATTAAGTTGCACAGTGCCACTGTCTGCACTGCTGCTACATGCTAAACTGCATCTCACTGCTGAGGACCTGCACTGAGCAACGCCAATAAGGTTTCAATTATCTCTCTATCCTTCTCTCTCTCTTTCTCTCTATCATTCTCTCTATCCTTCTCTCTGTCTTTCTCTCTGTCCTTCTCTCTATCTTTCTCTCTGTCCTTCTCTCTGTCTTTCTCTCTATCCTTCTCTGTCTTTCTCTCTATCCTTCTCTCTGTCCTTCTCTCTGTCTTTCTCTCTATCTTTCTCTCTATCTTTCTCTATCTTTTGAGTTGTATATGAAATGATTTGTAATGTATATAAAAGCACTAAAGCTCAGACTAATAGTAATCTAACAGTAATCTAATAGTAATCTAATAGTAATCTAATAGTAATCTAATAGTAATCGTGGACCTGCCTGTGCCTGAAGTGCAGCTCTGTAGTCTGTCTGCAGTCAGAATGAACAAAAACTCTGAAATCCTTAAATTATTGATTTTATTTATTTATTTTTTAGGATTTCTGCACATTTTATAGGTTTTAAAAATCCGCAGTACTGAAATAAACCGGAGAAAACGGCAGCGCTGTTGTGTTTTGTGCGAATCGGATCACTGAAATGTTTCAGGTGACATCATCACCGTCGCTCGCTCCTATTGGCTGCGAATAAATTGCTCAGGTTGCCATTTGCGTAAAAGTTAAACTTCGCTCAGCTTTAGGGCTTTTCACACGTGATGTAGTTAACGTGAGTCGCTCTAAACGCCGCGGAAACGCGATCCTGCGCTCTCTTCCTTCACCAATGTCTCTTACTTTACCCGGGGATAATAATTAATCGATGAACTAATCGGAGCTTTACACTGCACACTCCTAAAGCCTGGGTTGACCTTCTGATCTGCATAAGCTACGATCGGATGAACACAGCGTGAATCCGCCTACCGCACATCACTGACGCCTGCGCCGCGTCCTGAGGCTGGAACTCATCGGCTCCGATCGCAAACGAACGACTTCCGGACGCTTCTTCGGAGTTCTGTACTATCATCTGTAACAGAGAAGCAGTCCAGCTCGGGACGCAGGCTAGCTGACCCCCGGCTGCGCTTCCACGGCCTGTAGAGAATAACGCAGACGCTGCGGAGACACTGAGCCAGTGAGAGAAGGAGAAGAAGCGTATTTATACGCGTCCGTCATGTCGGCGCACGCACAGACACCGCGCTGTTCACCGTTATTACACAATTACATCATTAAATCATGATCTAACAGCACGCGTTAATAGCATGTAATCATCAGCTCGGCGCTGGAGCTCGGCGCTGGAGCTCGGCTCGCGTGATCGTCGTCTTTCATGGTTTAATTTGGCGTAATGAGCTCGTGTGCTTTAAGATATAATGATGTCTGAGCAGGAAAGCGGTTATTACAGGGCTTACAGCGCGCTTCTGATTGAAGTGCTGATCTTTTACACAAGCAGGAACGTCAGCGTGTCAGCCGTCTCCGTCGCTCTAGATTCATCTAAAATAAAAACCTAAAAGCGCAGAATCACAGCATCACAGACTCACAGCATCACAGCATCACAGGCTCACAGCATCACAGACTCACAGCATCACAGGCTCACAGCGTCACAGACTCACAGACTCACAGACTCACAGACTCACAGCATCACAGCATCACAGGCTCACAGCATCACAGACTCACAGCATCACAGGCTCACAGCGTCACAGACTCACAGACTCACAGACTCACAGACTCACAGCATCACAGCATCACAGGCTCACAGCATCACAGACTCACAGCATCACAGGCTCACAGCGTCACAGACTCACAGACTCACAGACTCACAGACTCACAGCATCACAGCATCACAGGCTCACAGCATCACAGACTCACAGCATCACAGGCTCACAGCGTCACANTCACAGACTCACAGACTCACAGACTCACAGACTCACAGACTCACGCATCGCTGCTTCACAACACTCGGGTGGAGTGTAGCACCTCACTCCACCTCCACCACGTTCGATCTGTTCCTTCGACCGTCACTCGGTCCAATTAAAGCCGCCGCCCCACATAATTACGCCCTGCTAATTATTCCACACCGGTAATTTGTCTCCTAGCGCCGGCCAACAGGGATAACGACCTCGCAGGCGCGAGCAAGGAGAGCAGAGCTAATTACAGCGCCGTATCCTCCTGAAGGACGAGGGGAAAGAGCGAGGGATGAGGACGGAAAAGGCGAGCAAAAGTCACAAAGTCAAAGTACACAAACCTCAGAACACTTTCAATGCTTAAACACAGCGAACAACTCGGCGTGGACGTACATTCGTGATATCCGACACGTAACCATGGTAACAGCGGAAATAGCAGTTANGTTAGCGCTCGGAAGGTGATTATATTCCTCCAGCGGCACGTCCCTGAGCGTTTTATTCCTCTTACACCACAGCGGTTGCCGTAGTAACGCCCTCCATAGCGTTTACTTGCTCTGACGTGCGTTCCTGACCTTTTCCCACATCGCACCAGCGTTTAAACCACAACGCGCACGTCACCGAAAGCACTCAGCGCCTCAGTCCAGCCTCACGAAACGTATTTAAACGCTATACGTGAAAACACGCGCGGAAATCTAATAACAATTCATTTCATACGTAACACGCGAGTATCTGCGTGAGACAATACACCTGACTGTGTGTGTGTGTGTGTGTGTGTGTGTGAGTGTGTGTGTGTGTGTGTGTGTGTGTGTGTGTGTGATGGTCATGTGGTCATCTTTATGTATAAATGAGAATTAAATAAAGCTGTAGGAGGTCAGAGGGCTGAGATGCTCACCACACTCCCAGGATGAGCGCCTGCTCCTCGGCGCTGAGGTCAGGAAGCCGGTGCTCAGACGGCTCGGCCAGGCTCAGCTGATCCAGCACGGTATCGTCATTCAGCTGATGGTCCTACACACACACACACACACACACACACACACACAGATATATCAGTTAGCTCATTTAAACGTCCCACAAACACACACACACACACACTGAGACGACTGTGTGTGTGTGTGTTTACGAAAACACAAGCCATAGATCACCTACACACTGTCGTACTAAAACGTCTATTGATTTACTGATCTATATAAACCTGCAGCCATCTGTCTGTGTACACACACACACACACACACACACACACACACACACACGATTCCAAATGTGCCCCCGAAAGTGTCAGGCGTCCTCTCGTAATGTTAGGATGGTTGCTAGGTAACAACGAGGATCGATCATCTTCTCACTTTGCGATTGAACTTGAGATAAAACAGAAGCTGGAAGAGAAGATATCACTCCGAAATGATTTCTAACTTCTCTGATCTTAAGTTGGGAATTTTCTGGAACAGACCCTCAGTAAGAGGAAGCAGCGCCGGTTGCGTATCAGAGTACACGAGCTAAAGAGTGCTTCTGTTCTGGTCTACAGATAAACAACGTTCTCAGTGAGCTTCAGAGTTTGAGCTCAGAGGGATACAGAGCAGAGAGATCATCTCCACCCCTACATGAGCGCTCAGCCTGAGAGCAGAGTGCCCCCCCTGGTGGCGGTGGTGATAACTGCACCGTGTCTGAGGACGGGAACGTGTGTGAGGGCGCCATTACTTTGGGCAGGAGCTCTGTGGGCGTCGGCGCTGGTGAAAGCTCGCTGTCAGGAACGAGGGAGTCGTCTTTCCTTTTCACATCCAGAATGAGCTGAGCGAGGAAATTCTGCTGAAAGCGAGTTCGCTTCCCCAGCGCACCTGAAACAACACGAAATTACTACGATGACGACAACAACAACAACAACAACAACAACATCAACAACAACAACAACGATAATTAATCCACAACACTACATAACGATGCTGGAATGTTCCAGGCTTCTCTAAACAACACATAAAATATTTTTACTGAACAGCAACAGAAACACAGCAAGATAAAGCATTCTGAGACGTAACCATAGCAACCATCGTATAATCCCCGCCCCCCGAGCGTTAAACTGACAATAAGCCACGATCTTCACGTCATTTTAGAATGTTACAAATTTAATCGCCATGAAAAACGACAGTACAGGCTTCAGTCGAAGGGAATCGTATTTAAGTGCGAATTGCGAGTCGCGAGTCCGTAACTTTCGGCGCTGCACGAAGCCTGATTCACATCTTTACACGTGATTCATGTTGAAATTCCGAGTTACGTAACATAACTTACATCATATAACTTGTGCTAAGAAAGTAATCACGATCACGACTCGAGAATTTTACCTGAAGCATCTCGCTAATGCGACAGAACATTTTAAAGGGGCGGAGCTAAGCGGATAGCAACATATATCAAAGTGGGCGTGTCCACGCAAATAGCCCTGAATTCAGCCGGATTTAAATTTATTAATTATTCAGAAAAGGTTTGAAAAATAAAGATGCAAAATTTGTGCTACAAGTTTCAGGTTCCAATTAGACAAGAATTTTATTTATTTATTTATTTATTTATTTATTTATTACAATTGTAACAATTACAAATGTGTATAATGCATTAACGCATTTTTTGTTAAATTAAATATTATTTTTCCATAATTCCAAAAACTATAAGTAGATTCATTTATAATTATGCAATTAAATTTATATTAATTAGAATTTTAATTAAGAATTTGAACTGCTGCTTGATTAAAATAAACATTTTTAAATAAAAAAATATGTAATTGTTAGTTATATTTGAGTAATTAGTGGATCTAAACTTAACAATAAAAAGTTGTTAATAATAATAATTTATAGTTATAATACTTAATTTTTTTTCATTATTATATAACTGACTGATTTGTCTAGAACTGATTTAGATCAAGTCCAAATCCAGGATGATATTTTCAGTTTTATTTTTTCTACACCCACACACACACACACACACACGCACACACCCACACACACACACACACACACGCACACACCCACACACACACACACACACACACACACACACACACGCACGCACCGGTCATGCTGATGTGGAGTCCCGAGAGATCTCGAGCTTGGTGTAGATGCTCTTTAGCTTTGCGGTACTCGTAGTAGCTCAGACACGTGTAGCTGCACTCCAGGTGGAACAGCATGGCCAGGGTTCTGCGCCTTTCCCCGCTTAGAACATCCTCACGCTCACACACTGCAGGGAGACGCAGAGAAAACACACCAGTGAGGACAAAAACATAAAGAAATGGACGAGACGCTGCACAGTAACAATAACTTACATCTGAATAAATACCAGGAACATAAATCCTGCAGCGATGATTTATAAAAATCAATTGACTGAAATGTCAATAAATAAAGCACTAAATTGTGAAATAATGTCTCTATCTTTCTTATTTTCTCATCATATTCCTTCTTCTTCTCTCAGCTTTTCCCTTCAGGGGTCTCCACAGCGAATCATCGCTCTCCACCTATCCCTATCTTCTGCATCCTCAACACTT
>CM074954.1:547563-554032 GCA_037577455.1 Pangasius macronema | reverse complement strand
AGAAGTCACCATTTACGTTTACAAACTGATAGCGATCTGTCAAATAAGACCTGAGCCAGGAGAGGGCCGTCCCCTTGATGACTACTGCATCTTCTAGTCTATCGAGGAGAATAGCATGATCAATAGTATCAAAAGCTGCACTGAGGTCGAGACATAAGCACAAATGTGACGTAATAAAGCCTACATAAGTACAAATGTGACATAATAAAGCCTACTTAAATATAAATGGCATGTAATTCAGCCTACATAAGAACAAATGTGCTGTAATAAAGCCTACATAAGTATATCTATGATGTAATAAAGCCTACATAAGTATAAACATGATGTAATAAAGCCTACATAAGTATAAACATGATGTAATAAAGCCTACATAAATACAAATGTGATGTAATAAAGCCTATATAAATATACATATAATGTCATAAAGCCTACATAAGTATAAATGTGATGTCATAAAGCCTACATAAGTATGAATGTGATGTCATAAAGCCTACATAAGTACAAATGTGACGTAATAAAGCCTACATACGTATAAATGTGATGTAATGACACATGAACATTGTGTTTTGGTTTATGTAGAGTTTGAGGAGTGTGTATGTTCCATGAAGGAGCGTCAGTGTGATATAAACACTCCTGTGTGTGTTTCAGGATTTGATGTGAAGCTGCTGCGAGTGAAGACGGTTTACAGAAGACACGTGAGATCTTATAAACTCTGAAGAGGAGAACGAACGTCCTTTTTAGAAAAATCAGCCGTGTGATTTATCTTGATTATGCTGTAGGTGATCCCTGGAGGACTCGAACTCGAGTGTGTGTGTGTGTGTGTGTGTGTGTGTGTGTGTGTGATAAGAACAGTGTGAGTCATGATGAGATCTGTGACTCTAAAGGTCAGAATAAATGGAATTAAAATGTCCGTGTTTTATAACCGCCCCTGCAGCACGTGAGCCAAATCTGTTTAAATGAATCCCAGATTCTCCCTCGTCAAAGATTTGCTCAAAATTAATTGTAAAAAATATAAACACTAAATTAATCTCCAGTATATTCAATTATTTTATAATTTAACTTTATTACCATATGGGTAATTTTTATTTTGGAAAAAAAAGTCAGTGGATAAAAGATTCGAATCTTTTTTTTTTTTTAACTGAACTAAATAAATCAAATTGCTGAAATGATCCATTCTGTACATCACTGCTTTACAAAACTGACTTTACCAATCTGATAACTCTTGCTAGCAGCTAATTAGCCAATAGTTTAATTTTTAATTAATAACGTTAAGCTAAGGGGTTGGAATAGCGCATTAGCGCATAAGCTAGCTAACCTGTTAGCTACTTTCACTACAAAATAATGCATTTAATTAAATAAGTTATGAAATAAAATTTATTTTTATTGTGTCTTTAAAAAGAACAGAGATGATGATGTATTCAAAATGAACATCTATTTTTTTAATTCGTGATGTGTCATGTGAACGAATCGTTTTAAACGAATCTCTGCTTGTCTTTCTCTTTTCAACGATTTTTTCAAAAAGAATTATAAATATCGAATCGGTAAACATCCAAATGATCAGAAATCAGAAATATAACACACACACACACACACACACACACACACTAATCAGTAGATAAAAGATCTGAATCAGTTTATCGTACTGCACTAAATGAATCAAACCGCTGTAAAGAATCATTTTGCTCGTCACCACCTGCCTTTTCCACCTGGTTAACTAGCAGGCTAACTGCTAAACATGAGATAACTAGACATTAGCTGCATCATATCAGCTATCAGATACAGTAGCTAGCTAACATTAATTAGCTACAATGACTATCAAATAAAGTATTAAATAAAGTTAGGTAGGAAATACGATAAATGAAATTGTAATGTTTTTATCATTATTTTATGTATATTTATGTTCTCTAGCTGACAGTGGAAGCACACGCGGTTAGCTCCTGTGCAGTAATATGAGTTTTGCTAGCTGTTAGCTGAGTTGCTAGTTCTTTAGCTAGCATCAGCTGTACTCTGTAGCATCATCTTGATGTGTTTTGAATGTCGTCGATATAACGACAAAATCAATCACAGAAACGAGTAAATAAACAGAGCACCGAGTCAGTGCTAACGGTAAAATCCGCTGCTAGTAGCGCTCGTTATTTTCCTCTCATTCTTCCCGTGTGATTTAAGAGAGGAGTGTAGATCTGTATGAGCGCGTCCGCATAGCGTATTTATTTATTTTAATGGTTTTATAACATGTTTACAGTGATCAGGTCTCAGTGTTTAAACGATGTTTCAGCTCCGTAACAGCAGCAATGGCAGTTATTCTACATCCCGACATTATCTTTATTCATTCGTCCTGTTTTAGTAAAGCGAAAGCGCTCTGTTCAACTCCACTCAGCCTCCGAAAGAAAGCTCCATGTGTGTGTGTGTGTGTGTGAGAGAGAGTGTGTAAAAAAGAAAGAGTGTAAGAGAGAGTGTGTAAAAGAGAGAAAGTGTAAAAGAGAGAGTGTAAAAGAGAGAGATAGGGTGTAAAAGAGAGAGAGTGTGTAAAAGAGAGAAAGTGTAAAAGAGAGAGTGTGTGATAGAGAGAGATAGAAAGAGAGTGAGTGATAGAGTGTGTAAAAGAGAGAGAGAGAGAGAGAGAGACTGTGACTGTCTGTAGCCCTGAAGGAGTAAATGAACACACACACACACACACACACACACACACACACACACAACACGCTATAAGCATCTCATTACACACTATCAGTCAGCTGGGTCATGATACACACACACACACACACACACACACACACACACACACACACACACACACACACACAAAGGACAGGCTTAATGAAAAGGAAATGTCGCTGACCTCGTAATGCAGCAGTGTGTGGTTTTACAACACAGATATTCTCTCTCTCTCTCACACACACACACACACACACACACACACACACACACTTCCACTAAAGCTCACCCGTGATGTCACATGGTGACACATCGGTCACATTAATGTGGTTTAATGCATCAAAATGTCGATGAAGAACGGACGTTTGACATTTTCAACATTAAAATGAATTAAATTTATTAAAGATGGATAAACACTTTATCAGCTCTGTGTCCTGGAGAACAGACAGAGCAGCTTTAGATGAACAGATTATTAAACTATTCCTGATGTGTAAACAGCAGGTGAGACTCCAGTCTGTAACTCGAGTGGGTGAAAGTTTTATCGTCGCTGCGCAGAGGTGAAACTCTGACTGGAGTAACGAGCTTTTTGTGATTATATACAGCACTAATTATAATATTTACAGATATTTACTAAATGATGTTTACTAAAGACGTGACCTGACCCAGAGTGAGTGTTTAATGTGCTGATCCTTGGCTTTAAATAAATCCTCAGTGTCTCAGGTGCAGTGTGTGCANGAAAAGTGGCTCTTATGGAATCTGCTGCTTTCTTTACTGACACACAAACATTTTACTGTAACGCTTCATTCTGTGCTATAACAGAGTTTAAGGGTGCCAAGACTTTTGCACAGTTCTGTGTAACGATATTTGTAGTTTTTGTTAGAACAGTTTTAGTTTTTTAATCTGAAGGAGAATTCTGTTTGCTGTGTGTTTATTTATGGAACTTTTAAAAGTGCAGGCTGGGCGCGTGACTCTGTCTCTCACACACCAGGGCTGTTTCTCTGAGCACAACATTAGCAGCTTATCGCTTATTAAACACGCCATATAATATATAATAATATATACACTGTAGAACGGCGTGTTTATCTTACACACACACACACTCATGGGGTTTAATTACTGACTTGCTCGTGGTTAATTGCGCGCTGATGTGAGGACGACTTTACGCTGAGTGTGAATAAACAGCGTCGAGGTCACGTAAAGACTAAACTACAGCTCACGGAGGGAAAAGTGTCACACGCAGATAAAGTGCCGCTATTGTGGTAGTTAATCGAATTCATTCACATGTTCCTTTATTATGAGTCGCGTCTGAGGAGCAGCCGAGAGACAATACAGAGGAATAAAAGAGTCTCGAGTCGTCCGGCAGACGAGCCGCATGGTCACAGGGAGCAGGAGCGCAGACGGGAAGCGCTCACTGGGGAGACGCGACGTACATCAGAGAGCAGTGTAACACACACACACACACACACACACACACACTAATACACCATGATTTCTACACAGCAGCTCATTCATAGGGACTCGTACACAGACGTTCCACACAAACAGATTTTTAAAAAATGTATTATTTAACTAAGAAGAGTAAGACAGCGTATCAGACTTTTTATCTGTTTATAGTTACAGGAAGGGGAGGAGTCAGGTGAGGTCCCCTGCTATTAAAAACGCTTACGTTATAGCAGCGCACCAGCCCTCGCCAGCCTCTTTATTCTCTCTCATAATAAGACGAGCTGCTTGTTAATAAATCAGCATGTTACTGAGAAACCGCAGAGACGCGTGAACTCCTCTGTCCTCGAGCTACAGCGTCACCTCCGACTGCTACAGAGCGCTGACACTGGAGACTCCTTCCATCAGTGTTACCCAAGCATCTCCTTACTTTTGGAAATCTTCACCATATCAGTGATTACACACAGTTTTTACTCTGTGTATGTGGCGAGTCTGCTGCACAGCGCTGTGGTGTGAAGGACAGAATGTGCACCAGAGTCGCTCCTCACCGCATTTCACTACCAGCATGAGCATTAGCAACTTAGCAGAGTCTGGAGTTTACAAAACTCATTTCATACAAACATTATTTTTAGTTACATCACTGATTTATATGTGTATACATGCACACACACACGTACACACACACACTGCCTTTCACATGCTAATAAATGAAAGGATTTCGGAGTGGAGCAGAGGATCATCTGATCACTAAACACACAGATAAACAGGTTGATCTCCCAGCAGCAGGGATGCGTTTATACGCAACTTTCTGCCTTTTCACTTTAAAACACTAAAACTTTACTTCCAACTGGAAAATATTTCAGCTCATATATACAGCCTTCGCGTTCCTCTCCATGCAGCTCTCCTTTTAATACATGGGCTCTTAACGCTGAAGACACACCCACTCTGAAGCTCTCCCATTGCCATATATGGTCTCAAGGACACACCCACTCTGAAGCTCTCCCATTGCCATATATAGACTCAAAGACACACCCACTCTGAAGCTCTCCCATTGCCATATATGGTCTCAAGGACACACCCACTCAGAGTGACACCTGCTTCCATATATGGACTCAAGGACACACCCACTCAGAGTGACGCCTGCTTCCATATATGGACTCAAGGACACACCCACTCAGAGTGACACCTGCTTCCATATATGGATTGATGGACACACCCACTCAGAGCAGCTCTTATTTCATATATGGATCTAGGAAGAAGCACGCGCAGAGGCTCTTCTTGCCATATATGGTCTCAAGGACACACCCACTCAGGGTGGCTCTTATTTCCATATATGGCTATAAGGCCACTCCCATTTCCATATATGAACTGAAGGACACACCTATTCAGAGATGCTCTCAGGGTAACACAAGCTTTAAGACAGCACACATTCCCATCTTTAACTCTGAAGACACGCCCACTCAGTGCTGCTCTCATTTGCATATATGGACTGATGGCCACACCCCTTCAGATCAGCAGTTATTATAATACCTGGACTTAAATACACAAAGACACGCCCACTCAGAGTAGCTCTCATTTACATATATGGGATCAAGGACACGCCCACTCAGAGTAGCTCTCATTTACATATATGGGATCAAGGACACGCCCACTCAGAGTAGCTCTCATTTACATATATGGGATCAAGGACAAGCCCACTCACACTAGATCTCATTTCCATATATGGGCTCAAGGACACACCCACTCAGTGTAGGTAGCTCTCATTTACATATATGGGCTCAAGGACACGCCCACTCAGTGTAACTCTCATTTACATATATTTACGCACACACCCCTTCAGCTCAGAACTTATTCCATATATGGGCTGAAGGACGTTCAGATTAATTTTTAAAAAACGGATTTAAAGACACTCATTTCCATATATGGACTAAAGGACACGCCCACTCAGAGCTGCTATGATTTAGTGCATGTGCTTATATCCAGCCCACATTCTGATCTTTAAATCTAAGGACACGCCCCCTGAGAGTGACTCTTACTTTAATATATGGACTGAAACACACACCCATTCAGTGTTACTCCATATACGGACTCAAGGACACACCCATATTCCCATCTTTATCTCTGAAGACACTCCCATTTTCATGTAGCTCCTGAAGGACACGCCCCCTGTGCTCTGAGGGCGGGTTATGACCGCGGTGAGAAGGCGGAGAGTCATGACGCAGCAGCAGATGGAGGTGTTTCTCCCAGTGAAAGTAAAACAGTTTGTGTTTATTAAAGTGTTTAAAATGAGTGATGAGGTGAGGAGGCTGTGGAGGAGCGTCACGTGGAGCGGCGCCTTTATTCAACTCGACACCACGGCGTAAAAACCAAAAGA
>CM074954.1:523360-530428 GCA_037577455.1 Pangasius macronema | reverse complement strand
AAACCAAGAATATCCGATCCCAAGTCTATCTGAACCCAGGACTACCCGATCCCAAGTCCATCTGAACCCAGGAATACTCGATCCCAAGTCCATCTGAACCCAGGAATATCCGATCCCAAGTCCGTCTGAACCCAGGAATATCCAATCCCAAGTCCGTCTGAAACCAAGAATATCCGATCCCAAGTCTATCTGAACCCAGGACTACCCGATCCCAAGTCCATCTGAACCCAGGAATACTCGATCCCAAGTCCATCTGAACCCAGGAATATCCGATCCCAAGTCCGTCTGAACCCAGGAATATCCAATCCCAAGTCCGTCTGAAACCAAGAATATCCGATCCCAAGTCTATCTGAACCCAGGACTACCCGATCCCAAGTCCATCTGAACCCAGGAATACCCGATCCCAAGTCCATCTGAACCCAGGAATATCCGATCCCAAGTCCATGTGAACCCAGGACTACCCGATCCCAGGTCTGTCTGAACCCAGGACTACCCGATCCCAAGTCCGTCTGAACCCAGGACTACCCGATCCCAGGTCCGTCTGAACCCAGGACTACCCGATCCCAGGTCTGTCTGAACCCAGGAATATCCGATCCCAAGTCTGTCTGAACCCAGGACTACCCGATCCCAGGTCTGTCTGAACCCAGGAACATCTGATCCCAAGTCCATCTAAACCCAGGAACATCCGATCCCAAGTCCATCTGAACCCAGGACTATCCGATCCCACTCAGATGCTTTATCTCTAACTGTTACAAACTGCTGACACTGGAGACTCCTTCCATTAACTCTTAAATAAACATCCCCTTAGAGAAAACTTCACAGTAATAATGATGACACAGGGTTTTTAATCCGTTTACATGTGCACGTCCCTGTGAATGAGCTGTTGCTATAGAAACGATGACATATTAGAACGAGCGCATTAATATAAACCTGAGCTGCTGTTATAGAGAATTAATCAACACCGCCTGACCAATCAGAGTGCAGAATGAGACTCTTTAAAGAGCTTTTAATTTTGAACTTCTTTTCAGCGCTCTGTCTCACAAAAAAGATTTTCTTTTTAGTCGAGGTTTAGTCGAGGACACAAACACAAGAGGAAATTAAAGTCGGAATTAAACTCTGGGAATCGGCTCACATTCCGAAAACGTCCGGAAAATAAACACGAGTGTCCTTCTGTACTGTAAGCAATTAAACAGTGAATACAGCCGTAATACCTGACGAGTGAACAGAGAGGAAAATTAAAGGAGGGAGTGACCGAGTTAGTGGCCTACAACACACACACACACACACACACACACTCACACACACACACACACACACACGGAAATGGGAGGTTGTGCTCATGGTGTGGAACAGCTTTATGAAGTAAAGCTGAATAAATGGAGTGTGATAGTACAGAGGCAGTGTTGAGCATTCCGTTAATACCCTTACACACGATAAAACACCACGCTGTGTGTGTGTGAGAGAGAGAAAAAAAGAGAGAGAGAGAGAGAGAGAGAGAGAGAGAGAGAGAGAGAGAACGACTTCTTGAATTAGACATGGGGAGAAAGTGAGTTATGCCGTTCTCTGATGGAGACTGAGCGCGCTCAGTGGGGAAAAGAGGCGGGGCTAATCATTTCTCACACCCCTACTCCTCTCCTTTCATCTCTCTCTTGCTCTCTATGATAAAGAATCTGTCTATCTTCCTCTGTCCCTCGTTCATTAATGCCAACAGCAGGGAGATTCCCCGACATACAGCGAGCGTGCTCGGTTAGATAAAGTGGGCGGAGCCTGTAAAAACCCTCAATGTCTCTGTATGGTGGAAAATTGAGAACAAGGGACACTCGTGAGCGCCAGATATTACAGTTCAGGGAAGGGGGGAGGAGGAAGGAGAACAGGAAAGAGTAGGGAAAGAAATGTGAGGGATATGGAGAGAGATGTACACACAAGAAACAGCAAGAGGGAGAGGAAAGAAAAGGAAGGAAAAGAGGGAAAGAGATGGACAGAGAATGAGAGAGAGGACAAGTAAGGAAAGGAAAAGGACGAGAAGGGAACAGAAATAAAAAAAAGGAAGAAAGAGAATGAAAGAGAAAAGTAAATAAACAGAAAAGAAAAGAAATAGAACAGAAGTGAAAGGCAAAATGGGAAAGAGAAATGGATAGAGATAGACTTAGAAAGGAAAGCAAAGGAACTGAAATGGAAGAGAAAAAGGAAAAAATAAATGTAAAGAGTAAGGAAAAGAAAAATGGCAAATATTAAGGAAAGGGAAGAAAGAGAAGGGAAAAGAAAAGAAAAAGTAAAGGCAATAAACAAAATGGAAAGAGGGAATGGGAGAGGAAGTGGGAAAGAGACAGGAAAAGATTGAAAAAGGAAAGGAAATGAAAAGAGGGAACAAATGAGGGGAACTGTAGTAAAAGTAGAGAGAGTATTAGCTTTTATTAGTCAGATCTGTCACCGTGTGTGTGTGTGTGTGTGTGTGTGTGTCATTTTGAGCTGTCTGAGACAGGAGGAGCAAGTGAGTGTGTGTGTGTGTGTGTGTGTGTGAGGGTGGCACACAGAGAGAGAGAGAGAGAGAGAGAGAGAGAGAGAGAGAGAGAGAGAGGGCAGGAGGGAGGAGAGGAGAGGATTTCTCCGAGGTGCGCGTGGCTGCTAGCGGGCTGGAGAACGAATCGTGGTCCGACTCGTGCGAAACAAACACTGCAACGAGACCGGAATACTGACACAGAGCAAGGGAAGGAGGAAAAACGAATGAGAGAAGGAGGGAAAGGGGAGAGAGGGGAGGGATGCTGGGGACTGAGAGTGCTGTCTGCGCTGCGTAACACACATTCACTCTTCTCTCTCTCTCTCTCACACACACACACACACACAAGCAAGGAGATGCAGCTGTAGACACTCTATTTCTCTCTCTCTTTCGCTCTCTCTCTCCATCCGTGTGTCGTTTCTGTTTCTCCGGTCCTGATGCAGGGAGCATGTGGAGCATGTTGCCTTCTCCGGCTCGCCTCACACGCCGAAGGGTAAGATGCTCCGATATTTTCCATCTATCCATCCCTTACATTCATCTTCTCTTCCTCATTCCCTAGCTGCGTGTGTGTGTGTATGTGTGTGTGTGTGTGTGTGCGCGCGTGTTTTCCTTCACATCCATCAGGCATATGTTCAAGGAAAAACCTCGAGGGAGTGAGACAAAGAGCAAGAGACACAGAGAGAGAGAGAGAGAGAGAGAATGGAAAAGACGAGCGATTTATCCTGAAGTAAAATCATTCCATGAGTGTGTGTGTGTGTGTGTGTGTGTGTGTGTGTGTGTGTTTTCAGAGGGGGTACCCCATCATTGTAGCCTCCCTCTTTTGTTTCCCCATTCCTCCACAGCTGAGTGATTAGCATCTGTGTGTGTGTGTGTGTGTGTGTGTGTGTGTGTGTGTGTGTGTGTGTGTGTGTGTGTAGTGTGACACCTCTTTCCCCTCGCTAGTCGATCCGTCACGCTGTTTTCAGAGCAACACTAATTTTCAGTCTATCAGACCACCAAAATGTGAGAGAGATAGAAAGAGGGAGATGAGAGAAGATAGAGAAAGAAAGGTGGATAAGGAAAGGAGGATGGAGAGATAGAGGGAGAGAGGGATAGAGGGAGGAGAGCAGCAATGAGATATTGCCTTCAAAACAGCAGCTAGCAAATTCCTCTCCATTGTCCGCCTGCGCTCTCTCATATCATGTCTCCTCCTATTCACTCTCTCTCTCTCTCTCTCTCTCTCTCACTCATCCCTCATTCTCTCTCTCTCTCTCCATAGATAAGCAGCGTTCAGGATGGGCACGACGGCCATCAGCATTGAGGAAGCCAAGGAGGAGAGGGAGGAGTCCATCCTGGCCCTGCTGGGCATCATCGGCACGTTCCTCAACCTCTTCGTCATCGTCTTCGTTTACATCTACACCACGCTCTGAGAGGGAAGGGGGCGGAGCCACAGTACAGGAGGCGGGGACTAAACAAGTGGGCGAGAGCGAGGACGATAATCATGCAGGAAGACATGGAGGTGGACGGGGACGAGGAGGACGAGCGCCACAGCGCCGATTTGGGGAGATGACAGAGGGATGGACATGATGTGGTGGGGCGGGGTTTTCCATACTGAAAGGGGCGGGGCTTAAGAAGGTTTCAAAATGGGTTAAAAAAAGACAAATATAAACTCCTAACACATACAGACATTGTGTTTGGATTTGTGGACAGAAAGTGGGAGGGGCTTCCTGTACAAGAAGAGAGGCGGAGTTTAATACACTTCCAAAACGACATTTCATCCTGGATATTCCAGCGCTCTCTCTCATTGGCTGGCTCTCAGAACCTGCGTCTGATTGGTCGGGAGGATTTCCGTGGCTCATTTCAACAGTCACACTGATGACTTTGCTCCGCTAGTGTACGCTAAAGCCATGGATTTATTATTTTTTTGCTAGCACAAAGTGAGCGCGTCAACAAAACACGACCGGTCTTTCGGCTAGCTCGCGATACTGCCGTCTGATTGGTCTAGGAGACTTTCATTTCTACGGTAACACCGATGGCTCGGGATAGCGTAACATCAGCATACTGTAAAAACGTTTAAAAATCTTTACAATGCGAGCAAGGAGGGCGTCGAGATGAGGACAAAGGGCCGTCCTTCTAAACAAACGTTTTAATTGGCTGGCTCTTTGTCCTGCTCCCTGATTGGCCGAGGAGATTTTCTGTTTCACCAATGACATCAATGATGTGAATATTTTAGTGATGGAGCACGTGCTAAACACGTAAGGGAAAAAAAAGAAGGAAACTGATAGCAAGCATGGACTGAAAGATTTTGGAAAGGAAAGGAAAGAAATGTTTTTAATGTTTAATTTCGTTACTGCCGTCTGATTGGTCGAGGCAACGCCACTGACACGCGCCGTGATCCAGCGTTATATAAGCTAAAGCTGATTAAAGAGAAGACTCTGATTCACTCATACAGAAGGGAGAAGTGACCAAAAACCTCTGCAGGTTAAACTTTTAAACCTCTTTGGCTGAATGGATGAGGGGCGGAGCTTCAGCTACCTGCCCAAGCTGCAGCTCGTCCTGGACTGAAGCTCTGAGCGAAGACTGAGATCACGGAGGAAACCGAAAGAACTTTACATCTCCATGGTAACATCCAAAAACACGGACGAGAAGCGACTTGCGTTAAAACATCCGAATCCATGAGTCGCCATGTCAACAAAGAACAGCGTGAAGGACAAAAGAAAGAAAGAAAGAAAAAAGAACGAGGGATATTTTTCTATTGTAAGTGAAAGAGGAGTGGAGCTGAGAGAAGGAGAGGAGGAGGACAGAGGATGGAGCGGTGAAGCTCTCGGATATCGAGGAACTTTTCCAGATGTGGTCGCGATACGGACGTGCGCCGGAGCATTTTTTTTTTTTTTTCATCGCCGTCGTGAATCCTCTGGCTATCTAACTGCCAGCGGAGAGAGGGATGGAAGGACAGAGTGGCGCGTTCCCTCCCCGAGGTTTCCTCTAAAGGACAGCGCTTTTATACACACGACATTATCTAATAGATGTGCTGTGCCATGGGGGGAGTCTGATCAATAAAATGGAGCATCTGTTCGGACGGGTGTGTACATCTTTGGGTCTGAGAAATGAAGCGTGTGTGTGTGTGTGTGTGTGTGTGTGTGAGAGAGTGTGTGTGTGTGTGTGTGTGTGTGAGAGAGTGTGTGTGTGTGTGTGTGTGTGGTACATGTACGTACACAGGACTGAACAAGTCCCATGGTAGCAGTAATGACAGTCAGGTGAAGGCAGCAGATGGAAGCGGAGGAACGTAATGAGGCAGCGACGTGCCGTGAAGTCGACTGCGACACGTGAGTGACACGTGAGTAACTCGCCACGTTGCTCGACGACGTTTACGTTTCAGGATCGAGAGAAAACCGTTTTCACGTTTTGCAGACGCTTGCGTTTAGGTTTCAAAATCGCAAATAACACAGTATTTTATATAATACCGAAGAACTAGACACAGGAAGACTGGAGAGTGAAAAGGAGAACCGAACCTGTGTGTGTGTGTGTGTGTGTGTGTGTGTGTGTGTGTGTGTGGGGAGATATTCATGATTTATAATAATTTTCCACTTAATGGAGCTCTTGGTTATGCTTATGCATTATTTAGATGTTTCTATTCATGTTAAAAACTATTGAAATGCAGCAGAATTAAAACAGAAGCTCGGAAGCGTTTGTGTGAATATTTTGCATCAGTGAAGCTCCAGAACTCTGAGCGGCAAAAATAAATGAAATAAATAAATCGATCTGCTGTGAGCGGCTGCGTGTTTCTCTCATACCAAATGTAAAACAAGAAAAAAGGTTCCGTCTGACCTCCTAAAGAGCAGGTCAGTCTCCTGCACTAGTGACGGGAGGTTCCTCTGACGGTTCCTCTCCTCTCGCTCGAGGCCTGAGGGACGCTCGTGCAGTCGGCCATTTTGTCCCAGCGTGAGACGAGATTTAAAACCTGACCCTGAACCAGCGCCGTGTGGAAACACTCACAGAGTGAAGGTTCTTCAGGAGAAACCTTCAGAGGGAGCTTACTGAGCTCCAAGCACAGGGACAGACTACAGTCATGTGACCTACTGATGAGAATCCGTGGCCACGCCCCCTTCATTACTGAACACACACACACACACACCCTGACTACACTACTGAACACACACACGTCCTCTGACTGCACTACTGAGAACACACATACACACGTCCTCTGACTACACTACTGAGAACACACATACACACGTCCTCTGACTACAATACTGAACACACACACGTCCTCTGACTACACTACTGAACACACACACACACATCCTCTGACTACACTGCTGAACACACACACACCCTGACTACACTACT
Organism: Pangasius macronema; assembly: GCA_037577455.1. Classification (NCBI taxonomy): domain Eukaryota; kingdom Metazoa; phylum Chordata; class Actinopteri; order Siluriformes; family Pangasiidae; genus Pangasius; species Pangasius macronema. The sequence continues at coordinate 523,602 of CM074954.1, read as the reverse complement.
GAACACACACACGTCCTCTGACTACACTACTGAACACACACAGATCCTCTGACTACACTACTGAACACACACACGTCCTCTGACTACACTACTGAGAACACACACACACACACCCTCTGACTACACTACTGAGAACACACACACACACGTCCTCTGACTACACTACTGAGAACACACACACGTCCTCTGACTACACTACTGAGAACACACACACACACATCCTCTGACTACACTACTGAGAA